>CM033689.1:6015773-6615773 GCA_019514585.1 Dendrobium officinale
AGTATGAAGAAAAGTGATAGAACGTTCCCCCTCTCTCAAGGAGACAAACATGAATAAAGAAAATTCATTCAAGAGGGAATGTTGCCAAAAATTGTTCCGACAAGCACTCAAGATGGTCTGGAGTTGCCAGAATGCAAAAGACCTGAAGAGTCCAAACACAGTGGCGACCCAAAACTACTGCCCATATCATCGGGTAGTTAGCCATCCAATTGAAGATTGTTATGTCTTCAAAGATTGGTTAGAAAAAGATGTACAAGAGGGGAGAACTTTAACATTATCAGATAATGTGTTAGTTCGTCCCAGAAAAAGAATCCACCCGGGTACGTCACATCACGTACTTCCGTACTCCCGTCTAAAGAAAAAAAACAAAAAAAAATCTATTCAAGAGTGAACAATGGGAGACCGTGGTCTCCCAAGAAGACAACAAAAATGCTGAAAAAGAGCTTGAAGAAGGAGTTCCAGGTGTCAAGTGGAAGTCTCCCTACTGAGCCAGTATCACTGAATATAGCTAAAATGTTTGCCTAGTGTCACAAGCATCCACTTCTAAACAGCATAGCCCACCTGGCCAGCTCATCTCAAAGTCTGAAAAGTCAAAGCCAAAGTCTTCTAAGAAGAAAGCCAAGTTGAAGAAGCCATGTGTGGTAAAAGAAGACTGCAACTCAAAAGGCTATTGATAGTTTGGGTGTGAATATTACCAGACTGTCAGGAGGCCTATTAAGCTCGGTGATTTTTATGAAAGAGCTTAAAAATAGATGAAAAGGAAGAAGAAGCTGAGGATGAATCTCTGTCAGGGACGAGATGCTGAGTCATGTCAACGACTGTCAGAATAACAACTTAAAGTAAATATCAGAAAGGGAGAAATACTGAACAAAAAGAAAAAGCGAGCCCCTGGAATTTTTAGTCTTTTGGTGTCAGACTCAAGTCGTAGATGGCTCAGTTTGAAGAACTATTATCTATCTAAAGTTTCCAGATGGAAGAAGATTCAAACTCAAGTATAGAATCACAAATGAAACAAGTAAAGTGGTTTGGGAGATATGATTCAGAGTCTACAGGTGAAAAGACCTGATTCAAGTCTTGGCTTGACTCTGAAAGAGAAGCTTCATCAAACATAGTCTGAAAGAATGAGTTGCCCAGTACAGTTGAGAAATGGCAAGAACTGCTCCTCCACAAAAGTAGAAAGAGAAGATTCCTTAACAAAGATAAAAGAAGCACTGAGATAATTCCAATGAAGATATTATCCTAAATGACTCCAAAGAAGGAAAGAGACTTTGATCTAAGGGGATAGACTGAAAATATCTAAGCCAATTGAGAAAGAAAGGTTGCAAGAACTCAGCAAATATTATGCCCACCTTGATGTCTAAAGACCTTCTGGATCTTTTGATCCGAAGATCTCAAGGAATTCCGAAAGATATGTTATTTTGCAAGCGAACTTGATGACGAAAATCTTGAAACGCTCGAATTGAGCACCTCATGAACCTTAAAAAAAAAGAGAATGATACTCTGTGCTTGAACAGCAGACCAACAACCGCCCTCTATTCATTACACGGATTGAGAGAAATGACGTAGACACAGATCAATGGTGATTGATGACACTGTAAATCTTATGCTGCCTTAATTACAAGATTCCTCTGCCTCGATGTGGAAACATCTTGGAGGGGGCGAGGTGGTGCAGTGCAGAAGGAGATTAAATATAAAGTTGGCTACCTGCCCACAGTCTGCCTTGTAGAATGGATCTAAAGAAGGGGATTGTATACTAATGAATAATATAAAGGAAAAAGAGATAATTGTCAATGAAAGATAATACTCCTTCACGATACTCCACAAGAAGAAAAGGACATTGTCATCTAAGAGGGGGATAGATTACAATATCTTATCCCACTTGAGGAGAAGATCCCAGCACACAACTCAGAAATATATGATGGCCCTTTTGATGTCTAAAGACCTTCGAGAGAAACTTTGATCCAAGCTCTCAAGGACCCCGAAAGATAAGAGGCATATTATGCTTTGTGCTGAGCTTGAAACTTGACGGAAGTCTTGCAAGCTCGAAATGAAGCCCCCTCATCACCTTTGCTGAGGATGATATGCTGCTTGGAACAGCAGACCACAACGCCCTTGAGTAGATGTTACGGCAGAGAGCGACGGTGGATGATGATCAGTCGAATTTTGGGTTGATCCCGGATCTTCTGTAAATCTTATGAGCCTTAAGGCACTAAGATCCCTCTGCCTCGATGTGGAACATCTTGGCAAAGATAAACTAGTGATGGTATGCATGCTTCAACGAGAAAGGCAGAAAACTCTTGGTTCAGTTTATGCTCTCCTCTTGTATTTTGGGGGAACTCCATACGGAAGCCCAAATTCCATGTAATAATTGATGCGGACACTTGTTCAAGGCATTATTGGGTCGCCCCTGGCTCCATGAAATACGGTTGTTGTCCCCTTCAACATTACACCAGTGCATGAAGTATCTCAGAGAAAAGGAAGGGAAGAATTCAGAATTTCTGGTGATATTCAGCCCTTTGCAGTACATGAAAGTAACAGTTTATGAAGATGCTAAGTACTTCATGCCAAAGAAGCAAAAGTCGTCAAGTTCTCTTGAGGCTAAGAGCATCAAATTCTAAGGGCTGCAAAGAAACCCAAGCAAGAAGGTGATAATAAGAAGCGTGTAGGAAGAAAGAAGGCAGCGCCGGGCTCTTCCCAATATCACCAAACTTCTTCCTAAAGAAAAGAAGAAACATGTACCTCATCTTGGGAGCGAGACACGGATGAAGATGACGTTACTCCTACCAAATCTCTCGAAAAAATATGCCAGTCCACTGATGAATGGAGTAGGCAGGTTTGAATTTTCAAATGATGATTATGACTACGACTCAATCTACATGAACTCAGTGCAGAGTGTGTTTTCTCTAGAAGAATAGACAGTCTGTTAATTTCAGACAGCGTACTCGTAGTCACACGTGTTCCCTTAGAACATTTCAAAGGAAATCATTTCGCGCGCGAGGTTCATAAAATTGAAGAACTCTCCACTCTTTATCTGCCTCCCCGTAAAAAATGGGACTGCCAAAGAAAATGTGTTATATTCCACGGGAAGTTCGAAGAGGAGAATCATGACTGGGATTGCATGCTCATCGACTCCGAGGAATTATTTCCTACGAGGCTACTACCAAATTCAATACTAAAAATATTCAAAGAATGCTACGAAAGCAAATCAATATTCATCTACTACCAAACGACAAACTCCGTACAAGCTTAGGCCTCTGGTATGGGAGAAAGTCCGCGTCCATTATCATACGACGAAAGGATATAGATGCATATAAAGGCATCGGATTCATCAAAAGAAAATTCCTCCGAAAGGAGAATTGTCGGGCGATCACATGTGGAAGAAATCAAATCCGATGATGATGATGGTGCTGAAGAAACATACGAAGCCACATGCTTATGATGATCAACCCGTAGAAGCTGAGAGCCTGCACCAGAAGAAACTGGAAGATGGTGGACAAGCTGCTACGATGGACGAGCTCAAAGAAGTCAACTTGGGAACTGAGGAAAGACCCTCGCCCAAACCTTCATTAGCTCTCTTCTACCAGAAGATCAAGTAGAAGAAATAAAAGAGCTACTATGTGAATTCAGGGACTGCTTTGCCTGGACATATGCTGAGATGCCTGGCTTATCCCCCTGATGTGGCAGTTCACAAATTAGCAATCAAGCCTGATGCAGCAAGCACCCGTCAAAACAAGCTCCAAGGAGAAATGAGATTGGAGATTGAAGATGCAGGTGATTGCAGAAACGAAGAAGCTCATAGAGATGCAGGCTTTATTCGTGAAGAAAAAATATGCTGACTGGATTGCCAAATATCGTCCCTGTAAAGAAGAAGAATGGCCAGATTCGTATCTGCATCGACTTCAGGGACCTCAATAAGGCATGCCCGAAAGATGACTTTCCGCTCCCAGTATCAGAACTTCTAGTTGACAATACATCCCACTACGATGATATGTTCTCCTTCATGGACGGATCGTCGGGCTACAATCAAATCAAAATGGCGCCTGAAGATGAAAGACATACATCATTCAGAACGCCCATAGGCATATTCTGCTACACAGTCATGCCCTTCGGCCTGAAAGAATGCTGGTGCCACCTACCAGCGGGCGATGACTCGTATATTTGATGATTTGATTCATCAGAAGGTCGAATGCTATGTAGATGACTTGGTCATTAAAAGCACAGGCCCGAAAAGACCACATTGATGATTTGAGAATCGTTTCGAAAGAATCAGAAAATACATATTGATCTGAAGATGAACCCTCTCAAATGTGCATTTGGGGTATCCTCAGGGAAATTCCTGGGGATACGTTGTTCGACATCGAGGCATCGAAGTCGACCCCAACAAGATCAAGGCGATCGTGGAGATGCCACCTCCAAAGAACCTTCGCAACTCCGCTCCTTACAAGGACAACTGGCTTTTTCATTCGGAGATTTTCATATCGAATCTAAGTTTTTTCAAAGCTATAATGAGAGATAGGTGGAGACACAATGCCATTTTCAAAGCAAAGATGTATAAGAAACGAATACTGATACACTCATTCGTGTCGAAGACCTGGCATCATGGCACAGACTTCTCTCTAGCGTAAGGAAAGCATAGGGCGAAAGATGAGAGAGGGATAGACAGCAATGCGCAGAATCATAATACCTATACTCGGGTGAGGGTATATGGAAGTATTCGAGCGCGTTGATGAGAGCAAGGATGTCGTATCATTTCATTGTGAGGACGGAGTTGAGGAACTTAGAGTTCATGTGCACTATAGACATAAGGGTTCTTCATTAGCTTTGAAAATGGCTGGCACCTACCCAACACATAGATTCGATATAAATCGTCGAATGAAAGCCAGTTTGATCCTTGTAAGGAGCGGAGTTGTCGAAGATTCTTTGGAGGTGGCATCTCCACGATCGCCTTGATCTTGTTGGGGTCGACTTCGATGCCTCGATGTCGAACAACATACCCCAGAAATTTCCCTGAGGATACCCCAAATGCACACTTGAGAGGGTTCATCTTCAGATCATACTTTCTGATTCTTTCGAACACAATTCTCAAATCATCAATGTGGTCTTTTCGGCCTATGCTTTTAATGACCAAAGTCATCTACATAGCATTCGACCTTCTGATGAATCAAATCATCAAATATACGAGTCATCGCCCGCTGGTAGGTGGCACCAGCGTTCTTCAGGCCAAAGGGCATGACTGTGTAGCAGAATATGCCTATAGGCGTTCTGAATGATGTATGTTTTTCATCTTCATGCGCCATTTTTAATTTGATTGTAGCCTGACGATCCGTCCATGAAGGAGAACATATCGTAGTTGGAAGTGTTGTCAACTAGAAGTTCTGATACTGGGGGAGCGGAAAATCATCTTTTGGGCATGCCTTATTGAGGTCCCTAAAGTCGATGCAGATACGAATCTGGCCATTCTTCTTCTTCTTTACAGGGACGATATTGGCAATCCAGTCAGCATATTTTTCTTCACGAATAAAGCCTGCTTCTATTAGCTTCTTCGTTTCTGCAATCACCTGCTCTTCAATCTCCAATCTCATTCTCCTTGGAGCTTGCTTGACGGGTGCTGCATCAGCTTGATGGCCAATTGTGTGAACTGCTACATCAGGGGATAAGCCAGGCATCTCAGCATATGTCCAAGCAAAACAGTCCCTGAATTCACAGAGGAGTTTCTTTTACTTCTTCTACTTGATCTTCTGGCAAAAGAGAGCTAATAAAGGTTGGGCGAGGGTCCTCCTCAGTTCCCAAATTGACTTCTTTGAGCTCGTCCATCGTAGCAGCTTGTCCACCATCTTCCAGTTCTTCTGGTGCAGGCTCAGCTTCTACGGGTTGATCATCATAAGCATTGGTTTCGTATGTTTCTCATCAGCACCATCATCATCGGATTTGATTTCTCCACATGTGATTGCGCCCGACAAAATCTCCTTCCGGAGGAATTTTCTTTTGATGAATCCGATGCCTTTATATGCATCTATATCCTTTCGTCGTAATGGACGCGGACTTCTCCCATACCAGAGGCCTAAGCTTGTACGGAGCTGTCGTTTGGTAGTAGGAATATTGATTTGCTTTCGTAGCATTCTTTGAATATTTTTTAGTATTGAATTTGGGTAGCCTCGTAGGAAATAATTCCTCGGAGTCGATGAGCATGCAATCCCAGTCATGATTCTCCTCTTCATGAACTCCCGTGGAAATATAACACATTTTTGGCACAGTCCCCTTTTTTAGAGGAGGCAGATAAAGAGTGGAGAGTTCTTCAATTTTATGAACCTCGCGCGAAATGATTTCCTTGAAATGGTCCAAGGGAACACGTGTGACTACGAGTACGCTGTCTGAAATCAACAGACTGTCTATTCTTCTAGAGAACACACTCTGCACTGAGTTCATGTAGATTGAGTCGTAGTCATAATCATCATTTGAAAATTCAACCTGCCTACTCCATTCATCAGTGGACTGGCATATTTTTCGAGATTTGGTAGGAGTAACGTCATCTTCATCCGTGTCGCTCCCAAGATGAGGTACATGCTTCTTTTCTTTAGGAAGAGTTGGTGATTTGGGAAGAGCCGGCGCTGCCTTCTTTCTTCCTACACGCTTCTTATCACCTTCTTGCTTGGGTTTCTTTGCAGCCTTAGAATTTGATGCTCTAGCCTCAAGAGAACTTGACGACTTTTGCTTCTTTGGCATGAAGTACTTAGCATCTTCATAAACTGTTACTTCATGTACTGCAAAGGGCTGAATATCACCAGAAATTCTGAATTCTTCCCCTTCTCTGAGATACTTCATGCACTGGTGTAATGTTGAAGGGACAACGCCGTATTCATGGAGCCAGGGGCGACCCAATAATGCCTTGAACGAAGTGTCCGCATCAATTACATGGAATTTGGCTTCCGTATGGAGTTCCCCAAATACAAGAGGAAGCATAAACGAACCAAGAGTTTTCTGCCCTTTCTCGTTGAAGCCATGCACCATCAGTTTATCTTGGCCAAGATGTTCCACATCGAGGCAGAGGGATCTTAGTGCCTTAAGGCTCATAAGATTTACAGAAGATCCGGGATCAATCAAAATTCGACTGATCATCATACCGTCGCTCTCTGCCCGTAACATACAGAGGGCGGTTGTGGTCTGCTGTTCCAAGCAGCATATCATCCTCAGCAAAGGTGATGAGGGGCTCATTTCGAGCTTGCAAGACTTCCGTCAAGTTGCGCTCAGCAAAATATGCCTCATATCTTTCGGGGTCCTTGAGAGCTTGGATCAAAGTTTCTCGAAGGTCTTTAGACATCAAAAGGGCATCATATATGCTGAGTTGTGCTGGGATCTTTCTCAAGTGGGATAAGATGTTGTAATCTATCCCCTTAGATGAAGTCTCTTTCTTCTTGGAGTCATTTAGGATAATATCTTCATTGACAATTATCTCTTTTTCCTTTATCTTTGTTAGGAATCCCCTTCTTTGGTGGAGGCGGCAGTACCTTGCCACTTCTCAACTGTACTTGGGCCACCTCATCTGATTCAGACTTGTTTGATGAAGCATTCTCTTCAGAGTCAGCCATTGTTGTGTCTGGGGATTCACCTGTAGACTCAGAATCATCTCCCAACTTTACTTGTTTCATTTGTGATTCTATACTTGAGTTTGAATCTTCATTATCTGGAAAACATAGATCTTCTGAACTGAATTCCATTGATGACACCATCAGACAAAATTCAGGGGCCGCTTCTTTAGCGTATTTCTCCCTTTCTGATATTTTTAAAGTCGTTGAGATGACTCGACATATCTCCGTAGGAAGAGATTCATCATCAGCTTCTTCCTCCTTTTCATCTATTTTAAGCTCTTTCATAAAATCACCGAGCTTAATAGGCCTCCTGACAGTCTGGTAATATTCACCCAAACTATCAATAGCCTTTTGAGTTGCAGTCTTCTTTACCACAGGCTTCTTCAACTTGGCTTTCTTCCTAGAAGACTTTGGCTTTGCTTTATCAGATTTGGATGAGCTAGCTTGGCCAGGTTGCTGTTTAGAAGTGGATGCTTGTGACATAGGCAACCATTTTAAATTCAGTACTGGCTCAGTAGGGGACTTCCACTTGACACCAGGAACTCCTTCCAATCTGTTTCAGCATTTTTGTTGTCTTCTTGGAGATCACAAGTCTCCCATTGTTCCTCTTGGATAGATTTTTTTATTTTTTTTTTTAAGCGGGAGTACGGAACGGAAGAGGACGTGACTACCCGGGTGGATTCTTTTCTGGGACGAACCAACACATTATCTGATAATGTAAGTTCTCCCCTCTTGTACATCTTTTCTAACCAATCTTTGAAGACATAACAATCTTCAATTGGATGGCTAACTACCCGATGATATGGGCAGTAGTTTGGGTCGCCACTGTGTTTGGACTCTTCAGGTCTTTTGCATTCTGGCAAACTCCAGACCATTCTTGAGTGCTTGTCGGAACAATTTGGCAACACTTTCCCTCTTGAACGAATATTCTTTATTCATTTTCTCCTTGAGGGAGGGGAACGTTCTATCACCAGTTCCTGTGATTTGCCTCTGGCGCTCTCCTCCACTAGGAAAGGCTCGAGGTTTATCATTTCCTCCAAGTACCAGCTTTGGTTGAGGATTTGGATTGTAAGCCTGTTTTGATTTTTCTTCATACTGCATAGGCTTGCTTTCCTTTGTCTACATTATACACTACCCGTTTACCTTTATCAGGTCTGAGAGGGAATGCAGAGTAGACCTCATTCTTTCTAGCATCAGGAGCTTTAGCCTTTTTGAATTTATCAGGGAAGCTTTCAGACTTTGATAAGTTTAACTTCTCAAATTTCGCCACCCTGTCCAACAGATCCTGGAAGGTAGTGATTGAAGCCATGCATAAGAAGGGTTGCATTTTATCATCAATGTTTCCCCATCAACAGTTGAACTGCATGTTCTTCTTCTAATTGCTGCTCGCACTTCATGCTGAGATTGCGCCAGCGTGTTATATACCTCGTCACTGATTCATCTTTCCTCCTTTTATCAAGGGCAAGATCAGCAATGGTAGTCTTCTCTGTTGCACTGGCAAACCTTTTTACGAATAGGGCCTCTAGCTCCGCAAAGGTCTTCAGTGAATCATTCGGTAGTTCGGCATACCATTCGAAAGCAGTTCCACTTAAGCTGCTTACGAATTGCCTGAATAGCAGAGCGTCATTGCCTCCTGTGTTCCCACAGGTTGCTTTGAACTGCGCCAGGTGTTGTCTGGGATTTTTATTGCCATCAAAAATATTGAATTTTGGCACAGAATATCCCTTTGGATATGGCACCTGATCATACTCTGATGGGTACGGGCGACCTTTTCCCACCAGCTTCTCTGCTTGTTCAGCAGCTATAATAGCTTTAATCTCTTTTCACTGATTAAGCCTTCCAGCTGTGACGCAGTTACAGGCTCAGATGCGCTCGCCACATTTTGCGCAGTACGCTGGCGGGTTGGATCATCATTTTTATCGCCACCTTCAGGTACACCTTTCACTCCTGAGGCTTGAGGCGCTTGAGGATTTTGAGGATTTACAGCTTGGTTGACGGGCTGAACTGGTGCAGGACCCACAGAAGTGGTCTTCTGCATCATCTCCATCATGGCCGTCATCTGAGTCATCATCTCAGTCATTTTATCATTTAACTGAGAGATTTCTCTGTCTTTCCTTCGCATCTGTCGCCTCATTTGATTTCTCATTTCAGCGAGTGTGATGCCTTCGCCACCGAAGGGATTTTCTCCCCGACCTCTTCTTCTTCCTCATCTCCTTCTTCTGAAGAGCGAGCACTTCGGCTGGCAATTGATCTAGCCCTATGGCGACGTCGATAAGTACGTACGCGCGGCTGTGATTGCTGGTCTTCTTCATCACCATCATCTTCCTCTTCCACATCGGCGTGACTGACCATACGACATACGAACCACCTCAATTTCCATAGTATCTTCATCACCATAGTCTTCTTCATCTTTTTGCATCTGAATTTCTGAGCGGCGGCGCCACTGAATTTCAGGTTCTTGACTTGGAATGAGTATTTCTTCAACCCGTGGACTACGATCGAAGTGAACTTCCTCTTTGGCTGAAGTTGGAGAATGACGGGATCTCCTGGAAGACTCTCCAGGATGTCGACTGTCATTATAATTGTCGTCATTATGGGCCTTCCTTTGGACCCATTTCTGACGAGTTCTGTTAGTAGGGGCGGATCTCCGAGAGACAGCTCCGGATGTCACGCTTGACTTATTTCTTTCTTCAAAGACCTTTTCATTTCGAGGCTTTGGCCTCCAAACTTGTTTGCCTTTCCGCTGGGCCCTTTCGGCGACGGATTCTTGAACACGGGGTCCAAGTGTCACGCCCCGATGTGCTTCCTGCGGAGCTTGTCGTCGATAACCTCTTTTTTTCAACCATCATCGTAGCAGATGATAGTCCTCTCTCTAGGAGGGGTTCTTCGGGCCTCAACAATCAGTGGCCTCTGGAACTTCTTTTTCATTAAGCCCTTCTCCTTGACTGTCTTCAAAACTCGGTGTAACCCGGGCAGACAGACGTTCGGGCTCTCTTATCTTCTGAGGGGTCGAACTTCAAGTCGACGCTCCCAGAAAGATTGCTTGAGCTCACCAGAAGAGCTATTTCTTTTTATACCCACTTTAGGTTGGCGAAACTTATTTTGAGTGGGAATATTTATCTCTGGTTCTTGTGCTGGCAAATTGGAGGGGCGGACTGGTACAGGTATTTGCTGAGCTCGCAGCTCTGCATTTCTCTTCCTCCTTTGCCTTCTAGTAAGCCTTCCTCCAGATGAAGAAGCTTCAGTTTCATACCTCCCAGGTGCAACAGTTTCTCTGGGCAGGTTAGTGGTGTTCGCAGTCACCACAGAAATTTTTCTTCCAGTAACAACCCTCTTTGCAGTAAGGGTCTCAGACTGGGATAGTCTTTCGAACACAGAAGTTCTTCCTTGAGCAGTACCTCTGGCAGCAGTCCTTTCAGAGTAGGATCTCCCAGAAGGTTCTTCAGAGTTTACGCCGTACACAGGAACGGCTGCAGCCCTTGCAGTAGCTGCTGAGAATTCGAGCCCACCAAAGTGGATGGTGGCTCCAGTATTTCCAGTTTCAATTACAGCATTAGCCAGTTGAATCCTGGCTCCTCGTCCCAGTTGGACGGTCATCGGTGTGTCCTGCATTTTCATTCTGTAAAAATGAAAGGCAGAGGTTAGTGATCAGAATTGATACATCACCCCACGCAGAACAAATAACTGAAGCAGGAGAGTTAGCATGGAATTCAAAACCCTGCTAAACAAATTTCCATTGATCTTATTTAAAAGATTCATTTTCAGGAAATTTAAAATTTGATTCGCTTGCTACTGTCGGGACCTTTCAGTGATGGATCTTTGGACATAAGGACCAAATGTCACATCCTGATGTTCACCGTATAGAGCATAGTATTTTGGCTGCAACTATAACATTTATATGACTAGCCAAAGATGGAAAGAGAAACCATTCCCCAGCGGAGTCGCCAGAAATCTGTGGGCTCCGAAAATTCGTCCCCGGCCTCCGCTCGCGCTTTCTTATTCGGCGAGGGAGTTTTAACGAACTAAGTTCCGAGGTAAATTTTGGAAGGCAGATGGGTTTGTAGATAAGACACTACCCAGAGATTTCGCCCTCATTTTGCGAGGACTTTATGATCTGAGTTCTGGTTTCCTATAGGCGCAAGCCCCTATAGTTAATTACCCCTCCCGATCACGAGAGAGAACTTTCGATTAAGGCTAGTCGTCAATCAGATACGTATAGAATACGTGTTATCTGGCATATAGTAGCAGCATAGGTTTGAAGATTTTGGAAATTTGGATTTGAATTTGGGTATTTGTAAAGGTTTGGAAAGTTTGGATGTTTGAGGATTGAGATATTTGAGAAATTTGATATTTAAAACTAAAATTTTCACCATCTGGAACTTAAAGCGGATGGTGGGGGAATGGATGATAGACCCGATCAAGATCCCATGGTTCCGTCGTCCCGGGCCATCGTGGTCCCTGGTCTACTTAGTCAGAGGAGGTAGTCGACCCAACCTGACAGAAGGATCCTTGTCGGCAGCCATGGGTTGCTTCGTCCAAGGGGACCTTGTAGACCGGGGTTGGTGTTTGTCTAAGGGGACAAATTTAAATCCACCTTAGCTGACAGAGGGCTTTGTGCCCTATCGATCATATCCTATTGATTCATATCTCAAGGATTTAACGCCATTAAGGAGCGTATTGGCTCTGGCCATAACCGCTATCTGTGGTGCCATTTGGCGGCAAAACCACTCGGTTCAGAGGGCCCCGGGTCATAACCGTTTACCTGCAGTGCCATTTGGCGGCGAAACTGCCGGTTAGAGGACACGTACCACGTCCTTACTGGCAAGATATTGTTTGAGAATGGATCCTAGTGATATTTTCGACTAGGCATTTGGCTCTTTGTGAGCTGAAGTAAACTTTAATTTGTCCGCCCCGACAAACTGTTGCGGAGGGCGGATGGATTTTGCTTTAAGTTTTTTTTTTTTTTTGATGGATTTATTTCATTTTAAATATTTTTGGAATTTTGGGATTTTTGTGAGTATTTGGGTGGAGCTTTGGATTTTGTGTGGACTTTTGGGAGATATTTGAAAATATTTGGGGAACCCCTCCGGTTGAGATCTGCATTCAACACGTCCATCATTGGGGTGTTCGGAGCCATTTCTCCTTATGGATCGAACCTTGTCAACTCTGTCGGGTTGTCGACAGAGGCTCGGGTTTTGTAGGCTTTGAGCCTTTGGGAGTGAATTCTCTTGATTTTAGGCTTTGAAGGCCTAATATGAATATTTTAAAACAAATATTCTGGTCGTCACGGCCACATATTTGCTTAATGGTTCGAACCCTGTCGACTCCTATTGACCCGTATAGGAGGATCGGGTTCGAACTAGAATTCACTTGTCAACCCGCGCAGCATCCCTAGACGTCACGCATGTACCAATAATACGCTCGCCGGGGCCCATGCGGTTTTTTGATTATATTTTTCCCCTTAGTGTACCTATGTGTATACAAACTACGGTGCACGTGCGGGGGTATTCTTGGAATAGACGCCTTCTGTCTGCTTGTACGAATGTTGCAGATCCGGTGGCGATGGATTATAGATCATAGACGCCTTCTGTCTGCTTGTATTAGTGTTGCAGATCCGGTGGCGTTGGATTGTAGATCATAGACGCCTTCTGTCTGCTTGTATTAGTGTTGCAGATCCGGTGGCGTTTTGATCTTGATATTGACCCCCTCCCCCTTTCTCAATCACCGGGGATGGGTCTTTCTGAACTTTGGAATATTGGACTTGATATTGACTCCCCCTTTCTCATTCACCGGGGAAGGATCTTTTTGAAGTCCGTGGACATTGCTTTGAAATGGACTCTTTTTAAGATCTTCAATGTTGTAGATTTGATATTTCTGGTGTTTGTGGGCACCTGAATTGCTTTTCTTCTAATGTGTAGGACCAAGAAGAAACTTTGGAACACCAGGAAGTTTGGTTCTAATTTGTTCAAACATTTCCTCCCTTCTGCCAGGGGTGTCCTTTTTTCATACATCGGGCTGCCTTTGTACCCGGTGTACATTTAAATTTTTGATCACCACTGTCGTAGGTGATATATGTACTCGTGTCCACAGTGATTCGTTATACAATACACTGTTGTTATCCACAAGTGTTCATTTGCATTTGTAAGGGATCCGTACTTGTGCACACAGTGATTCATCGTATTGGCAACACACTGTTGTTATCCACAAGTATTCATATGCATTTGTAGGGGCCGCTGTATCCACTACGAGCTTTTAGGAAATGTTTGCAGGAGATTCATTCTTTCTGCATCATATCCACCCTTTCACCAATCTCGGGTGGGATTCGCTGAGATTGCACTTGTTTATAAGAACGGATCTTTGATTGTTGGTCTCCCGTATTGCCTTCTCAGTCAACAGACAATCGTAGGGATCGTCGTAGGAGATGTACTTGTGTCCACAGTGGTTCGTTATACATACGACATACACACTGTTGTCATCCACAAGTGGCTCGTGCCTATTTGGAGGGACCCGTGGTATTTGCTACGATCTCCTAGAGATGTACGTAGGAGAGCCATTGTCACCTTCAATCATATCCACCTTTCACCAATCTCAGGTGGTTTGATGATTGCACTTGCTTGCAAGGGGGGCGGCTCTTTGACGATTGATCTCCAACGTCGCCTTCTCAATCAACAGGCGTTTGTAGAAATTGTTGTAGGAGATTTCAACAATATATGTGGGAGGGACACTCGTTGAAGCCACTACGAGTTCTTAGGAGTACTCGTAGGGGAGTAGTTGTCAATTTTGCCATTTCCACCCTTCACCAATCTCAGGTGGCTTTGTTGATTGTACTCATTTGTAGAAGAGCGGATCCTCCATCATTGGTCTCCCACATTGCCTTCTCAATCAACAGGCGTTTGTAGAAATTGTCGTAGGAGATTCCAGCAGTATATGTAGGAAGGACACCGGTGGTAGCCACTACGAGCTCGTAAGAGTATTCGTAGGGGAGTTGTCGTCAATTCTGCCATTTCCACCCTTCACCAATCTCAGGTGGCAGCTTTGACTGGCGTCGAATGTGAGAGGGCGATGATGCTCAAACCAGGCTCAAGTTTAAGTCCTTTCAGGATCAATCAGGTTCATGAGCTTAGTGTGCAAGCTCAGTTCCATGTCTTCTGTAATCTGAGTCTTATTCAATTTTAGTGCCCTTCACACTTAGTTCCTTTGAATTTGAGTCCGAATGTACATTCAAATGATTATTCAGAGTCTTTTTGAGATCTTTTGAGCTCAATTTTGTATTCAAATGATTTCAATTTGGTCCCATTTCGAATTTATTTCATTTGGATTTGATCTTCAGTTCTGTCTTGATTTTATCTAGATTTGAGCTTTTTAGAAATCATTTAGGTTTGTTCTGATTGAGGTCCTCTGCACATTTTCAATCAAGTTCAAAAGTCCACTGCTCTTTCTTGTTTGGTCCAAATATTTTGTTCTTTTGAGTTCAAAACAGGTCCTAAGTGTAGTAGTATTTCACCCGAAATTTCGGCAGCCTCCCGGCGTCTCCCCTGTTTAGGGGAAAAACTACGAGAAAACTGGGCCTTCCCACCACAGCCAATAAAGGCGTGCATGGTAGGTGCCCTCTTTCGAGGACACCTCGGCCGTGATTTTTCATCCCACCACGGCCAATAAAGGCGTGCATGGGGTCTTTGACGGTACCTGTTACAAGAAGAGCAGTTGCTTTCCCCCCGCCCGGGGGTACTTATAAATGATTCCGGCCGCGCAAAGAAAAGGGTACACCAAGCTCACCTGACCTCGCCGTGTGCGTCAAACCGGTTTCCCTCCTACCACGGCCACCAAAGGCGTGCTTAGGTGGTTTGCCGGTCCGACACGCATGTCGAGACAGGATGGCGTGGGTCGCTCGCTTAACTCAACACAGATGTCGTGCCGGTTGCCCCTCCTACCACGCTCAATAAAGGCGTGCATAGGTAGACCGCCGGCCCGACACGTTAGTCGAGATAAGAGGGCGAAGGTTGCTCGTTTAGCTCAACACAGGTGTCGTACCGGTTGCCCCTCCTACCACGCTCAATAAAGGCGTGCATAGGTAGACCGCCGGCCCGACACGTTAGTCGAGATAAAAGAGCGGAGGTTGCTCGCTCACCTTATCGTAGGTGTCGTGACAGTTGCCCTTCCCACCACGCTAAGAAAAGCGTGCATGGGTAGACCACTGACTCGCCACACATGACGAGGTAAGAAAGCGAGAGGGGAGGCGACTGTCCGCCTCGTCGTAGGCGTCGGACCGGGGTCCCATCCCACCACGCGCAATAAAGGCGTGTATAGGCGGTTTTCCGGTTCGTCGTACACATCGAGGACGAAAGCCTGAGTTTAGAGGGTTATACCTTTGGGGCCGGTGGACCGGCGGCTGCTCGGACGTCGAGGTAAGGGACAGGGCACATACAATTCATTATTATTCTTTATTATAATTTATATTAATTATAATAATAATAATTAAATAATTATTATTGATAATTAATTATTAATTAACAATTAATTAGAATTAGTAAATTAATTATAATTATAATTAATCAATGATTAATTATAATTAATAATTAATTAATAATTACTAATTAATTATAATTAGGTAATTAATTATTATAATAATTAAATAATTATTAAACATAATTAATAATAGTTATAATAAAAATAATAATTGATTAAAATAGGATTAGGAATTTAAGGCTTAAATCCCGTATTTACTAAATCCCTAAGCTCAGTGGATTTATGGGATTCGGCCGAAGAAGCACCCCGAGAGGTAGCAAGTTACCTTCTCAATCGGCGAGCTCCTGTTCTTGTGTCCGATCAAGATGCCGCAATTTCCGATCCTTTTGGAAGGGAAAGTCGTAGAAGGAGCTGGGTCGGACAGAGAGGGAGAGGCGGAGGAGGTAGAGGAGTACGGATCGGGGTTAGGGAGAGGCGGCGAGCTCCTGCTGTCGCTTCCGATCCGACCGCCAGGGAACGTCGTCGAAGGAGCTCGTCGAACAGTCACAGAGGAGCTGAAGAAGAGACGCCAAAGGGAGAAAGTCACTTCACAACGAGCTCCCGTTGTTGCTTCTGATCGGAATGGCGTAACTTCCGATCCTACAGGGAGGAGGAATCGGGGAGAGGAGAGCTCGGGGAAGAGGGAAATCGCGTGTGGAGAAAAGAAGAGGCCGACGGCCTCGTTTCCTCGAGCCTTTTAACGACTCGAGTGAGTCGTGCGACGACGTGCAAGACGCGACGCTCGGTATGGCCTCGACGTGCGACGAGCGACGCTGGATCGTGCGACGTGGGGAGGCAGGTAAAGGATTTGATTTTCTTTTTTTTATTTCTTTTCTCTTTTTTTTTATCAGAGGTCATAACTTCGCTACTTGGAATGGCAAAATTGAAGTCATGGAGAAAATGTCCTCTGATTCTACAAATAGTTGAGATTAGTAACTTTTCTTGTTCATATTTGGCTTCTCAAGTTTGAAGTAGGCTTGGAGAGCAAGTACAATTCTCATCAAATTCTTGTCTTCTTTCCAACAAATTCACATAGACTTATAATATCTGAGTATGAACAAATCACCTCGCTAGACTCCCTAATCTTTGTCTCATCTCTCAAGTCACCAACCTCTTCAGCATCTGCAAAATCGTCACTGACTTCAGGACAAGTTGAAGAGTCATCTACTTGATCAGATTTAGAAGCTTGCTACTGACCAGGATGATGGCAGTAGGACTAAAAAGCTTCTTTGTTATTTCTATCCAAAGAGAATCAGGCAAAGAAGATCCCCGTCTAATATCCTTTCCTAAGAGAGAATTTTTGAGAAGATCACTTACAGAAGGCAACTCGATTGCTGCCTCATTTTTCTTACCCTTAATAGCCTCTTTTCCTCTCTTTCATGGAGAACATGACGAAGATTCATTACAACTTTTCCTTGCTGCCCTCTTCTTATTCCACTTCAACAAAAAAAAAAATGGCAATCTTCTTTACTTGAAAATCTCTTGCCCCATCCATGATCTTGAAGAGGATTTTGAGGCCAGATTCTTAAATAGAGAATGAACAAAGGAGCCGACTATATGAAGTCAACTGCTATCATATGATCTCACCATCTAGTACTAGTCTCCCTAAGAGCAAGAAGCCATTTCTTCAACAAGATAAGTATATATTTATTACATTTTTAGATACATAATTTTTGTTTGCTTAAAGTAAGAGTTAGTTGAATTTTATTCCGTATAGTCATTCCAGTAGCATCAAAATCTAGCCTGAACTTATAAATAGGAGATCAGGAAAAGGTTCTCTCATCAAGCCATTTGTACCAAAATATTGTACTGTTAGCAATGTAATAAAATCTTATAGCTGCTGTCTCTATATTCTAATTATCTGTCTATTATTTTGTTCTGTGTTTCTTATTGGCCTTGTTAGTAATGTTCTAATAGTCCCCACAGGTAAATTTTGATCCACCAAAAACGGAATATAGAAAAGCATGAAAGATGGAAAATAGAAAAATAGATTGATAGAGAAGTGATGCTTTGATACCCTATTGAAAATGAGAGTAGAATACCATGTTTCTTATTTCTATGGTAGAATAGATATAATATATAGGTAAAACATTGCCAATAAAGAAGGAAAATTAGGAATATAATTAAGGTAATGAACTATAATGAATTTAGAGCTTATTTCCATACTAGGAATAGTTATTGGTGGACTGTATATGAAAAGCAGAAGGTTGCGGGACCTGTGGGAGCAGAATTTCCAGTTATTCCAGAAAGTTGTATAGAAGTAGTAGTTTGATTCCAGTTGGCTTATATATTTCAGTTTTGAAGATAGGAAGTGTGGTCATCGTACCAGGTTTCCTGACATAACTTTGAGTAAAGATTCTGGGAAGTCGGTTCAGATCTAAATGAAAGATGTGACAATACTAAGCTTAGGAAAACATTAAAATTCTGTTTTTTCACAGAACATTTACAGTACACAATCCCCAAAATCTTTATGCTTCAAGAGTAATATATCTCATGATTTAAGAATTAGAACTTCAAAATCTTCAAAGTGCACTAGTGTTTCATGTACAATATGGATAACAATGTCCTTGTATACTCTAAGTTATTATCATGGTTTATAATCTACAAATTTGACCTATTATTTTTCAACCATGAAGAGAACATTCATTACAAGGACAAAGCTAGTAGCAACAAAGGAAGCTTAGTTTACCTTGTCATGTTGATAAGACTCTTAATGATCTTACTAGCCAAAATTTTCTCATTCTCATTCTGAAGGCATCCTAATGCATACTATATTCCTTTTGCAGAACATCCAGAATTTTACAAGGATCACAGCAGTAGAAAAAAGAGTGATGCTGGAACACAACCAACAGAAACCAATGAAGTAGACATTGTAGGGAGAAGACAGGCTGCTACTGATGAGTTGATGCTTGAACGTTTCCGCAAACGGGAAAGAAATCGTGCCATGCGCAGATAGCATCAAAGATAATTGTATTTGGTTCGCATTATAGTTTTTACAGTATTTTCTTTTTGTTGTTTATTTCTTTAGTTCAATTGGATAGGCCACTGTTTTATCAAAGTTTTCCTTGTGTATTTTGAAGGGGTTTATGCAAAGGTATAAATCAGTGAATTGTACTAATGCTCGCCTATTTTATATCAGGCCACAGAATTTCATGATCTTTGGCTTTGGATGGATTCGGCCCCCATAAAGGATCATAGGATTTTGAGTAAGGCCTGTTTTTTACTGTTTTATATGCCTAAGAATTCAATATTGAATATATACATATATGAGGTGTTCTGACTTAGACTTCATTTGTGACAGCTTTCTTATTGCTTTATGAATTAGATTTTTAGTGCAAAAATTTTTAATTCAAAAAATTAAAAAAAATTTTGCACTAAAAATAAGCTTCATAAAACAATAAGAAAGCCATCCCAAATGAAATCTTAAAATTGTTGCTTAGCAGATTTATAGTCATCAAATAAAGAGTGAGTCATACATGAATTGCATGGGGTCATCGGGTTATGGTATAGATTTCATTTACATCTCATTTATATGTAAGAAAAACATACATAGAAACTATGAATAATTCATAATTCACTCATCCATGCTATGATTTGATCATGTATCATTTTTCATTCATGCTTCCATCATTTTATGTCATTCACATGTTTTTAAGGTACATTGAATGACTTAGAAGTGTGCTTAGAGATGAGCCCCATGATTCATTGACTCTCTCATTAGAGAGTATTCGCCCTCATATTGTTCATAACTAGTATATATGAAAGTTACTATTAGCTTAGGCCCATCAACCCAATTTTAGAATCATATTAGGCACCTTTAAATACACCCTCACATTTCAAGATCTCCCTCCATTGTTTTTGGGAAGAGTTAGTGAAGCCAATCTCGATATCCTTCTCAATTCTCCTTTTTTTTACCAACTCTTCTATTCATCTTTACTAGATGTGAGAACATCAAAGCTAACACTCCATAATTAGGAACTTGGCATAAAAGCCGCATAAAATCCAAGACTTCATCCTCTTTTTCTAAGGCTTCGTTTGAGACGGCTTAAGGAAGTAACAAAATTGTCCCAACCGAAGCCTAAGTGGAATAAGCTTCTTTTTAGTGGCCATGATTTCCTTCCTTTTAGAGTTGGTCGGATCTTAATGAGAGCATAAATTGCATAAAAGCATCTCCGTAAGCTGTATAAATAAAAGAAAATATGATTCTAGCCCATATTGGATGTTAGAAATTTCCTTTTAAAATTTTCTACTAAATCATACACATAATGCTATCATATTAGAATTTAGTAAGGATGATATGCGTTGGATATTCAAATACTAATGGGGTGGAGTCACCTTTTGTTAAGTGTGTAGGAGGTCATATAAACCTATTCTATAGTTGATGGTGACTCAATCACACGACAAAATTTAATTAAAAAAAAAAACATTTAGCTTACATAACACAATATTGAGAATATCTTCTTCCTTATCCTCTTCCCTAACGCTCATCTTATTCTTTCCAATGACCTTTTAAAAGTAATGTTCTTCTCTCCACCAGCTACAAAAGAGCATATATTCTCCCACCATGAAGCCCTCCGAATATATTCTCTTTGCTTCTTATAAACCTCTTGTTGTTTGCCAATCTCATGAGGCTCAATCAGCCATCCTATGGAAACCTTCCATTCCATCTTCAAATCTTCTTCACTCAATCATTTCATCATATCTTTCATATTACTCTCTGCTGCCCTCTTCCCTTCACTGTATCATTATCTCTTAAAACTTCTCATCTATTTTTCTCCTCTTCTGTCCTCCACAGCAATATCTTTAATGGCACTCTATCTGTTCATTCTTTCAAAAGAAAAACCATACAGAGAGATACTGTGCATTGAAGGGGAGAAGGGAAGTGGAGTAGTAGTTCAAGTTTGTGAAGAAGCTAACTTCAGCTTGTATAAAGATCATATTAGAGCAGGTTTTCTTTTCCTGAAAGGTGGTGAGAAATTGAATAGTGGGTTGGAAGAAGATGATGCTGTGGTATTTGGAGGGAAGGTTGCTGTGGGAAGAAATATTGGTGAATTTGTTGATAGTATTGGTTCTTATGAAGTGGATTGCTTGGCTGAAGGATTGTGGAACTGTTACTTTGGGAGGTTTTCAAAATGGAACCATATTGAGAGTGTTTCGAAGGAAGAAAGTGACGCGAGTGAAGAGGAGGGGTCTCTTTAGGGCAGCTTTGTTATCGCTTTACGTTCCAAACTATTGAAACCGTTTTGTTTGGCTGTTACTTTTTTGTTGCTTTTTTTTAGAAATTTTTGAAGCAAAAGCTTCTATTTATAATCAGATAAGTAGCGTGACGACTACAAGGAAGTTGTTGTTGACTTTTTCGTACAAAGAAATACGTATAATATTTACAATAATTTAAAAAAAAAATTACAGTTATTCAACTATTGTTTAAAAAGAGCTACAACTGTCCTAAACATCTCTAAAGTTGTACTTGTTTGATAAAATAATAACAACATCAGGCCTTTATCCTACTTGAGCGGTCGGTCATATGAGACCTTTATCTTTATTGGATATTATATATAAATATAGATTTGTAATGGCTTGCTTGTGCATGGAAAAAATTACATTAGAATCATTTTTTACAATATTTTTGTCTCTATAAATTGGATGATATATATTAAAAAAAGAAAAATAGAATGAAATTTATGGAAAATATATTTGAATATTTCATTCTCTATTTTCTAGTAAATGATTATTTATTTATTTATTGATAAAAAATGGAAGGCATTGAAATTTTGTTTTCTATGATCACCAACTAATATGGCATCAGTTGCAAGATTAACTGTAAATATGTGCATTTCTTTGTTTTTTTTCTCCCCCTAAATATAATGTTAATTTAAGGGTTCTATTTATTACTCCTATGTTAAATTTAATATCAATTTTGTCGAAAATTATCAAATGAGCTGAGGCAAGTAGCTATTTTGGAGTTGATCGAATCAAGATTGTGAAAATTGGACTGGATGTTAAACTGAAAATATGAGAGGTTCAATGGTTTTACCTACATTGAATTGGGGGTTGAATTAAATGATGTAATAAATATTATAATTATTTAAATAAAAAATAATAATATAAATTTGAGACTAAAAAAAAATTAGTTTATATATAAACTTATAAATTTAATATAAATTATTACTAATTTATGTTAAATTTAATATAAATTATTATAAACTATTGTTAATTTATGTTATATTTTTAGATAAATTTTATAACTATAAATTATATATTAATTTCACATTAAAATTTTACATCTATAAATCATTCATTTTTTTTTATTTAAAATTAATAAGTAGATACAAATTAAATTTTAATAATATCTATTTTAAAAAATAAAATATAAAATAAATAAACAATTAAATATAATTAACCAATAAAATAAAATATATTTCATATTATTAAAAAAATTGTTTAAAAATATATAATTTATATGTTTTAAAAGTAGAAATTTCAAGTATTTGTTTAGTTTCACATTACTTGAAAGTTTTGTCTTGTGTTGTTTATAAAGATTTTCTCATTTTTATGAGTTAAGAGCTCACATGGGGTGGTGAGACCATGTGGATATGATTTGTTAGTGCGTAATTGATACAAAACTATTAAAAAATATTCTATTACATAAAATGAGTTATATTTAAATTGGCCACTTGACAGCGATTCAAATCGATTCTCTTAGCTATTTTATTGGGCTATTTCTTATTGGCATATAAACGAGGATAATAATTTTTTTTAAATTAAATTTATTTAATGATTAGTATAGATTATCAAATTTAAAAATATATATTATTAATTTAGTTATTAAAACTTTTGTATGTGCATTTTACCTGCTAGAATATTCATGATGGTAGAAAAGAGTTTAATATCTTAGTTTTATACTAAGATCCAACACACGTATTAATAAAAGAATGTTGTAAGAGGCATCAAGATTTGATCGAGTTAAAATGATTATACTATTATATGTCATTGGTTTCAAATAATACCACTCCCTATGATTTAAGAAGTTGTTGATACAATACATTAGATAAGAATTATAATGGATGGATTCCTTGATAAAAATTAGAGTCTCAAGGCATTGGAGTTGTGTTCAAGATATATTTGGTTGTTTGTTCGACTGTTCTCCTTTGAGGAGAGAAAATAAAAACCAAAAAGTCTAATACAATCTTAATCTTGAAGTCAAGAATCATAGTAGTTGTTGATAGTGTGCATCAACCTTACTAGTGATGACTTACACTAGCTTGTTGTCAATGACATGCATTGACTTTGTTGATGATGGCAAGCAATGAAATTAATGAGTATTGATGTTGATATTAAGCAATGATAGTTTGAGACTATGGTCTAACGAAGGTGGATGGGATATCATATGAGATGATGATGTTCGAGAGAATGTAGTTAGATGATAGTAGCCTATGGAACATTGTCGAGTAATAATGGTTGGATGATTTTAGTCAGGCAATGATGATTAGGAGATCATAATTGGGCTACAATAGTCTAGTGATGGTGGTCAGGAAATTATAGTCAAACAATGATGGTTGGGAGGCCATCGTTATATTACACATTAGGTGATAGTGGTTGGGAGACAACAATCTGTTGAAGGTGATAAGAAGATCGTAGTTGGTCGAAAATGGTCTAGAGCCATAATTGGCTGATGGTGATTAGGATCGATATCCTAGTCAGACTATAATGGAGACCAAAATTAGGTTATATTAGTTGGGAGAATGTAGTTGGCTGACAATGTCTGAGAGACCTAGTTGATCAATGATGGTTCGAAGATCATAATGGGGTGGTGTTAGTCAAGAGATCATAATTAAGAAAGATCAATTTGGCGTCCATATTCAAGAGACTATAGTTGGACAACAATAGAGTGAAATCATAGTCAGTCAATAATGGTTGAGAGATAATAATCAAATGACTATGGTCAAGAGATCACAATCAGGTGATAATGATTGAGATATTATTTTTGGGTTACAATGATAAAGAGATCATAGTCAGTCAACAATGATTAGGCGACAACTATAGCCTGATGGTAATAGTTTGGCAATAGTGGCTGGGAAATCATAGTTGGTCCACAATAGTTAAGAAATTATAATACAATGATGGTGGTCAGATGATTGTAATTGTATGATGATGGTCGATGGACAATATTTATGTGATGGTATTCAATAGATCATAGTCAGACGATGATGGTCAAGAGGTTTTAGTTGGGCGCTGGTGGTCGGGAGATTATAGTTAGGGATGGTGGTAGTTAAGGGATCTTTATTAGAAGATATTGGTCGTGAGATTATAGTTAGGTGATGATGGTTTGGATGAAAGTAATAATATTGAAACTATAATTGGGTGATGATGGTTAGATAACAATGGTTAAGCGATGACAATCTAATGGCATTGATCGTGCGGTGTAATCCGATAGTGTTAATGGCATGGTGATAGCCCAATGGAGGTGGTCAGGCAACTGTTGTTCAATGATAAAGGTATGATGATGACAGTTTGATGGTGGTGCTTGGGCGGCATCACTCTAATGATGGTGATCATGTGGCAATGATCTAACGGTAAGGGTTGTGGGTAGCAACCTAATGGTGGGTGACTGACATTGGAGGTAGCAGTGGCAACCTAAAGATGGAGGTCAAGCAACGGTGATAGAGTTCATATGAGAACAATCTGGCAACGATTATCCAATGGCAGTAGTAGGGTAGAGCTTAGTATTCTTCAAACATCTGAATTCTCCCATTTTTCCTTAATGCGTAGAATGAGGATCTATTTATTGACTTCTAGAGTCGCATTTTAGTAAATCTATTCAAAACCTCCAAAATACTCGATCACACTTTCAGTCTCCAAATTAATGCCCAAAATTTTTAGTAGGGTAGAGCACATTCAATCTCAAAATTAATGCCCAAATTTAAATATGACTTTAAGTGCTTGATTTGTGCTCATCTAGGTCTGATTGGATCACCTTCGGTAGTATTGTTGAGTTCGTTTCATCAAGACATTCAATTTAACAAGAATTTTGCAAAAATTGGAGTGTAGATGATCCTATATTAATTCTAATATGCCTCAAGATTGTTCTTTGTGCTTGATCAAGTAGAATTTCTGATAACATAGCAATATATACAATTAAATTGAATTAATGAATTAATCATTCCTTAAAAATGTTCATAATAAATTCAATAAGTACACAAATGTGATATTAAAAAAATTATCAAAACTAGCATAAATTCCAAATATTTAAATTAAACTAACAATTGTGGGACCCCCCTTTCACAAAATCAAGCATCATATTCTTAAAAAATAATATCAAAATAATTAGCATAAGGAGTTTGTTAGCTTATCTCCTCACCTACATAGTGCAATTGCCTAAAATTATTCTTAGTTTTTCTTGTAAATCTCTACACTACTAATCTGTTCCAAGTTTTCTTCTTTTTCTCTTCAATAATCTATCTATATTCTTTTATTTCTTTCTTTCATTATTTGAACTTACTCTCTTATAATCTCTCAAGAAAATCTATAAAATTATTATATTTGTGTTTTTTATTGTATTCTTTTACATAATGAATATTTTTTGTGGACTCTCACTATGATATGATCATATAATTAGAAATCTCATCTTTAATAGAAAGATATAAAAAAATATTAGAGAAATAGAAAGATATAAAAAAATTTTAAAAATTGAGGAGCTCTAAAATTTTTATAAAATAAACTTGCAGTACATAATTGCATCAATTAAATAAACCTTATCCTAAGTAAAAAATTTATATTATTGAAAAAGTTATTTTTTCCCATTCTTTCAAGAAAAAAAAATAGAGAAGTACATTCTGATGCAAATTACATCAAAGTAGGGTTCACAATTGTTGGATCTGCGTTAAGATTAGTGTTATATATGATATTAAAGATCTGCACTAATCTCAACATAAATCCAACGAATTTGATTCTAACCTTAGTATTTCTTTGCTCTTCACTTGAAAAAGTTTGGTGATGGTTTGAAGCTTTTAAGATGATAAGAGGAATCTAGCATGCTTATTTAGCTAAAAGTGATTCCTTGTGTGCCCACTGCCCCTCATAAACTAAATTAACCTTTAAAAATATAAACAATTTTTTTATTTAAATAAAATAATGAGTTATGGTACTAATTTTTTTAGTATAAAATAATTATATCATAATTTCAATATAAATATCTTATAATTTTAAAAGTAATAATAATAAATATCTTTGAAATGAAAAATACTTTTTTTATATTTTATGACGTGGTTAAAGATAATATTACACGCACATCATTATATTTATCTGTCCATAATAAACGTGGCATGTCAATTACTTTGTTATTATTATGATTTTTAGGCTATGGTTAAATATCTATTTAGCTAATATTTTATTGATTTTGTTATAATGAGATCTATTAGAATGTGACTAATGAAAAATAAGTTTATTAAGAAAAATAAATATAATAATGCTACATATTTGTTTGGCCAATAAATAAGTGTTTGTTGGTGCATGCATTGAAGATAATTTGACTATGTGATTGCTTAATAATTAATTTTTTTCTATTTAAAGTAAATTTAATTATGAATTTAAGCTCAAAATTTTAACTATGATATTGTAATTGAAGGAGAAGCTCTCAACCATGAGAAATTATTCTGTGCGGACATCGGACTGTTCGGAAGCGAATCAGAATGCGTCACGTCACTCCGTACATAACAGTTGTACACAGCAAAAAAGTTGTCTGGCTCATTTTGATTCACCTCTGGACGGCGTCCGTATCCACACAGAATAATTCCTCAACCCTTATGAGAGATGGGTAATCTATTATTAAAAATTTGATATCTTTTAAATCGTGTAGATTCAAAGTAAAATCAAAGCTATATGATTCAAAGTTTTCTACCCAATCACAATTAAAGAATTTTGCTAAGCATTACATCAAGGGCCTATTTGAAATAAATTTCTTATTATTTTGATTTTTCAGACACTAATTATAGTTCTATTTAGTAATATTTTCTTAATACTCTCAAAAAATTTCCATACTGCTATGACTTTATAACAATTATTATAAAAATTTAAGATTTTATTTGAGATAATTTTTATGTTGTTTTTTAAGCAGTTTTTAAATAAAAAATTTTTAATTCAAAAAAATTTATACTAAATTTTTTTTTAAAATTTAAAAAAAAAATCATCTCAAATGAAGCCTAAAGCCGTACGAAATAATCGCCATCACCATCAACCTCTTCAAACTTTCGACATTGGCATAAACATCACGCTACCCATACAGATTATATAGATTGACAAACTAAGATCGTTACAGTGAAGAAGAATAGTCAGATCATCAAGCAGGGTAACTTAATCAATGTGGATATTATTAAAGAAATGCGCAATAAATCCGACCGACAAAGATGGCACAAATTCGACCGTTCAACACAGATGATGAAGAAAAGAAAAAAGAACCAACTTTTACAATCATAACGGTCCTTAATTAATCAACTCTTAGGGGCTAACCGGCTCTTAATCTTCTCAACTTCTTTGGTCCCAATCTGAAACGCTTTGGTGAGCACATTGTCGGGAACCGCCGGCGAGGAGGCGAAGAGCGCGGTGGCGACAGCCAGCGTTCCAGGAAGCTGGCTGTTGAACGCGGCGATGACGGCGGCCGGCTTATCCTCGTTGTTCTTCTGGAAATGGACGAGCCCGCGGGGGAACACGAAGTTCTCCCCCTGAGTTATGCGTTTGGCAACGAGTTTATTCGCGGTGGTTATGAAGCCCACGTCGAGAGTGCCGTAAAGAACGAAAACCAGCTCGGTGGCGCGCGGGTGGGTGTGCGGCGGGTTCAGCCCTTTGGGAGCGAAGTCTATGCGGGACATGGAAACCCCGAGCGTGTTGAGTCCTGGAATCTTCTCCACGTTGGCCGCCGTGACGATGGAGCCCAAGGTGTTGTTTGTGGCGGCCGGTGCAGCGATACCCTTGAAGAAGAAGTCGTCGGGTGTCACGGCGGCCGGAGGCTTGCAGAGGAATCCGTTTACTTTGAGAGCTGGAGATTGGAAAAGAGAGCGAGTTAGTCATTAATGAGTTGGAGTGAGAAATTAATGAAGTTGGTTGGTGGTTGTATTACTGGAGTTGAGATCGGCGACGCAGATGTCTTGCAGGAGGTCGGGATCGGCGGCGATGGTGGCGGCGGCGAGGGTGATGATTAGGAGGAGGAAGGGAGATTTGGTGATGGCCGCCATGGGAATGTTTTGACTGAGAGAGCGGAAGGGGGAGGGATGTTTGGGAGTTATAAAGGCGATAGCTTTGGCGTGGAGGATGGGAGGGAGTTGGAGGCCGATGTGATGGGAGAGACAGGGGAGGAGGAAAGTTGGACTTCGAAACAAAGGAAAGGGGGGCGATGAAGCCAAAGGTGAAGGAGGATGGTTGAGCAGATTGATTGATTAATTAATTGTTTTTCCTAAAGTGGAAGATAACTAACGGAATTGGTGAGGTGGAATTGTAGAGAGAGAGAGAGAGAGATCATTAAGATTAACGTGAGAATAGTATATAGTAATTTGTTTCTAAAAAATAATTTGATAATAGCATGACATGCTCACCCAAAACATAGGAAAATAATTTGTATTTTATACTTACATTAAGATTCAAGAGAAGCATATGTGATCAAAATATAATTTCAAACATATAAATGGTTATCATCATAGCGAGCGAGAGAAGTCCCGTTGTGACTTCCAATCCAACATCATTGAACAAGACTAAGAAGCGACTAAAAAATGGCCACGAGGAGAAGCAATAGCCCCTAAACACGAAGAACGTGATGCGAAACTGCGACAAAGAAATGGCCATGAGGAGAAGCACACCAACGAAGAAATGGTGAAATTGAAAATCAAAATCTAGACAACTTATGAGGTCTCACGAGCAGCACAAAGGTAAAAGAGAAGGGTTGACGAGTGAGCTGAGCGACATAGGGAGAAAGGTAAGGGTTCAACTTGACGGTGTAATGGAGAAAGACTTGTGAGAAACACATTTGTAAGGTTCAAACTGTAAATTGGATAACTAAATGATATTTAAATATAGCATGCTTACAATCAAATCGAGTGGCTTGACGAGAAGAATCCAATGAGCCCAAGATGTTCTAATTTTGACATCATTGTGGCACTCAAATGTTTAATAAATGGTCCATAATCAATGGAGTTGATATCAGAAGTCTATTGAAAACACTCCTAACTTTCCCTTGATCTTCTCACTACAGGAAAACCTGCTATTACCGGCGGATTATATCCGCCGGTAACATGTGAAATCCGACGGAATTCTGGGTTTCCGGCGCACTTTCCGGCGGAATTTCGTCCGCCGGTTTGGTTCGCGTCGTAAAAGGACTACCAACGTAAAAAAATCCGACAGAAACATTTCCGGCGGATTTCCGACGCAATTTCCGCTGGAAAAATATTTCCGTCGAAATTTTAATACGCCGGAATGCCAACAAAAAAAAAAACTTTATATCAGACAGGCCACTACTCCGGCTGCTCCGCGGACGACCACAGACCCCTGTCCCCGCCCGTGGTCTTTCCCCGTGGACACAAGCCTGCCCGTGAAAGCTGCCCGAACCGCCTGACCTGCCCACCCGCGTGAACCGCAGACCTGCCCCCGCCTTCGGCGGGATTCGAACCCCGCCCACCCCCTCTCTCACGCGCGCAGCTTCTGCCAACTAGGCTGAAATCGAAAACTGTTATTTTAGTTACTTTTATATTATTTAACCTATATCCTATTAATTCTAAAATCATTAATTTAATATAACACAAAATTAAAATTAATTCACTTAATTTAACAATATAAATAATTTTAAATCACTTAATTTTTTGTTATTAAATAATTAAATAATAAATTTTTTTATTATAATTTAAGTTATTAAATTCAATAATTTAAATTATATTTTAAAATAAAAATATTTAATTTTTTATTTCCGTCAAAAATTATGTCGGAAATGAGCTGTTTTCCTGTAGTGATAATTTTCGCCGCATCATCCGTCGGTAATATTTCGTTGAGTTTAAATACGCCGGCGCAATGTCCGCCGGTAACGTACGCCGGAACTGTTCCGCCGTAACGTGTGACGGAAATGGTTCAGACATTCCTATACCGTCGGATTGGCCGGAGGAATCGGCGTCGGTAAATTTACGGCGTATTTTGCGCCGGAAATGTTGCCGCAAAATTTTCGTCGAACGATTCCGCCGTTGCCTGCGCCGTTATTACCGGCGCACAATTTTTCGCCGGAAAAATCCGACGGTAATCGCGTGTTTTCCCGTAGTGTCTCCTTATTTACCGACCATCACATTTCCAAAAAATTATAAATAGCCTCTCATTCTTCACATGAAGAAGAATAGAAAGAGATGAAAAATGAAAAATATCTCTTACTTTCTCAAGCTTGCATCGTCTGACACCGGACTTCCACTTGCCGACTGCCACTGAACTTCAACTTGGCCGCCGATCGATGCCGAACCTCCACCTGTCCACAGTCGTCCGCCGGCTACGGTCACTCTGACCACCGTCGCCCGCCGACTATGTCCTTTCGACCTTCGTCGCTTGTCGACTATGGTCACTCTAACCATCATCGCCGCCAACTATGGTCCACTCCGACCATTATCGCCGGCCGACTATATTTCATGCCGACTACGATCCACTCCAACCGTCGCCCGCCAACTATGGTCCACTATGTTTTCTATTTTTAAAATCTTTAGATTAATCCTTCTGAAATGCAAATCTGTATTTCATAAATAAAGTTTATTATTGTAAATTATAAAACCATGCATATTCTCATTTATTTTTGTAAGCACTTTGTTTAGTCGAGCATACTTATCTCATTCCAACGTTTGATACCATACTCTTCTAATGCATAATAACACCTAATGTTTTCCTGCCACCTCCACTTTTTCATGTCATTATGTGTCTTTACTCAAGACAACATAGCTTTGCACGTGTTTCCTCCTCCTTTCCACCGCTTCTAAAAAAAAGTTAGAAAATAAGATTAATAAACATTTACAGTCTCATTGCAAATCTTTGCGGCCATCATTTCCGTCCTCATTTGTAAAGGTATAAATATCAAAATTTAAAGACTTTTTGCAGGAAAGCTATGCATACCTTTCTTAGCATTGTGAGATTGAAGATCACAGCCGTGGTCTCTGAAACCGCAAGCCAAGAACAAGAAAAACTAAGGGAGAACGAGATACAGGAAGAAGAAAGCAAACAAATATTTTTTTATCATCCATCTTGGTATAGTAGCCATGCTATATATAGATAGGAAAACATAATTAAAGAAATTATAACAAATGAAAGTTAGCCACGTGTCATCTTGAATCTAGCTGGAGGTGAGCTGGAGAGAGTTAACATGCCCCCTCAAACTAGAGCATCTTTAGTTGTGATCAGTTTGCTTGATACCAGTTGAAACCGAGCTATAAATAGAGGTTTGGTTAGGAGATCATCAATATGATCTTTTATAGAAGTGTGATGGACTTGGATGGATTTGTCTTTGATGCAATAACAGAAGTAGTGACAATCGACTTCAATGTGCTTAGTTCGATCGAGCATGAAACACTAGATTGTTGGCAAAGGCTATTGTGGATGTGTTGTCACAAAAGAGTGGGGTAAGGAGGATTGAGAGCAATTTAACTCGTGAAGCATGTGGCGGATCCAAGTGACTTCCGTTGCTGCGAAAGCAAGCGCTCGGTACTCAGCTTCAGTGGAGGATCGTGATACAACATTCTATTTCTTAGCACTCAAGGAGATGAGCGATGAACCAAGGAAGTTGCAATAACCAATTGTGGATTTGTGGTCGGCAGAGTCACCAACCTAGTCAGAGTTAATGTAAGATCGAACTATAAGATCGTCTCGAAAGAGCGGGAGACCAGTGTGCAGAGTTCCTTGAATGTAACGAAGTAGGCATTTGAGGGCTTCAAAGTGTCTGTTTAGAGGATTTTGCATATTTTGACAGACTTTGTTGAAAGCGAAGGTGATGTCCAACCTCGTTAGAGTCAAGTATTGAAGAGATCCGGCGAGTTGATGATAGAGCGAAGGATTGTTAAATGAAGCAAAATTTGTGTTAGTATTTGAAGATTTTAATTGAGAAGGTGTAGATATTAGTTTGCAATTTAACATACCTATGCGAGAAAGAATTGTTTGAGCTAATCTACTTTGGTTGAGGTGGAGCCCATAAGTTGTGTGAACAACTTGAATGCCCAAAAACTGTGAGATGGAACCAAGATCCCACATGGTGAGCTTTGAGTTGAGATTAGTAATAAGTTGGTTGATTGTATTCTTACAGTTGCCGGTAAGGAGGATGTCGTTGACGTAGACCAAGAAGTACATGAAAATACCCTTGTTAGTATAGATTAGAAGAGAGGGGTCAGATGAACTAATCCGAAATCTAAGAGTTTGGAGGTAGCCGAAAATAGTAGTGAACCATTCCCGTGGGGACTGCTTGAGGCCATAAAGAGCCTTCTTTAGACGACAAACATGATCAGGGTGAAGAGTATCGGCAAAACCTATTGGTTGTTTCATATAGACAGTGTGAGTGAGTTGACCGTGAAGGAAGACGTTAGACACGTCCAGTTGATGAATGGACCAGTTATGATGAAGAGCATTGACAAGAAGAATTCTGATGGTTGGCATTTTAGCTACAGGGATGAAAGTTTTTGTGTAGTCCAAACCGTATTCTTGGTTAAATCCCTGTGCAACCAGGTGGGCTTTCTATCTTGCAATTGTGCCATCAGCAAGATATTTGGTGCAGAAAGTCTATTCAAAACTAAGCACCTTTTGCTTGGGATTAGGTGGGACACGATCCCAAGTGCCCTGGGATTTAAGGCTTGGAATTCTAGTGACATGGCGGTGCACCAGTGTTTGTGTTTGACGGCTTCAGTGTAGGATGTGATATCGAGTGGAAGGGTGGAGTGGAAGAGATTAAAAATGGTTTTGGGCTTTAGGTGACCTGTTTTAAACCGGGTTTGCATGGGATGTAGATTGGTTTGAGGAATAGGTTGCAACACATGAGAGTTGGTCATAGAAGGTTGAATTTTCTGGTATAGGATCGGGATTGGAGGGATTTGTGATAGGAGGTGGGGAAGGGGTGGTGCAGTTATTTGTGTTGGTTTAAAGAGGTGGGAACCAAAGTGAGAGGTGGTATGAAGTTAAGAGTAGAATTAGATTGGATATGAGTAGAAATATTTTGATATGTAAAGATAATTTTGTTGAAGATGATGTGGCGGGAAGTGTAAACTTGGCCAGTTGTGCGATTGAGGCATATATAGCCCTTCTAAGAGTTGGCATATCCGATAAAAATACAAGGTGTAGAAAGGGGTGAAAATTTAGTGGTAGGTATGGATGAAGCCATGGGTAGCATAAGTAGTTGAATATTTTGAGATGCTTGTAGTTGGCTGATTTTTTATAGAGAATGTGATACGGATTGTGATGTTGGAGAGAGCGATAGGGAAGACGATTTATAAGATATACGGATGTAAGAAGAGCATCGACCCATAAGGATGGGGAAATGAGCTTTGATGAGAAGGCTACGAGTCATTTCAAGAATATGGCGATGCTTTTGCTTAGTGACATCATTTTGAGAGTGGCTGTAATGGCAAGTAAATTTATGGATTATGCCTCATTGTTTGCATAGAGTCTAAAATTGTCTGTTAATGAACTCACCACCACCGTCAGAGCGAAAATTTTTAATGATTGTGTTAAATTGTCAGGTGATTATTTTCTTAAATTCAAATTTAGAAATAACATCAAATTTATTTAAAAGTGGATAGACCCATCAAAATTGAGTAAAATCATCTATAAAGGAGATATAGTATTTAAATCCTTCCATAGACGTAGTAGGAGAAGGACCCAAACATCCGAATGAACTAATGAAAATGGATACAAGCTATTGGAGTTAGATTTACTAAATGGTAAACGATGGTTTTTTGCTAGAGACAAGAATTACAACAAGTAGAATTGTGACTACATAAAGATGGAATAAAACATTTCAGTTGTTGTAGAGTGGTCAGAGCATGATGACCAAGATGCTCAAAGATTGGGGACGTCTTGAGTTGAGAGAAGGGCTAAATATTGCAGGCAAGAGGAGGATGATCGAATGGGATATAGCCCATTAAGGCAGGGATCCTTGAGAAGAAGACGGCTTTCATCGAATCCTGAATTTGAAAGCCAAATGAAGAGAATTTGACAGTACAGTTGTTATCGGAGGTGAGATGCTGAATAGAAATAAGATTGAAGGATAAATTTGGAATGTGATAAAGATAGTCAAGATGAAAATTACCGGTTGGGGTGGGAAGAATACCCTTGCCAGAGTGATGGATAGGTAGTTGATGACTATTGCCCAAGGTGATTTACTTCGTTCCAGTGTACGACTTTGCATATTGAGCTTGTGAAGAATCGGAGGTGAGATGTGTAATGGCGCCACTATCAAGATATTAGTCAGGCGAGTTGGGTCTGTCAAAGGATGAGAAGAGCGCAGTCTTTTGAGCATCCTTGGTGTAGGAAGGATCATGATGATACCAACATTGAAGCACAGAATGTCCAGTTTTCCAACAGATTTGGCACGTTATGTTGGTAGAGGACGATTTGTCTGAGCGCTACTTTTGCGAGACGCAGCAAGGGCCATAGGAGCGCATGAAATTTGAAGAGATTGTAATCCTTTAGATGCTTCTTGAGCAGGATTTTGCTTTTCGCTGCATAATAGAGTGTATAAGTCATCAGGTCTGAGAGGTTGAAGGTTTATTCGAATCACGGTTTTAAAAGATTGATATTGAGTGGGAAGGCTGTTTAAGGTATAAAGAATGACATCTTCGAGATCGAGCGGTGATCCCGTAGCAGTTATAGCATCTACTTTGGATTTAATGTCTAGAAGGTATTGGGACATGGTTTTATTTTTCATGGATAGGTTATGGAGCACTTTGCGATGTTGTATGGTGCGAGATAGGTAAGCGTGTCCCAGATCTCGATGCAGTGATCCAAAGATAGGACGTATGGGAGAAGATCGAGAGAGATGATCAAGTATAAGGCAGTGGATAGGTTTTGATCGATAAGGGTCCAAGATTGACAAGGGATGAAGAAGATGACGGGGCGTGCGGGGAAGGGAAAGAATAGCTCCCGTCAAGAAATCCCTCAAAGTCGTTTGCATGAAATAGTTTAACGACTTGAGAACGCTAGATTGGGTAGTTATCCGTGGTAAGAGTGACGGAGATGATGCTCTTGATGTTACCCATAAGAAATTTCAGTTGGTGGGGGATGGGTTGAAGTTTGAAGTTAACGCCGAAGGTGTGTGTATCCTCGGGTACGGTGGCGGCGAGGGGGGAAGATGAGCTATCCATAAGCGGTGGGAGGCTGACACCACGGCGGTCACCAGATGACCCGCTCTGATACCATGAAAATCGCAAGCCAAGAACAAGAAAAGCTAAGGGAGAACGAGATATAAGAAGAAGAAAGTAAACAAATATTTTTTCTCATCCATCTTGGTACAACAGCCATGCTATATATAGATAGGAAAATATAATAAAAGAAATTATAACAAATGAAAGTAAGCCACGTGTCATCTTGAATCCAGTTGGAGCTGAGCTGAAGGGAGTTAATAGTCTCATTTGACACCTACCATACACACCTTTTTTGACATGGCGGGTGGGTCTAGAATCCCTATAGATTCCTCCTATGCAAGGGAGACACCGAGATATTGCTAAAATTTTGACAATCAAAAGCATGAACAAAATAATTCTGAGATATTTCTTGAAGTCAAATTAAATTAATTTGGGAGATTACTTGAACTCAAATTAAATAATTTTTGAAGAATTTTTGAACTTTAATTGAATAATTAATGAATAAAAAAATGAGGAATAAAAAATGATTTGAAAAAAAAAATAAAACCACTTTGTCTGACAACATTTCTCTGCTATGTATAGTGGGTCATAGTGGTATAGAAAAATAACATATATGATTAAAGGAAATAATATAAGTCATTTAGAGAGTTTTTTATTTTTGTCAAATATATAAAACCATCCTCTCAAAAAAGCTATCTATAAGGCTTAGAGAGGTTTTGTAGCTGAGAGATCTGAGGAAGTTCCATGTATTATTTGAAAATTGCGGTTGACGACCACCATCAATAACCACAATCCCCATCATTTTATTACTAACATTTGATCCCACCATTTGACATTGTATAATTGCCAACACTTTACATCATTTGTTATGTAATCTTTATAACGAAAATCAAATAATTACTTACAATTAGATTATCACGTCATTTCTTCTGTAATCCCCAAGAACTCGATGATGGAGAAGATGATCTCCAGGGCCCACCACCAATAATAATGGAAGTGACAATTGGTCAATGTAGATGTAGCGATGACGGGTGATGATATGTGGCTAGTGGACCGAATTGATATCTTTAACGACACTCAAAACACCTACAAATTATTCCAATTATTTTTTTTTGAAAATAAATTTCCAAACACAACAAATAAATCTTGTTGTGTTCTGGAATATTCGCGGGGGTAGAGAAATATAAAATGTAACGTCATAGCTTTGTACGAAGATCCAGAACACAAGCAGAAAAAGAGAGGGTGTAGCGTTCATAAGAGACACAAGAGTTTTTACATGGAAACCCCTGAAAAAGGGGAAAAACCACGGGGCCTGGCCTAGTTTGAATGAATCCACTAGTATTTACAACTGATTACAAATGAGGCCCTTCCTAAGGAGAAGGTCTTGGCTTGATGTCACAAATGTACATAATATAGAGCACATCAATATAGACATATTTGTTTGGTTGGCAGAACCATAGTCGATAGAACAAAGGTCGGAAAGACAATAGTAGGCGACAGAAGTTGGAAAGGCCATAGTCGGTAGGAGACCGGGGTTAGAAAGATTGTTGTCTTGCGAGGGAGGTCAGAACGATCGTAGTCGGCAGGAGACTAGAGTCAGAAAGACATTGTCTAGCTAGGGAGTTAGAAAGGACCGTAGTAGGAGGAAGGTACTCTGATAGAACTCTAGGTGTTAGGTGGTGGTCCGGGAGAAGTTCAAGGCTCATGTGGTGGTCCGGCAACACTTCCATGTCAAGTGGTGGCTCGTTAGTGGCACTTCAGCGTCAAGGGGCACTCCGGCTTCAGGAGACACTTCGACGTCCTTGGATGGTCTGTTGTTGATGGTTTGATAGAACTTGGCGATGTTGTGTCAGAGCTCCGGTGTCCCTTGGTGGTCCGGCGGTGGTGGTGGGCAGAAACCCGGTGCCCCCCTTGTGCTCTAGCAGTGGTGTGGTAGAACTTCGACGCTGGTGCGGTAGAACCCCGACGTCCCTTAGTGGTCCGGCGGTGGTGCGACAGAACCCCGACGTCCCTTGGTGGTCCGGCAGAACCTCGATGGTGGTGCGGCAGAACCCCGACGTCCCTTGGTGGTCCGGCGGTGGTGCGGCAGAACCTCGACGGGGGTGCGTCAGAACCCCGTCAACGTCCCTTAGTGGTCCGGCGGTGGTGCGGCAACACTCCGGCATCCCTTGGTGGTCCGGCGGTGGTGCGGCAGAACTACGGCAGTGGTGCGGCACTACTCTGGCGGTGGTCGAGGAGGAGTGAGGTGGTGGTGCTTTCTTCCTTCTCTTCCTTCTTCTCTCTTGGCTTTTTCCTCCCTTTTTAAGTAGAAATGGGGTTCTATTTATATAATTCTTGAGTGGCGTGGCTTGTAAATTAGTGGAAAATCAATGATAAATTGAGAGTGGTTCGAATGGATGGATGATCTTGATTCATACGATCATGCATTGTTCAATGGACCTTTGCCTATCTTAATGATATCACAATTTGATGATGAGCTCGTTGGATTCGTCTCATCGAGCCGCTCGATTCGACTATAAGCATGTCATGATTGGAGATCGTTTGGTAACCCAAATTGTGGTTAGATCATTCCAAAAGTGCTTCGGGTCTTTGATTTGGACTCATTTGGGCTCAGATTGGGTCTATTTTGGTGTCGTTGGGTTCGTGTTTCCGAGACGCTCAGTTTGATTGTAAGTTTGCTGAAATCAGAATTCAGACGGTCTCCGATTTAATTTTTGAAGTTTCCAACTTGATTTTGCCTCGAGATTCGTGCTTGATCAAGGTAAATTTTTTATGATGTATCAAATCTATTTTAGAAATGATAATAAAATTGATGTCAAACAAACCCTAATTAGCAAATGGGCTACTCCTACACCAAGAAATTGAACTTCCAAAAGTGGGTCCATTTGGAACCACAAAACAAGAATAATTTAGTGAAAAAGGACATCCAAGCCAAAGACTCCACCTCGGGTGCTCTCAACAGAGGCTATAGCTGAAGAGACAACGGGTTAGCCACCAACCACACAATAACACCATCTTGAAGGCCCATGTTCACATGACAAGCCTGAGAAAATTATGACACCTATAAGATTTTTTTTTTTTATTAATAAAGAAGGAATTTTATATTATATATTTAATAAATTTAAAATATAACATATTTTTAATTATAAAAAAAGTGGTTTGGGGTAAGTTAGAAGTAAGATGGGTATAAAATTAGTTATAGATCTAATTCTATATCGATTGTGATGATCCAATTTTAGCTATGGGGTGTAGCTGAGTCAGGCTGACTCGTGAGAAGGATCGTGCTCGACTCAATAAATGGCTCGTGAAATGAATACGATGAGATAATAAGCCAAGCTTGAGTTAGTCTCGCCTCGACTGTTTAGCTTGTTAGTCGGCTCGTTTTATTGTAAATGAACCGGCTCGTGGGTCGACTAGAATTCATAAAATTAAGCTAGAACTCAGTTAATCAATAAATCTTTTATTGATTTCGAAGATATTTTTCATGCTTGAAATTAAGCTTGATTTTGATTAAACTTTTTTGATATTCAAAGAAGCATAATAATAGAAAAATACAAATGAAAAAAAAAATAGACTTTTCTCAATATATAAATAAAGTATTCTATGTTGTAGGCAGCATTAAATGTGACAATGAGTGAAATGTAATGATGGAAAATAAGAAAATATCTACAATAGGAGAACTTAAGGGTTTCTATGGAAATTAATAAAAGATTAGTTAGTTTATGGACAAGTGGACAACACTACATGATTGCATTATATACGAGCAGTAAATGAGGCTAAACTTGAACTCGTAATCTAACAAGCTTGACTCGTGAGCTCCATAATGATTTCAAATCGACTTATGACCCAGCTAGACTCATCTACACCGTCGAGTTTTTTCGAGTCATCTTAGGAGAAGAACTACTTGGACTCCAATTTGAAAAGTCAAAATATGCTTGATAAGCAATTCAAAATGAAATTTTCTAACTTGATTGGAAAGTGCCTAACCTAGCATTAATATTCAATCTAATGATCTACTTTGAACAACTTGACATAATATCTATAACTACTTCCCCATGGGAATAGCGACTAGCTCGCTAATCTTCATGATAATTTAGGCTTCATTTGGGACGGCTTTTATATTGCTTCTTAAAGCAGATTTTTAATACAAAAATTAAAATTTTTATACTAAATAGATGATTTAAGAAGCAAACAAAAAGTCGTCTCAAACAAAACGTTAGACTCTAATTTACCTTGTTAGAAGTGCATCTAGAACCATGCCTTCCATTGACAATTCAACTTATTTTTTAGAGTATAATGTTTATCCTAATTGAATTATTTATGGATGGCCTTCATTGTTGAGATAGGAACATTGCACCAGTATCATCCTCATAGTCAAATAACCAAAAAAAAACAAAAAAACAAAATATGGGAGCGGCTGGGAGATGCATTGGCCCAACGAGCCTCACCCAAAGTTCTACGAAGTCGATAGAACCATTGGGGTGCAAAGTAGGCTGGAAAATTATTAGGTACGGACACCGAACGTAGAGATACGTCCAAACTCCAATAAAATATTGACAAGTGGAATGTACACGTGTCAACAGAATTTTAAATCAAACGTGCCAAAAGAACCGGTGAAGTGCAGGTAAAGCGCATTGAAAGCTCAGTTAAAGCACAGTCAAAGCGCAATCAAAAAGCACAGTCAAATAGCAGTCCACAAGTCAAATTTTAATTGGATATCCAGACCAATTTTATAGGTCTGATGTCCGGACCTAATAATTTTCCAAGTAGGCGACAATGATATGACCGGCGGTGCGATGAGACAGATAATGAGTTCATGTCATTATATTTTTGTTGATATTTAAAATTTTAAATATTATGTAAGCAAATAATCAAATTTAGATGTCAAATATTTAAATTAAAATTTTTTAATGATATGAATGTAAATCCCCTGCGACAATTAATCAATCAATCTGCTCAACCATCTTCCTTCCTCTTTGGCTTCATCGCCTCCTTTTCTTTGTTTCGAAGTCCCACTTTCCTCCTCCCCTGTCTCTCCCATCACATCCGCCTCCAACTCCCTCCATCCTCCACGCCAAAGCTATCGCCTTTATAACTCCCAAACATCCCCCCCTCCTCCCCTCTCTCAGTCAAAACATTCCGATGGCGGCCATCACCAAATCTCCCTTCCTCCTCCTCATCATCACCCTCGCCGCCACCACCATCGCCGCCGATCCCGACCTCCTGCAAGACATCTGCGTCGCCGATCTCAACTCCAGTAATACAACCACCAACCAACTTCATTAATTTCTCACTCCAACTCATTAATGACTAATTCGCTCTCTTTTCCAATCTCCAGCTCTCAAAGTAAACGGATTCCTCTGCAAGCCTCCGGCCGCCGTGACACCCGACGACTTCTTCTTCAAGGGTATCGCTGCACCGGCCGCCACAAACAACACCTTGGGCTCCATCGTCACGGCGGCCAACGTGGAGAAGATTCCAGGACTCAACACGCTCGGGGTTTCCATGTCCCGCATAGACTTCGCTCCCAAAGGGCTGAACCCGCCGCACACCCACCCGCGCGCCACCGAGCTGGTTTTCGTTCTTTACGGCACTCTCGACGTGGGCTTCATAACCACCGCGAATAAACTCGTTGCCAAACGCATAACTCACGGGGAGAACTTCGTGTTCCCCCGCGGGCTCGTCCATTTCCAGAAGAACAACGAGGATAAGCCGGCCGCTGTCATCGCCGCGTTCAACAGCCAGCTTCCTGGAACGCAGGCTGTAGCCGCCGCGCTCTTTGGCTCCTCACCGGCGGTTCCTGACAATGTGCTCACCAAAGCGTTTCAGATTGGGACCAAAGAAGTTGAAAAGATTAAGAGCCGATTAGCCCCTAAGAGTTGATTTTGCAACATTATAATTGTAAAAGATTCTTCTTTTCTTTCCTTCTTCATCTGTGTTAAAACGGTCGAATTTGTGCCATCTTTGTCGGTTGGTCAGATCATTCATTTCTTTAATGATTAATGATTATGCATCTTGATAATTAATTTGTTATCCTGCTATAATAAATCATTTCCTGCTTAGGATTTGCTTGTGACTGCATCAATTTTTTTATAAAGATATTGTAAAACAATAAAAATTTAATTTTTTTAAAGCTACGGTAGAAATAATTTTTTTAAAATAATTTAAAAAATAATCAAATATAATTATAAATCTAAAAAATAAAAATAGTAAAAAACAAAAAATCAAATATAACCTAAATATATATATATATATATATATATATATATATATATATATAATATATATATATATATATATATATATGAAAACATGCTGCAATTTTATGGAACAAATTTTATAAAAAAAATTGACAAAAATTCTATCATAAATGATATTAATCTTAATGAATCAAATAATTTAAAGTTCATCTTAATGTCTTTTACATCAAGAAATAATAACATAGTTTTTTTAAAAATATACAAATTTATAAGATAAAATATTTAGAAAGATAGATAAAATGCATAAAAATAAAAAGTATTTATATAAAAAATGAGAAATATTGATAAATTAGTTATTTTAATAGAATTTAAATTTCCTTTACTTTTGAATACATAATATTAATTATTTTAATAAAATCATAAAAAATATGTTAAATAAGGAATTGTTTAATAAGATTATAATATTTTATAAAATTAGTTGTGTAGACATTATAGAAAAAATAACTAATATGATTATAAAAAAAATTATATTAAAAATAAAAATAAAAAAAATTAATAATTATTATCTGAAAAAACATACAGACAGAGCTGAAAAGCTGTCCCAAACGGTCTCTAATTTTTATTCTAAAAGATAAAGCTTGAACGATCCTTTGAGCGACCAAGTTTTCCGCATGGAGCCTAGTAAAGCTTCATAGAAGGGCCTCTTACCCAAGGAATATCCTACGAGGCACAAGCTCCAATCTTGTGCACCAATAGAAAGTTTTTCTCGAGAGAATGCAACAGTTTAATGTTCAAATGGATAAAAGGATACAAGGATGTTCTCAGGAGAGGACTTCGTGGGATCGAAAATGTTTGACCATTTGTGTTGAGGAGATCTGTGTACCCCATCACCAGAGGAAGTGAGAGGGAGAAAATCAGAGGAGTAGGTGGAGGGATCCATGAGGGGGGGAAAGCTCCTAGTAGAACCCCCGACGGATGAAAAATGGCGGGAGGCAGTCGTCGAATGTAAAAACCCTAGCCCTTATGAAAATATTAAGTAGAGTATGAGCAACTTTCATGCCTTTGATTGTAAGGGAGAATCAAGTTGGTTTTGTTAAATCTATAGTATCAACTGTAAACATTATTCTTGCTAATGAAATCCTTTCATTAGCCTGTAGTAGAGGATGCCAAAATTATTTATGTGCTAAGTTGGACGTCTGCAAAGCTTTCGACACGGTGTTTAGAGAATTTTTACTTGCTAGGATGACTCAAAAGGGTTTCCCAAGAAAATTCATCCAATGGATAAAAGCTTGCATATCATACGTCAACTTTTATATAGTCTCAAATGGTGCTCTTGAAGGATTTTTCTCCTCTTCTACTGGCTTGAGGCAAGGATGCCCCCTAAGTCCATACTTATTTTGCATTATTATAGATGCTTTTTCCACTTTACTCGATGGAAAGGGTTTTGATGGTATTAATATTGAAGGATTCAAATTATCTCATCTCTAATATGTTGATGATTTATTGATTTTTTGGAAATTCTGAGGTGGATAATTGCAAGAATTTGGCACACATTCTCAAAACTTTTGCTAATGCTACTGGTCTTCATATAAACTATGAGAAAAGCTATGTTATGACTCCTAATAGGCTCCAAAATCAACAACTCATATGCCAAGCCCTTTCTATTTCTAACATTAACTCTCATATCACTTATTTGGGTATACCTCTGTCCTTCAAAAGGCTTAACATTCTTTCCTAATGGAAAACATTTCTAAGAAAATGTATGGGTGGAAGGCAAACATTCTTTCCTTTGTTGGTAGATTGTAATTTTTGAAAGTTACTGTCATGAATTCTATTACATATTCAATCAAGGGATCAATTCTACCTAAAATTATATCTAAATTCATTAGAAAAGCATCCTCTAGATTTTTGTTTTTTGGGTGAAATTATTGCTGAAAGGAAGATGTATGTGATATCCTGGGACAAGGTTTGCAAACCCAAATATTCTGGAGGGTTGGGACTGCCTTCTCTGTCAGTTCTTCAATTTGCTTTTAATTGTTTTATTATAAGTAGAATGTATAATTATACAACTCCTCTATCATCTTGGCTAATTCATAGATACTCTTCACCTTGGCGACGTCCTCCCCATTATGCTTCTATCTTTTGGAAATCTATTTGCAACACTGCCTGTTTGGTGAGGAATGCATTTTAATTCAGGATTACTCCCTCATCCCCCATTTCTCTACATTGGGATCATTGGTGTGAAGGGCATACTCTTAATGAAATTCTTGACGGGTATGTTTTATCGCAAGCTTTTGATCAGTTTGCTCTTGTGAAGGATTTGATTATAAGGATCTCTTGGTATTTGCCTAACAACTTGCCTCTTCCTGTCATATCTGCCATCATAGCTATTCCCGTTCATGCTAATTCTGTTCTCCTTAACTTGGGGAAGCTCGGATGAATGTTTATTTGGGCAATACATCAAGGAGTTCTATAAAGAACTCCCTCTTAATTCGTGGTATAACATGGTTTGACACAAAAGATATGCATTGAGATGTTCCATTTTTGCTTGGCTAGCCATGATAGGAGGCTTAAAAACTTCGGATGTTCTACTCAAAAGAAATTTAAAAGTAGATCCTATATGTTAGCTATGTCATAATGCTAGTGAAAGCAGTTCCCATATTTTCTTTGAATGCAGCTTCTCTTTTTCTGTTATAACTCAATTGTTGTCGGGAACTTCGTCTTTGCTGCTAAGACCAACGATTTTACATTTGATGGAATGGATAAATGCTCTTGAGCAAACTGAGGTTAGTGTTAAAAATCTATACTTTCTTATCATCTGCTGCTCCATTTATTTCATATGGAGAGAAAAGAATTAAAGAAATTTTGGGGGTAATATGAGCTGCGACACCACTATATCTTTAAAGATAAAAAAAGATGTATTCTTCAAGATATGTAAGTGGAAAAATTATGAAAAGCTTATGGGTATCATGTAATGGATTGATCAGAGCAGAGGCTATTATTTCTTCTTTCTGCCCCGTGGATGAAGAGGTTTTTTGCATGGGTGTTTTGGTAGGCAGCAGCCAGCCCGATGATGTTCACGTATCTTCTGATTTTTTTCCTCAGATGATCTTCAGGCAACCAGGGATCTCTCCGTGCTTTAGTAAGTTGATTTTTGACTCCTAACTGAGTCCTGGCTGCGTGCAGGTCTGTATTTCTAAGGCTTCGTTTGAGACGACTTTTTTACTGCTTCTTGAAGCAACTTCCTAGTATAAAAATTTGTATTTCTAAGGCTTCGTTTGGGACGGTCTTTTTAATGCTTATTGAAGCAGCTTTCTAGTATAAAAATTAAAATTTTTATACTAGAAAGCTGCTTCAAGAAGTAGTAAAAAAGCCATCCCAAATGAAGCCTAAGTCTCTTTCATGTTTCCTTTTGTAGTTTGATCCAGATATAGATTTTGTTCAATGTTTTTGGTTTTTTGAGCTCTGATGAGCTGCTCCTATTTCTCATTGGAGCCTTGTTGTACCTGTAATATTTTCTCTTTAATATACGGACAATGCCCAAAATTTCTCGAATTTTTTTTTTTTAATTCTAATTCTGTTCTTACTTCTTAGAGCCCGCCGGCGAAATTTCTGCGTTTGCAAGTCAAATGTGATTGGTATCGCTTGGTAGCGTGTAGTTTGCGCTAGCGTTGGACGTTTGACTGAGCGACCGCGATTATTTCGCGTTGATAAGTGTTTGGGAATTTAGGTGAAGTACTGTGCAAATTATTTTCATTGAAAGGACAAGCTAAGAATTTTGTTGAGGAATGGCAGCCGCGTCAGCCTATCAGTTCTAGCTTCGCTGGTCTCGTTTGGACAATGTTTACTATGGAATCTATTTTTGTTAACGCATGATAAGTGCGGTCTGAAAAGCCATATTTATTATGTGCGCGTAATTTTAAATGTGTTCACATGTGGTGTGATAAAGAATTTAATATTGAAGTATCTCTCTTTTAAAAATCTAGAAGCTTTTTTTAGGGAGATTTACATACATACCATACAATATTATTCTATTTACATATTTAACATCTAAAACTTTAATATTACATACATATCACCCATAGTTTATTTTCATATCAAATATGAGTGGTAGAAATGAAGTATATGAGTGGTAGGAAAGAAATATAAGTGGTATATTTGATATTAAAATAATATAGGGTGATATGCATGTAATATTAAAATTTTGGGAGTTAGATATGTAAATAGGATGTTATAAATTGGTATGTATGTAAATTTCCCTTTTTTTTAATAAGCTATGTGATAGAAAATTTATGATAGTTGATGTGACTCAATAAAAATATTTTGATTTGCATAAAATGAGAAAATTTCTCGAATTAAATATTATTTAAGTTAAAGTTATAATCATTTGAATTTTAAATTTGACATTATTATATTTGAATCTAGTGTAGCTCAACTAAGATGAATCTAATGAGTCCAAATTCACTCAATTATGATATCATTGATATACTTTAATGTTTTAAAAAATACTACTTAATCAATTGAATCAAAATAGACAGTATGATGGAGTATTTTGGATTTTGGTTAAAATTACCAAAATGTCATTCTCAATAAATAAAGCCTCATTATGTACATGAGGGGGCAAGAAAGAAAAGAACTAGAGGACTCTCTTGTATTTCTAGCTATCGCCTCAACAACCACCACCAGCTATTATCACAGACAGCCACAATTACTGTCGATGATCATCATTAGTAATTGCCATCATCTCCAAAACTCTGAGAAGATTTAACCATGTTATTGGTATAGTTGTTCACCTCTAGGCACCAACTTTCTATAAAACTTATTGGGGAAATCAAGCCCTAATGTTGAGAGTTAATTATTCATTCGTGGACACTTGATTTCTGTTAGGGTTGTCAAAACGGGTTTTTAGGTCGGGTTTAAGTCCAACCCCAAAATGACCCGTTACTATTTGACACAACCCGAACCCGACTCGATTCTAAAAATATTTCATAAATTCGAACTCGAACCTAACTCGGGTTGACTTGAACCAACACGTTGATTCGAGAGCAGGCTATAGGGCGCGTGAGCATAGGGTCGAGCACGGGCTATGGAGTTGAGCGTATGCTGGGAGGGAGCGCAGGGTCTAGCCATGAGCATGGGCGGCGGGTGGGCCTTGGGGTCGAGGCATTATGAAAGCAGCATGCACCTTATGAAAATTATTATAGGGCTAATGAAAGTACATATATTGATCTACATCTATTAGAGACTCCAAATGGGACTAAGGTTTCATTTGGGATAAATTTCTTGCTGCTTTATGAAGCAGCTTTCTAGTATAAAAATTTCAAATTAAAAAAAATTGTACTAAAAAATTGCTTCGTAAAGCAGTAAGAAAGCTGTCCCAAACGAAAACTAAGGAGAACAAGCAAATGCTCACTTTTAAAAGTAGCGTGCACCTTATTGGAAGTGATGATGTTGCAAAGTCATCTCTTAGTGACTCATATATGACAACCAAATTTATCATGGAGAGATTTTTTTATGTTAGAAGCCATAATGAGTTATCAGTCTTTAGATTTAAGTTTCATTTGGGCCGACTTTCTTGTTGTTTTTTAAAGTAGCTTTTTAGTACAAAAATTAAATTTATTGTACTAGAAAGCTACTTTAACAAGCAATAAGAAAGTCATCCCAAACGAAACCTTAGTGATCAAGGAGGTTGAGGAGGTACATGTTCAGGGGTGGAATGATTCTTCATTCTTCCACCAGAAATATTTAAAGCAATTGCAACAAATGATAGAAATTGGATTACAACAAGAGTTCTTAAATCGGGAGTTACTATTGTGATACTACTTGTTGTTGTTCAAGCAAGTCATAATGATATGATTAAACTATTATTAGAGCATGTATATAGTTAATGTTGAATAACTTTTTCTTCACCAACCAAAATTCACAAGTTATACTAAGGGTCTATTTGGGACATGAGAAAGTCCAGCTACAATTAGTGGTGGGGAAGAGATCTAGTAGCATTAGTGGACAAGCAGAAGTCCGACGATTTTCGGTGGTTGGTAAGAGATCTGATAGAGGCCAACGAATAAGCAGAAGTTCGATGAAAGTCGATGGTTGGGAAGAGATACATCGACAGACAAAGAACTAGCGAAAGTGCAGCAACGATCGGTGGTTGAGAAGAGATTCGATGGTGGCCAATGAAAAGTCATGTTGAACTCATTTTTATATGAGGTTAAGTAAACAAAAAGCAACTCAAATTCATCCCAAATTCAAATTAAGTCAAATCCAAATCAAACCCAAATCCGTTTAATTGATGGTCACATAATAGCTATCATATGACTCCTCCTAGTCTATGATTAATAATCATCAAAATGATTGCCAATGATATGAATTAATCAAATTCAATCAACCAAGCTCAAAATAAAAACCAAATCCAAATTTTTAATCCTAAATCAAAGTCAAAATCCATTGACCCATAACTTATTTTGAGTGATATTTCAAGCACCTCGAAATCAAATTAAATGACCTTAGAATCATGATTTTTCAATGGCATAATATTTAGGCATGTCCCTAGCATCAACACTCCAAATTGGAGAGCAATTAAGCTCTCTAGCACCCAAAACTAAATTGAATTTCAAATATTGTAAAATCTTCAAATATTTATAACATATGTCACTAGATCATACGTCTTAAGAAATTTGATCTTAGAAATGTAATAGACCATATTTTGACTTTGCCCATTTTTTTCTGGAGACATTATAACTTCAAATCACAAACCATCTTTACGATAGTATTTTGATCAAAGTATTTTACTTACACGTTTTTTTTTTTCATATTTCTTTGGCACCTGCGAAAATCCTTAAGAAATTTGTACCTATTGATACAAATGAGGATTTGAGGATTGTTAGGTGTTTATTTTACAAACAGATTTCATCAATATTTTTAAATAATATGTTTTATTTTATGGATATTTCTTTTGTAATTTTTGAAGTCCTAAAATGATTTATTTAAAATTTATATAAAAAAATTAATTAAATTAAATATTTTATTATAAATATCTAAAAGCACTCATGACTTCTTTCTTAAGCCATTATTCTCTTTGGTTTCAGCTAACAGAGAGTTGATTTCAGAAATAAGATAGAATTTAGAGGAGAGAAAAAAATTTAGATTTGGAGGTCACGGTGCGATTTTTGTCTCTCGAGTCTGTTGAGATAATTACTCGTCTCGCTGTAAGGAATCCATACCCTATTTTTTATTTCAAAGATTTTGTATTTTTTTATTAAATTTGTATTTTTTTAACCGAAAAATATGAATAACTTTGTATTGGTAAAACTTTTATCATGCAACTTTTTTTATGTTATAGAGATCATGATTATGAACATTTTAAATATTTATTTAAGATTTTTTATTGGGTGATTTTAAAAATACAATAATTTTTGTCTATCCCAAAATTTATTTTGACATCTAAAAATAATAGTGTAGTACAATAAAAGTCTTAAAATATTATTTTATACAATTTATAATATTTTGTTAATTTTTTTAAAAAATGTGTATTTTTGCCTAATAGGATTCTTTGTTGTATACCATTATGACATTTTATCATATTATTAATTAAGCTTAATTATGCATTAGTTATTATAATGCATTAAAAATGAATATTGATATGTGCTTGAGTAATAGCTGATCGTTATTATTGTTATAGTATTATGATAATAATATGTTTGTGTTAAACAAACAAATAAAGACTGGTTGATCTTTTGGTTGGAGACTGATTGATCTATATAGAATGGTGGACCGACAGACTTTTCTTTAAATACTGTGATTTGGTGTTATCCTCTACTAATTTACATGATACACCGATTGGGAGTTATAAGAAGATTATTACTGTGCCGACGGGCAAAGGGTGATGAATCTATTTACTAAACCAACGATTTACTAACATTGAGAAATATCATGATAGCCATAATTTTTTACTTGTTTAGTGTGATTACTGAAATGCATGTTCCTGAGACATTATTTTTATTATTATACGGATTTATTATTGCAGTATGAATTTACTGTTATTATATTATTCTACTGCTCCTAGCACTTTACTATTACTATTATAGATACTGATACTATTTGATACTACTGATTCACTGTACTGATATTATGCATGTGACATATTGAGTACGTAATATAGGGAGTAGGTAACATGTGTATATTTTTACATGATTTTATTGCATTGATTTGATTTTGATAATCTTTATTTTGATTTTATTTATGTATTTGACACTCGTACTAGTTTACTAACTTTTGTATTATAGTATTTTATTATTTATAGATTTTTCTTCTACTTTATTTGGGTTTTATTATTCTTCCACTTATTCAATGAATATATAATTGCAACTCCTATGATTTGATACTTAGCATGCATATTGCTCTTTTACCATGCTTTGAATTCAATTATAGATTTTGGTGACTTGCTAGGCTCTTTAAGCTCATTATATATGATTTTAAATGATTTCAAGTAAAGAGCCTGCTGCGTGTAGCTTTATATTGATGCTAGTATAGTTTTTATTTCAGCTTTTGGTTCATATATTTTTGTAGCCAGTGTTGTTATTCTATATATTCTTTTTTATGTTAGTTGTGGATTATAATTATTAACTGTAGTAATAAGAATTATATTTTTTATATTTTATTTGCTTTCTTTAATGCAATTAATCAACTCTGGATGCTTGTATTAATCTTGTTAAAAAGAAGAAAAAAATAGAGAATCAAAAATATGTTTTTGTCACTTAGATCATGGGACATTACAGAAAACCTCCCCAAAACCATTGAATATATTCATAATCATTGTTGTGACCTTTTAAACACAAAATTAAATTTTTGATGGACCTTGGTTGACTATGATTAACCATATGCCCACTTAACCCCAAAACCCTTAAGGAAAAATCAAATTATCTCACAAACTTCAACATGACTCATTCAAATAATTTTTTGGAAACTCTTCTAATGCACCCAAAAATATTATTTGGGGCGTGCTAAAACTAAACTCAAGTCTTGGTCAAACTTGGTTGACCAAGTAACTATGGTTGACCAAAGTGCACCTTAAGCACTTAAATATGTATTTCATGCAAAGAGACCTCACAATTGCTTGAGACTACATTAACCCCAATGCATGGTCAAGCCTAGTTGACCAAGTCAATCATGGTTGACATTTGACAAAACTAACGCTACACTCAACCTAACCCAAATTCACTGCTTTAAGCATTTTCAAATCAAATTAAAACCTTGGGATGGTCCATTGTGACCCTAAGAATTTTTCATAGAAGATCCAACTCTTAGGTCCACTTGGGCTAGCCACATGGCTAAACCCAAATGGTCAAAAGGGACTTTTCTTAAGCCAAATATCAACCCAAACCAAATCAAGCTCCCACAATTATTTCATTGCATGTTCTAAACATGCCTAACAACTTCATGATGGTCAAACTCATGCATTTGGCCAATCTTTCACTCAAACATCTAAACCACTCCCTCAACCCTTTGGAGTTTGCTTAAGCAGCATGTAGACCTCTCCTATAGTCAACAACAGCTGGTGTAAAACCCTTAAAAAAAGATGATTTTTTTTAGTGCTGTTAGTCCCGGACGAACTGGCCTTAGTACGCGACGAACTGAAAAAAATTGTGAAGAATCTGTCATTTTCGTCTGTACGAACCTGGAACAGTCGAGACGAACCGTCGGGACGAACTGAACCCGATAGTTTCGTCCCGAGATGACGAAATTGACATTTAATTTCGTCTGGACGATCTGGTCCACAATCTGGTCCATAGGAGATCGTCCCGGGACGATCGGGAACATCGTCCGGGACGATCAGTGTTGATAAATATTCGATAGAGATATTTTGGATTCATTTTGAAGAGAGAGAAGTAAAGGCAGGAGAGAGAAGAGAATGAAAGAAAGGAAAAAGCTTGGTTTTGGAGCCCGCATAGCGCTTTTCGTCCGACGACGCAGTTGGAAGATTTGTTTATCTCGCAGTAAGGAATCCAAATCCTATTTCTGATTTCGAAGATTTTGAGTTTTGATAATTTTGTGTTTCAGTTACCGAAAAACGTGCATAATTTTGTATTGACGAAGGTTTTACCGCACAACTTTTGATATATTCCTGATATGATATTTTTACACGATTTGAATATTTTCTGTAAAGTTTCTACCGGTTATTTTGAGTTCTGTGCGATTTTTATAGAATAGGAAATTATCAGGATGTTGGAAATTATTGTTTTAGTACAAGTAAATCTTTGAAACGTTGTTTTATTCGATTTCTGGTAATTCGGCAATTTTCGGCAATTGTGTATTTTTGCAATGACGTCTATCTACTATACGATTTTTTATGAGGTTTTTCTGCATTGAGCTAAATTGTATTTATTGATTGCAATACCTTATTGATATGCATACGAATGTGAATATGATTGAATTATTATTATTGTAACTGAAAGACAAGTGAAGACTGATTGAACCGTTGGTTGGAGATTGACTTGACCTGTACAGGATGGTGGGCTGACGGGCTTTCCTTTAAAATGGGTTTGGCGATATTCTCTATTGATCATTGATATAACGATTGGGAGTCATAAGGAAATTATTATGCCGACGAGCAGCCGACGGGCACAAAGTGACGACTCTTATTGAGCCAGTGGATATATTTATGAATTTCTACAACAGCACTATGGATTATCGACTTGAAAAATGCCTTAATAGCTAGTGATTGTACTTGTTCAATAAGACTATTGTATTGAATTGCATGTGTACGATATTGACCTATTGATCTCATTATGGATTTATAGATTTATTGATATCGACGGACTTCTTATATTGATTATTGATTTTGAATGGATTGACTGATGGATTTACGAGTTTATTGTTACTATACGATTTCAGTGATATTCGCATTATGTCCCTGAGCATTGATATTGATACGGATATAGATATCGATATTGCATTGACTCGTTGTTAATATGGACATGGATACTTTTGATTCATTGATATTGATTCATTGATACTGACTCATTGATACTATCGCTTCATTGATACACCGTATTGAACTGCTGCATGTGATTCATTGATTAATATGGAATAAGTTTTACTGTATTGATTTGATTTCAACTGTTCTTGCGATGTATTGGCTTGATTATTTATATGATTTCATACCGATTGATGTTATTGACTAGAGATGATTGATTTGATTGATTCTATTGATACGATGTTAATTTAACGGTTATTATCGAGACGACGATTTTTCTTTATCGATTTGATTGGATTCTTACTAAATTTATCGTATGTACTGATTCATGGAGCTTTATGGATTTCTTCATACTATTTATTGATTCTTTTACCGATGATTGTGGATTTTATCGATCATGCATTGATTACTGATTTTCGTATCTGCTGCATAGATTCACTGATCATGTACAACTGACTATTATGAATTTGATTGACTGACATGCATATTGTTTCAGTACCGTGCTTTGATTTCAGTTGTAGGTACTAGGTGCCTGCTGGGCTTTTTGAAGCTCATTATATGTGGTTAATATTTTCAGGTCAGGGCAAGGGAGCAGGAGATTGAGATTGATCTGGAATCTTCAGGTTTTTGTTTTTTTTTTGTTTTTTTGTTATAGTGATTCTTTTGTACTCAGGACAGGATAAATATCATTTCATGTGATCATTGTGTAGACCCTAAGTATTGTATATGAACTTTTGGGATATGAATATAATTGTACATTGATGTTTTAAATTATAGAATTTTGTTAGACTGTTTGTTATTGATTGAAGACTATAGATAGCTCTGGTAAATGATTGATGGTTTTAATGATTGACTGAAATTCTTTCCAAGTTAGATCTTGGGGCGTTACAGCTGGCTTGACCATTTATTTGGTCAAACAATCAACAAAAGAACCTAAAACACTCCTATATAGTCAATACACCTAATGCACTCCTTATCCCTCCAAACCAGCCTACATAAGCCATTCAAATTAACCCTAAAGCTTCCCCAAACACTCCTTAACCTAAGCCCAAACAATTTTTGTTTCAACAAAAATGGCAAGATGTGATCCCCTCCCCATGAAAAGATATACCCAAGCCACTCTCGCATTTACAGACACTTTTATAGCTTTGAACCACTTGGGATAGGTGGCAACAATCCAAGGGATAGCTCTGATCAAATCCAACCATCGAAACAATGTTTAGAATTTATTTAAAATGCTTAAAACTTCCTAAATTCATAAAAAATTCAAAGCTCCACTAAATTGAATATTATTGGACTCATTGGAAAGGTTTTAAGACCTAGTATTTTCTAAAAATAATTTTACTAAATTTTGATTATTGAATTTTGAGAAAATTATACTTGTTTGAAATCCAACTTTCTCAATATTTAGTGGTCAAATTGAGCTCAATTTTGGATGGCAAAATTTTGAGCATTTCATACACCTTGTATATTTTTTTCTTAATCATGGTATGCTCTGGATTGCTATGAATTGAATTTTTAAGATGATGGGTCAATTTTGGACCCGTAACTTTGAAAATTCATAACTCTCCAAATATGTATCATTTTTTTGTTTATTTCTTGTGGTGCACTTTTTCATGTTTAAGGGTTAGCCAAACAAAATTTCAAGCCTATTTGAATATTAGTGAAAACTAGAAAAAATAATTTAGGATAATACTTACAAAAATCTCAAAAAATTCTACACACATCTAATAAGATTGAAAATTAAAACCAATAAACTTAGTGATATCATACACCCCAGGTTTTAATTTCACTTTGATTTGACATCATTTGATCCTAAAACTAAGAAAAATTAAGATTAGCTATTATTTTAAGGCTAAAATTTTATAAAAATATAAATAATTCAAATTAAATAGAAAATATAAACTATGGCTTGAATTGCTCATAAATAAAAATCCAATCAAAGAAAAATAAAAGTTCTATCACGAACCTTTTGAATTAAGGGTAATTTTAAAAATAAGAAAATTCACTAGTTAATTAAAATAAATAATTAAAAATAATAAAAGAATACAAAATAAAGTGTAATCATTTGAACTTACCCCCATAAGTCATTTCTAACAAGAGGTTTGGAGTGAGTTTAGTACAAAAATAAGGTCCATCTAATTAAGCAATTAAATAAGCAAGCTTCAAAAAATCATAACTAATCACAAAAAAATTCTAAATTGAGCAAACTCAAAAGCATTGGACTCATCCCTAGGTCTAATATTTATGAAAAATATTAAACCTCCAGAATTCATTAAAAATAAAAAAAGTCAAAATTTGATCAAACCTAGTTTCAATGAAACATCTAAATTTGTAAAATTCATAGCTAATTATAAAAAAAATCTAAATCAAGTAAACTTAGTGGCATTTTACTCATCTATGGATCTAATATTTATGAAAAATATAAAACTCCACGAACTAATGAAAATTAAAAAGTAAAAAAATGGACCCAATATTAAATGCATTTAAATATTCAAAAAATACAAAAACTCAATAAATGATCAAAATTCCAGTGAATTATCCTTTTAATGAATTAAATCAAAAGATAACAATAGAATGAATAACCAATATTCTATCATTAAATTTTTTAGACTAGTCTACCTCGAGATGTGGGAGCTACATGTCCTAAGGAGGCCTTAGTTCTCGTGTCCATTGTGACAACATAACAAATGAATTTGATGGAATACAAACCATAAACCATAATATTAATAAATCATTAACAAGATAATTATAAATTTAGATAACTTAATGTAGCAAACTAAATTAAACTTAAATCTGAAAATAATTGTTGGGTAACCCGGACCTATGAGAATATTAAGTTAACCTCAAGTATAGTGAAATAAACCTCACGATATTGATGTAAAGAAATATAGTTATTGTATAACTTAAATAATTAATAATAAATCATTAATAAATAAGAACCTTGTGTAGATTCTAATTGGAGAGCATAAGGTATTAGATTTTAAGGCTTAAGGACTAAAATACTTAATTAAAATTAAGAACTTTAGAAAGCTAATAATTAATTAACTTTAACACTTAAAACTTATTTTAAAATGAACATTAAAACACCAAATTTAAACTCAAACTAAAACTCTCATTGGCTTATAACAAATTAAAGTAAAGCATTAGAAAACTTCAAACAATAACTAATTTATGATATATCTGTGGACCTCCGAAAGAGCACCGCTACGGCTGCAGGATTGTAGAAGGCATATGACCACATCCATCCCGAGGGATAGAGACGATCACAGGCCTCTGCGCTCCTCGCAAACGGGCCAAGTGGAAGAGACAGATTGGACCATACATACGATTAACTATGGAGGATAGTGGCTCTCGCCTATGTACCTCGATGGATAATAATATATATAGCCTGATCACAATCACGAGTTTCCCCCATCCAATACATCAGCTCGAGTGAGGTTTATGAGATGGTGGAATTCAGTTTCCCACAGCACAAGCCCCCGTGGTTAATTACACCCCAGGCCGGAGCATGAGAAAACTCTCAATTAAGCATCATACATTATCCATTCAAAGTGGGATTGGCACGAGGGTATAGACTAAGAATTCCTACTCAAAAGAAAAAAAGGATTCAAAGGGCTTAGTCAACATGCAGGGTTCACGCCAGTATTCGGAGGGTCTAGGGTACCAAGGAGAAACTGGAGAAAAGAAATTCAATCACTCAACACATGCGTGAGAGAAAGATGGAAGTGACGTCATCAATATGACGCATATAAGTAGTATTTATAGTCTCTGAAAGGAAGTGACCTACCTACTATTTATGCATACTACGAACCCATTGTAGTAGCCTTGAATCTTAAATCTAGATTAGGTTTAGTTTTCTACGAACAACACTAAGACCCGTGTCCTAACTAATGCAATATAAAACCTGGACTTACCCCGGTTTGAATTGGAGAGCTAGCTAACCACCTAATCGTTTTAAAACCATGCTATCAAGTCATTTATGAAAGATGGATGGGTAGTTTTAGTTTCTTGAAGTAGGGCTGACATCTAGAGAGTTTCCTAATTGACCCTAGACTTAAGTTGGGTGAATGCCCCTAACTAATATAATTAAAATTTTATTTAATTAGTTGCAAATGCAATGTATGCTAGTTCAGAAGATCCAAATCATATATGCTTTAGATTTAAAAAATAGGCTTATATAAAAATAATTTTTAGAAGGAGACTAGACTTCTCCAAGTACGACACATCATTCTCATAGGCTAGATTATCTGGACTCTACCCGCAGGCGAAAAAGTGTCTCATAGTAAGAGAGAAGAAGCAATGCAATAATATGCATGCGACCCCGGACGATTCCGACAATTCCTTAAGTCGTTAGATTTCTATGTTTTTTAAATCTTAAATATTAAATTTTGATTATAAGTAGAAAAAGTTTTATAGTCCTTAATGAGCCTAACGAAATCTAGGCTAAAACAAAATATGGTATGCAACTCGCTAATAAACTAGAAAAATCAAGAAACCCTAAAGTCACACAACATAAATAAAACACATCATAAATAATCCAACTAATCAAATAAATATCCATAGGCCAACTGCCCTTTAATTACAACCCAGGGTCTGCAAAAAATAAAGTGGCCGGGCACCACTGCCAACAACCCGGATTTCTAGGCCGATGACTAACGCAAATGACTTTGAGTGGGATATTAGGTCTCCAATTCTTCAACTCTTCAGCCTTCTTTGGAATTCTTTTCATTGGACTCCTTGGAACTCTCCTCCTTGGACTCATTGGATCTCTTCTCCTTGAACTCCTTAGATTCGTCGTGGCTTGAATATCCAAACGAATAGACAATCTCACTCTGTAGGGGGTGTTGCCTTTTCTCTTTGTATATATAAAGCTATCCAAACTCGATTTTCCAAATGGAATATGACTCTCCCCTTTAAGGATGCCTTCTTCTTTTGAAATTCGAGTTGGATAAAAATATCCACACTCAAAGTTCATCTTCACAACTCTTCACAATTATCACAAATAATTATATTAATTAAAAAGCAGTAAATCTAGACTCTCATGCAATGTTATCCTAATAAAAATCCAAAGCAGTTGATATATCACAAGCAGATTAAAATAAAAATACATATCACAGCCACACACTTGGCCATGCTCTTAATTATTGAGGGCTAAGCAGTTTTTGGAGCACTTGTAGCAGTTATTATTTAATGATAATAGCCCTCATTTATTTAGGGGGGGGGGGGGGGGGGGGGCTGAGCAAGCACCTGCACAAAACAATATTAGAAATATGACATTTGCTTCCCCTTTTCATTTAGCACTATATGAGCATGGCCACCTATAAGAAAAATAATATATATATATATATATATATATATATATATATATATATATATATATATATATATATATATATATAACCTAGGAGTAAATCTATCGCCCATCACATCAATTCACAGGGTACAATAAAGTAAGCAAATACATCAGTTTCATCACAACATGCAATAAAATCTCAAAAATTCTGGCACACAGCACAAAAGGAAACACCAGCCTAGCCTAGATCTAGAAGTAGTGTCCTAGCAAACAATTCTATATGTGTGTTAGTCTTGTGTGGTTTTGGATAGGTCATGTGTTGGGTATTTAATTAAAATTGCATATTCAAGTTTGTTGAATGTTAGAAAAGGAAACTTTATTTAATATTTAAATATTAATAAATTAGAATCTATTTTAGTTAATTTAATGTTTTAATCACTTTTTAATACTTAGGGTAGTGACATTTGAAATTCAAATTGCATTAGCCAATTTTAGAAAGTCCCAGGTCCTCCTAGGTGCTAGGCTAAGGGGGTCCAAAAGGTTACTATAGGAAATAAGCTAGATTTGAGATTCTTAACACTTTAGGTAAATACTAGACCTTGAGGTGAGTAGTTAGACAGGTAGTTTGATGGATTTGGAGTTTCCTATGAAAAGATATGAATTTTACAAGTTTCGGACATTTAAGGAAATTATTTAAATTATCTAATTAAAAGGTTATTTTATAGTTTTGGTCCAAATCAGCTCCAAATTAATTGAAATCACCTCCAAAGGTTAGGAATGACCTAAGAAGATGTTTCTAAGTATTTGGAAAAAAATTTAGAATTTTTAATAATTTTCGATTATCTAATAGGGGCAAAAAGGTAATTTTTAATTGAGGTTAAGCTAAGGGTCATATTAAGGTCAACCTAAGGTGCCCTATTTATCTCATGTTAAGGCTAAAATTCTAAATAATTTGAGATATTATGAGTAATTTTTGAGTTAAAATGAGTTTATTAGAATTTTTAGAAGTTATCGGGCCCTATTTATTGGGTAAATTAGGATTTGTTAATTAAGGGGTCTAAAGAGTCCTAAAAAAATCCTAGAAAATTCTGAGAAGTTCTAAATGTTACTAAGTTTAAGTTTTGAGGTTTTCATATCAATTCGGGATCTATCTTAGCCCCTAAAATTTTTTAAAGTTTGCTAGACGGGTCCTTAATTATTGTCCTTAGGGTGTCACTACGTTGTAGGGATTTAAGCTGGAGTTTTTTGCTAACCCTTAAGGTAACAATGCAGGGGATACACAAAAGCAATAAACACACCACGTCCTTAGATCTAGGAGAGCCTAAACTAAGTTCTCGTGCATTCTACACATGCAAGGTACAATAAAAGGAAAGTAAATGCATGTAACGAAGAGATTAGAGAATGATTGGGACTCAACCATTCACTAATGCCCTCCCCCATGATTTGTTATGCATGCACATAACATGTGTTTAAAATTTCATGAAGTGGATCTCCCAAAATTAGGATTTAAAATATAGGTAATTTTAAAGTAATTTAAAATACATATAAATAAATAGATCTTGGAAAATAGGGTAATTAAAAATAAATCAATTTGTAATAACTCAAATATGGGAGATCCACTGGCCACCCAAGTGAGGTTTCAAAATAATTTTTAATTTCAAAATAATTATTATATTAAATAGTTAAATAAATAACTAAATAGTCAAAATAACTAAGTGATACAAAGATTGGCCAGAGAATAAGTTTTTGTATTTGAAAATATTTTTAAATTAAAGTACACATTTTTTTTAAAATTTCAAAGGGTTATACGTTAAAATTCGATTTTAGATTAAAATAATATAAATTTTGCAAGTTTAATGGGGCAATTTAAAATAATTTTACAATAACAAATATTTTAAAAAAAAAGATAATAGTTTTAAAATAGTAATAATGATAAGAATAGTAAGATAATCATTTAAAATATAACTTTTTCTAATTTTTATTTAAATTAATTATATATTAATATTAATAATAATAGTAATAGCAATAAATTTAAAATAATAATAATAGTAATAATAATAATAATAATAATAATAATAGCTTAAAGTACTCAAAATAATAACAATAATAATGACAATATTAAAATAACACTTATAATAATAATAATTAAAATAAAAGAATAATAATATTAAAAAAGTGTTTTTTTACCATTTTTAAAATAATTAAAAATATACACATAATTTTAAAACAATTTTAATTTTAAATTAAAGAGGATAGAAATCCGAGCGATTTAGTATATTATACATATTTTTTGGGTCAATATTTAATTTACTATGATTTATATAAGAAAATGGGATTTAAAAATAAATTTAAAAGTATTTTACTTAATATAAACCGGCGGCGGCGGCTGAGTGGCTAGGTGTCGGCTCGGGACTTGTTCTACGATTTCGGGCCAATCATTGTCTAGCGACGCAATGATTGCACTGCCAATAATGATTCTCGCAATCATCTCCGCCCGCGGTTCCCACTTATCCATATGGGTGTGCGATTAGGGCCGTCTGATCTTCCGTGTTTCGAACAGACGGCTATGATCGACCCAAATAGACCTTGGGTCAGCCCAGAACAGCCCTCAGGCGGGATCTGGATCGTTGATCATGGATCCGACGGTCCAGATCGATCTTGTGTATGCGAGAACCCGAACCGAAACCCTAATCCTTCTTTTGTATATTCTCGTAAACGGCTCAACAAAACTTTATGAAATTTTAGACTCACATAGTAGACATGAAGAGTAGGGGTGTCAATATTTGACCCGACCCGAAAACCCGACCCGAAAAATCCGGGTTGAACCCGACTCGTTTGATAAACGGGTCGGGTTCAGGTTCGTATATTTGACCCGTTTGAAAAACGGGTCGGGTTCGGGTTGACCCGGCGGGTTGACGGGTCAACCCGCCAACCCGTTTATTTTAAAAAAATCTGAATTTCCCACCGTTTTCAACCGCTGCCCGCTGCCCGCGCTGCCCAGCCTGCCCCGCGCTGCCCCGTAAGCCCCGCGGCCTCGCCTCGTCGCCCGCTGCGACGCTGCCTCGCCCCGTCGCCCGCGGTTCCGACTTCCGAACGGACCGAACCGGCAAACCCTAGCGGCCTAGACGCTAGCGCAGTCGCGCGACTCGCGCGTTGGCGCGTTTCCGAACCCGCAGCCTCGCCCCGTCAACCGCGGCCGAAAGCGGAAAGCCCTCGCGCGTCGTCAACTGCAGCCGGGTCACGAGTCATTTCGGGTCAACCCGGCAACCCGGTCAGGTCAGGTCCGGGTTGAAATGTTCGACCCGTTTGCAAAAACGGGTCGGGTTCGGGTTGACCCGTTTAGATCCAGGTCGGGTCGGGTTCGACCCGAACCCGACGGGTTGACCCGAATTGACACCCCTAATGAAGAGCATCAATGGGGGTAAAAACCTAGGTCTAAAATGCATTTATTAAAAAGTTAATTAACCCGAAGTGTTGTGACCTATCCTAAGGGTTTTCAAGAGATTTCACCGTTCGATCTTCAAATCTTTAACAAGGTTGAGCTTGTAGACTGTCCTTGTACGTTTTCCTAGTTGAAACCATGATCAAACGAGCTCTGGATCATTGTGGATCAGTTTTTGGACGATTCAAGCCTTAGGTTGCCGGAATCTCACCACCGGCGAGGTTTCATCGTCGGGTTTGAGTTGGGGGAGGTGGAGGAGGATTGTGGGAGCTCTCACACAGAGTTTCTCTAGACGAGAAGGGCTAGGGCAAGAGCAATCCAGAAAAAGGTCCCTCCAAAGAAACCTAAAACATGTATTTAAGGCCCTAGGGTTCAAACCAACGGCTATGATCAAATCCAGGGATAATTGGGAGGGAAATCCACTTGAATAGCCGTGGTTTTGATTTTAAAATCCATAGAGAGGGGTTAAATGCAATTAATGGACCTTAAATTCACCTTAAATGGGTTGATTTGACCCATTAAGGGCTTGGTTTGACTAAGTCAGAGTTTTACTTGGTCAAACCAGTCAATTGGGGCAAAGAAGTGAGGGGTTGAGCCATGCATGAGATTGGACTTGATTTAGATTTAAAATGACACATTAAGGCTAATTGGGTCAACTTGGGTTGACCTGGTCAACCAGGTTGACCTAGGGCACAAGCCTGGGTCCAGTAGGTCGGGTCTGACCCACTAAGTCTAGTGGAGGGGAGAGGTTGAGCCAAGAAGCTCTGAAATCGATTTAAAATAAATTAGAAGGTGTTTGGGTCAATTTGGGTCAACCAGATTGACCCAGGGCCTTGGTCTGGGCTCAACAGACTTAGTTTGGCCCACTAAACTGAGTGGGAGAGGTCTTGGGTCTTGGCTTGGTCAAATTGACCAAGTCAAACTCTTTGACCAAGAGTTTGGACAAAATCAAGGTCAACAATATCCAAACCACACAACTAGATACACACATAATATATGACTTTTTAAGATAACCAACTCTATCTCTATGCTAGGCCGTTATTCTTTTATGAATGCTTTTCTTAGCGACGTTATTTTTATGTGAATTTTTTTGTAAGTTGGTTACTATGATATGATTTTATTTGAGATGTTTATGATATGGGTTGTGATGTTTATGATATGATATTTTCACTACCATGTCCATGATATGATATGTGATGGGTGCTAGATTTTTTGAAGTTAGGTGAGATTTGGATGTTAATAGAGTTTTCTGTATGTGATCATACTTATGTAGAGCTATAAAAATAGGGCTAATTATAATGGGATAAATACAATTTTCTTCATGTGTTAAAATTGCTAAACACCCTAACAATTAAAACATGACCAAGTGCATGTGTTAGCTCAAAAGTGAGCAATTAATATATATAACTGCGTGGAATTTTTTATGATTCCATATAAATTGCCTAGGAAAACATGCATGGAGTATAGAGTCATTTTAAATTTTCATACGTAATTAAATTTAAAAGAGTTGTGAAAGCCAATAGAAGTGGGATATTTAATAAAAGTGAGATATTTAATGTCCAATTTGAGATCTAAAGAGGAAAAAAAATTTCATTAAGGGAGATTTCCTTCGATTTGGAGATCCAAATTTGGATAACTTGGGATCCAAACATAAAAAAAACACCTCTTTAGGGTGGAGTTCTTTTCATTCGGATGTCCGAACTTGGTGGATCCATGGAACTCGAAGGAAGGAGTTGAAGAAATGAAAACCAAAATATTCCACTTTAAAACTTGTGACATTCTCTAGAAGTAGAATCTGGGATGTTGTTAGTGGAGCTCAACCACTTTTAATTTTTGTAGGCCCTGATTTGTAATTAAGTGACATTTGTCACATGACCTTTTACATTCATTTGATATGATTTGAAGATTGATTATTTCATTTAAATTACACGTTATAAAAATTACATATTTTTCAAGGTTTATTACTTGCATGTGAAATATATTTTAACCTGAATTTTGTTAGGTTCTTACGAATAAAAAAATTCTTTACTTGTTATTAATTTTTTTTTTAAACTCACATAGAAAGATAAATGTTTCTAAGAAGTATGCCCAGTCATGCTGGCGATTTTTCAAGCATACATACCTATCTTCTCTCCTTGTTTGGGGTTTAGTCGTCTGTGGGTTGTGGCAGACCACTTGACCTATTATGGTGCATTTCTGTCTAAGGGATGTTGCGCATCTCTAAGGAAAAACCTATTTTCTAAGCCTATTTTTTAAAATTCAAAGCATACAATTCATTGAATAAATGTTAATTTGCATGCATTATATTAGAAACAAATTAAAATTAATTAAGATATAATTACATTGAGCATAATCACCATACATAAGTAAAGGAGTCATTTAAAAAATTCTTTAGATGTCGGCCCCAAATTATTAAAAACTTAAATAATAAGCCTTACCTATCTTTCATAAGACCGAATTCATGATTTTAAAGTGCTTAGGTGATTTAGTTAGCTTTCCAATCCAAGCTGATGTAAGCTTAGAATTTCATCTTATTAGTTAGGTTTGAGTTATTTATATGTAATGATCTAACTTAGATTTAGGTTCTAGGGCATACTTAAAATCTTAAGTCCCCAACATCAAGTATTTAATCCAAAATTCTAATAAAGTATCAACTCAAACTTAAAATTTTTTCTCCTCCAAAATTTAAAGCCAACATAGGATATATTGAGGCATTTCTGAATTATTTTATAATATCAAAATGCCTCCTATTTCTCATCCTTTGGCCTCCAAAATAAGTGCTAAAAAATTGATTCAATCCCGATTAAAATTCCAACATCAGTCCCTTCATATCACTCCTAAGAAAATTAAAATAAAATTTCTGCCTTTATTTTATTAAATAGTATCCTTAGGAAAGCTTAATTTTCTTATGATGTAATTAGCTACAAGGGCTTTCCTTTATAGGCGACTTAAGATCCCAGATAAATTAAACCTCATTCCATTTAGCTCATAAATAGGATGGGGAAGAGTCATCCTTTTTTGGGAAAAATTAAAATTAAATAATAATCATTATCATCATATTCAAATGGTTAATAATAAAAATTATTTTCTTTCTTTGGAAAGATATATAATTTATTATTACTTTGATTATGAAATTAATACTAATACATCTAGATTATTGTAGCTAAATACATGATTGAATAATGTTTTGATCCTTCAAGATCATATGTAGTTCCTTCTTAAATTTGACTAAAATAGTCTGAATGAAATTTATAATTTTATAATTTGAACCAATTAGAGAATATTATTCTCACCTCTCGATGTGATATATTATTCTTAATAACGTGTTCGATTTTAGAATAAAAAAAATCTAAAAGTCTATATTCAAATTTTCCTAAAAGACAAAAAAAAGTAAACAAACAAGACAAAAGTCTGACGATGATCGGTGTTTGAAAAGAGATTCAACGATGATAGCACTGGTTGGAGAATGCAATATAGCTTTTTAATTTTTTCCCTCTCTTTCTTCCTTCCCTTCATGTGAAGAATGAGGATCTATTTATAGTTTTTTGGGAGTGACATGCTTAATAAATATAGAGAAGATCTAGGGTGAATTTGGAATGTTCCATCAGATGTATGATATCAATTCCCTTAATCATAGAGTGTTCTTCAAATGTTTATATGTCATAATGATGTTGGAATTAAGCTATCTTTGGCTCGTTGGATTCATCTTGTAGAGCCGCTTGATTCAACTATTGGAATGTTATATTTGGATATCATTTGTTCACCCAATTAATACTTTGAAGCCTTCATATACATTTTGGTCCTTTGATTTGAGCCTATTTGAGCTCAGATTGGACCGAGTTTAGCGTTGTTGGTTTTGTCTCCTTAAGATGTTCAATTTGACTATATGTTTGCTAAAATCAAAGTTTGGACAGACCTCAATTCAATTTTTGAGTTTTTTTTTACTTCAGATTTGCATTGATATTCGTGCTCGATCAAAGTGATTTTTTGGTGACGTATCAACACTTATCTTCTTCTTATTATTCTTGAGAGTTTCATTGCTCCATGGATGTTTATATCCTTGAGCTTCATTTGGGATAGCCTATGCTTTCAAAAGCTTCTTTTTAAACCACAACTTTAAATATTCTTTTTAAAAAATAACCTTTTAAGGATAATATATATGTATATATATTTATATATAAGCTATCATTCAAACATATATTATTATTTATTGACCGCTTTTCCTAACAGCAAAAAGCAATAATAAAGCTCCCCCAAACAAAGCCTTGATACTTACCATTTTTTCTTCCCCATAGTTTCCATCCATTAGGGTAATCATGGTGGGCATATCTTAATCATAAAAAATGATTAAACTCAAAATATTTATATGATATATAAATATGTTTATATGTATGCATGCATGTATAACAACATTGATAATTATGCTATGTTTACAACTCTTTATAAATATTCCATTCATATAAGCTTGATATTATATATGACATTATGAAAAAAAATGCATATTTATGCAATAATAGTAATTACAAATTTAGATTATTTTTTTCTAAAACTAATTGAATTTACTTGAATAAATATATATATATAACTAAAATTTTTTTCATCATGGTGGCATTATATGAAAAATTGATGATTTAGTTTCCTAATGCTCTGATTTATCCAATGATTAAGGATTTATTTTTTATTGGAAAAAGTATAAATTTTAATTCCTATAATTAATTATTTTCTTGTTCAATATTTAAAACAAATTAAAGAGTAGACTTTTAGATAATTTTAATAATCCAATATTTATCTTATAGAATAATAATTTAATTTAATATTTCATACATGATATTATTTCATCACTTATCACAAATTTATTGTCCACTATTTTTAGAACTTTTATTTCATCCGGTGCAAGGACGCAGAGGAACATCCGGTCGAAGGAAATTTCCCGCTAAAAAACTAGGTATTTGCTCGATACAACTAGGTATTATTTGATAATAATGAGGAATACCGTTCTCTGAAGACCAATGCCGAGTTATATCGAGCTGTACCGAGAAATACCGAGTTGTACCGAGTTTTTTATAACTTGGTATTTGCTCGGTAAAGCCCGATATAACTCGGTATTGGGTCTTCAAATGATGGTATTCTTCGTTATTGTTTGACATTGCTCGGTATTTGCTCGATACAACTCGGTATTTGGCGGGAAATTGCCTCCGACCGGATGTTCCTCTATGTCCGGTCGGAGGACGTAATAATTGTTCATTTTTAAGCCCATCATTTTTTTGTAATTTTGGATTTAACATTTAAGTGATATTTATGTAAATTCCCCTTTTATTTTTCTGATTACTTCTCTGCAACTTCTCCCTGCAGAGATCACCAGCCAGGAATCCCAGCTAGCTATCTTTCTCTTCACCCGAATAGAATATACGCTCATCTTCTCCTCCGCCGCCATGGCTTCTTTGGTCTCTGCTTCCGCGCTGCAGGTCATTCACTCGTGCATTTGGGAGAAAGAAAGTCTTTCACCTCTGGACCAGCTTAGCTCACTATTCTTTATGCTTTCAGGGGTGCTTTGCCTCTAACGCTTTCAATGTGAGCCGTAAATCGTCGAAGATTTGCAGTGCGGCGATTCCATCGCTGTGCTTCAGGGAAGCAATAACAGCCGGAACCAGCCATCGTATTTTGAGGATGGGGATTTGTCCAAATGCGAAGGTTATCGCCCGAAAACAGAGAATGATCTGCGTAGCGGCTGCTAATTCTTCAGATACAGAAGTAAGACAATCGATTCCTTGAAATTTTAGGACTAATCTACTCTCTAATACGGTGTTAAAACAAGAGAGAATACTGTTTGCCATTCGATCGTATTTTGGTGCCGATTCGTGTGCTGCAGAGATGCTTTTGCTTTTTCTCTTCTTTTGAATTAGCTCCTATTTCTTTCTAATAACACCTTGTCTTCGAATGTGCTTGATATTGGTTCTTTCTGAATTTATGTATCGTGCTGTAGTTTAATTCTTCTTCTTTTAACGTGGTAATTTGTTCAGAAAATCATCAAACTGAATATTTTATTTGTCTGATGAGGATAACTGTTGTTAAATCCAAATGGAAACTACTAGAGGGGAGATTTCTTTTTGTTGTATCTTAATTACTAGAGAACCTCTATATTTGTAAAACATGAGCGATTATTTTAAGGTATAATGCTTAACCAAATAAATATACATCACTCACTAAATATTTAGTATTTTGGTAGTTTTATATTTTCCAACACTAACACTCCTCTTCAACTTAGAAAATATATATCAATTAACTTCAACTTGTCTCATAATCATAAGAAAGCTAGAAGGTCCAAAGATTTTGTAAAATTATTAGACACTTATTCTGAATTGGAGTTGCGGAGTGAAATTCTTCTTAGAAACCATCTACTAAATGAAATTATAATCAATCTTAATATGTTTGGTTCTTTCATCAAATCTAAAGGTTATTGCATTATAGAGGGCAAATATTGGTAAATCCAAATGGAAACTATTAGAGGAGAAAGTTCTTTTTGTGTATCCTATTTACTAGAGATCCCCTTATTTATAAAATATGAATGATTGTTCTAAGGTATAACCATTAACCAAATAAATGCACACTACTAACTGAATATATAGTATTTTTGTAGATTTATATTTTCCAACACTAACACTCTCCTTCAAATTAGAAAATAAATAGCAATTAGCTTCAATTTGTTACATAATCACGAGAAAGCTAGAGGGTCCAAAGCTTTTGTAAAATTTCTAGGGACTTATTTTAAATTTAAGTTGTGAGGAGTGACATTCTTTTTAGGAAATACAACATCCCAAATGAAATGATAATCAACCTTGATATGTTTGGTTCTTTCATTAAATCTAAAGGTTCTTGCATTGTAGATGACAATATTATTGTCACAGCATAGAACAACAGGCAGCATAATTGCAAAACCAAACTCCCCTATGAGGGTTTTTAATCACATAAATTTGCATGCAAAATGAGGTATAACTTTGTACGTAACATGAAGATTGGATCTAGCCGCAATTGCTTGTTTCTTACTTTTTTTAGGTAAGCAAGTTACCTCCATTAAAAGTTTAATATTCAGAAGTAACAGTTTAATCGACATTTAAGAATGCTTATATATCTAATTGCTAATCTTAATTTTTAGTAGCCTTTTTATAGGAGAAGTTATGATATACTTGAGAATGCGTAGAACAACTTCGCTGGGCTTTTGTTTTGGAGTGTGCATGTGTTGGCTCACAATTATTATGATTAATGAAACATCATGTATAGTGATAATTTTCTGACGAAACTTTGATTCCAAGATGGATCATCAAAGGCTTTCTTTTTAGAAGTATTATAAGTATTCATAAGAGTATCAACATATTTACAACCTAACAGGTTAGTATTTTCAAAAATATATATAGCATATTTCTTATGAGAGAAAAATAAATTTTTTATTGTTGGAAAATTCAACACCAATTAAATTTTTTGGCATTCCTAAATTTTTAGTTATCAAACATATTTGCAAATATTGTTTAATCTCAAAGATGCCATTTTGATCTCTCCTAGTGAGTAAGATATCAACATAAATAGTCAACATGATTGAGTCTGAAGATGCATGCCTGTTGAAGATTGAATGATTTTTGGCGCTATTGTGAAAGCCAATCCCCTAAGAACTATGCAAAATTTTTTAAACTAAGCATGACGGATTTGTTTAAGCCCACAAATATTCTACACTGCAGGAATTAAAAGACAGCAGCCAAAACAAGTGTTAAAACTCCCTAAACAGTGATTAGCAGCTGCAGGAATGTGATGACAGCAGGGATAAAGGCAAGCCGTAGCTGTTCTAAACACTTAGGAATCTACCAAACAAAAGGCCAACACTAAGATGCTAGTTAGAATGACCTAGTTCAGCTATATGCTTGCTGGAAATGCCAAAAACAGTAACAAAACAGTGAAAATATTTTATCTAAGCAATGATATGCATGAAATTCTTGAACTACCGCAAGGAACTAGACCCTAGGATGCTTTCTACGCATGTCAAGCATGGTAACCATGCTCTGATACCAAGATGATGTGAAACGTACATGCGATGGAGTTACTTTAAGAAATTAACGAGAGCAATTTAAACAAATAACCCCAAAGTAAAATTATCATTTATAGCAAAAGATTGATCTTTGGAATTCGTGGTCTTTAACTTGGTTAGGCAAAGTAGAGCAAGATCAATCAACCAAACAATTCAAGAAACACAAAGATAATTGTAAAACTACGATGGTAACAAGAGTCCACAATTTAATAATGAATACTTTCACCTTTGGAGTCCATACGCTCGACTTGTTAGGCTTTAGCGGAAGAAGGGTCTCCACATTAGAAAACGAGGTCACTCCGAGGAAGAAGGAGCCTAAGATCGTCGTTCTGGAGAGGTGGCCGGAGAGGTGGAGGATGGCGGTCGTCCAGGGATGATCCAACTGGTGGGACAGCAGGAAAAGATGCAGAATTTCTCTGGACAGCAGTCTTTCAGGTGCAAAACCCGTTGGAATGTTCTTCTTGGCTGCTAGGAATGTGGGACAGCAAAGTGGTCTACTGAAAACAGCTGTTATAAGGCTTCCCGTTGCTGCGGATGCAATGGCAACGGCTGGAATTTTTTGGCTGCAGGTTTAAGAGGTAGGAAACTTCATATTTTAAGGAGTGTGGGAAGGTTTAAGTGGAGGGAGGGGGGTCACGGGCTGGAGAAGGGCTAGGTACGGGTGAAGCTATAGGAGAAATGAACAAAATCTGATTTGTAATTCAGATTTTGAATAAAGAAAATTAAAAGGGAATTAATGGGGAGCATAGCCGGCCTTGTGTAGAGGAGAGAGAGCAATCAGATTAATTGCATGGCTTCTCATGAGGAAATCACGGAATTAATAAATCTGACAATTGATTATCAGATTTACTAATACAAGAAGATTTCCTAATGGCTTGCTGTTAATCACGCTGGAATTCTTCCGTTAATGGGAAGAAATAAACCAACAACGTTTCCTGATAAAGGGAGTTGTATAATAGGAAATAGAATAACGCCTTGGCATGGGATTTCAAAATTTGAAAATATGGGATTTCAAAATTCCAAGTAACGGCTGGTTAAAGGAGCAATTAATCCAGCATTAATTGCTTGTTTTCCACGGATTGGGCAAATCAGAGAGAAACGGCAGCAATGGGTTGCAGAGAAAATTATCTCTGTGAGCTGGGGCTCACGGGTTGGGGCTGCTCACGGTGGAGTGGAGGGACGGTGGAGGAGAAGAGGAAGTTGGCTGCCCGGGAGGGCTATGGGCCGACGGCCAAAAGCCTGGAGAGTGGCTGGCCGGTGGGAGGAGGAGCAGCCAAGGTGGCCGGCCGGAGACGTTGATGGGCCGGCGGTGAATTTCCAAGGGCGGCGGTCAATGGAGGTGGGAGGGCTGTTCTTGTGGAGGATGGGAGGGAGATGGGTATGAAAACAAGCGAGAAGATAAAGAAAATCTAACCACGAATCGAGGACTCTTCCAACGATTGGTGGGCCTTGCGAATTGCTCCACTTGAGCTCTCCTCCTTCTCAAGCACTCATGCAAGACGAAGTAGAAAGATAAAAACACAAATTTTATTCAATTCTTCATTTTATCAAAAACTGAAATTACAATACATGAGGCCTCATATAAATAGGCCAAAATGAAAAAAAAAAAAAGAAATGACACATGCCCTTTCGGGCTACATAAGCGACTAAATGACCATAAGGGCAAAAGCGGAAAAACATCAAAATAAAATACGCTACTACATAAAATGACAAAATACAAGTCATGCTCGTGGCCGTCGATCTCCGGCGTCGAAAATGCTGACGATGTCCTCATCATTCTCCCCAGGTGGGAGAAAACTCGACCCCGTCGAGTAAAAATCTATGGAGCCCTCGTACACTCTAGTAGATCTGGGTCTAGGCTCTATAAGCTCGTCCCTGTCAATCCAAGTATCCTCTATCTCCGGTGGCCCAATCCAATGAACTCGGTATCTTCGGCGCCCACTTTCCTTTGGGAAATGACCTCATCATCTAGTATTGCTTCGACCTTCTCCGCTATAGGTGAGTAGGGTAAGTTGGGGAGTGGAGCTAGGCTGGGGGATCTCACCAGGTGGGGTCACACAAGGCTAATTTAAAGTGGATTTTGGGGTTAAGATTCAGGTCCTTCAAAGGCTAACAGGTCTTCTATATTAAATGTAGGATTCATGTGAAGGCCTCAAGAGAGGTCCAGTACGTAGGCATTACTATTCTCCTTTGAGATTTCCTTAAAAATGTTCGGTGTTTCGAGCATGCAGCTTCCCGTACCATCACAAAGTCTCAAACTTTGAATTCTTTGGACCATCTTGTGTTATCAGCAATAATTTTAATATAGATGTTATTTTGTTCAATTTTTCCTTTTAATTTCGTTGAGTAACTCATGAAGATGACATGCGGATGCAAATGCAAGAGATCGAGCGTGCAAGAAGATTGTCAAGACTTAAGAGCTTACAACAGTTTAAAACAACAGACAAAATAGGAAGACAACAGATTACTACACTCACACAACATACTAACTCACACGAACACAATGCTAAGACAGATGGACGAGTCACAAAAGGGGTCTAAGGTGTTCGGTCTAAGGGAACTGGTGTAGGAGGAGTGATAAAGACATCCTTAGCTACCAGGTTACTTCTATGGGAAGTCTCAGTTAAATTCGTAGGTAGTCTCCTAGTGGGGGTAGTGTAATTGACCAGATTAATCCAACTAGGACAGAGATGGTCCTCCTCAAGGTAGGGTGAGGCTGTAACGGGCAAAAAAGTAGGAATCAGGAATAAAAATAGGATGGTTGGTTCTGACTCACATCCATAAGGGGATATCCCAAAGATTCGTCGGACGGCATGGGACTTATAAGATGGGAAAAAGTTCCTAGGACATCTGTGGGTGCAACAGTAAGAGAGAGAAGTCTGGGATGACACACGTAGTCAAATCTAAATCCAAAGGAGCAGCTCCAAAGTTGGATTCTAATAAAACAAAAGAAGGCTCATTATTCAAATTAGACTCAAAGGATTTCAGACTCAAGGTACTGTCTTCCAAAGTAAAATCAGGTTTGGTTTCAATCCTAAGATCCGTAGGTTCTGTTTCACTTGAATCATGTGACAAATTCGATTGACTTCCATTCGACTTGAGATTAGCTAAGTCGCCATTAGAACTATCCAAAATTAAATCAGAGTTATCTGAATTCATCTCAGTAATTAAATTAGAATCTTCCAATTTTAATTTCATTGTGTTCAAGGTCAGATCAATCTCTTTCGGAATCAAATCAATATTGTCTAGGCAGACCTTATCCAAAGGGATATTGTTAATGATATTAGTCTCAAGAGGGGCTAAGGTCTCCAGGTTAAAAGGTTCTAGACCTCCTAAATCAGGGTTTAAGTCCGGCAGGGGGTCTAATTCAATCACTTCAGTTTCATCCTCAAAGAAGTTTTCGTTATCATTAGCATCCACGAAATGGATGCACTCAATATCCGGTTTTGGGGACCTAATCTTTTCAACGCATTCCTCTATTAACATTACACTTTCAGGGGCCAGGGTTCGAGAAGCTAAAGGCTGACTTGGATGGCCAGATATCGGTCCAAGTGGGGAGCTATGTGAGATCGATCCAACAGAAGACCCGCTAAAGGGTCGGTCATCACAACTAATAGAAGACCTACAGGGTGAGACAGCCACCCTGATGTTACTAACGGGTGATTGGTTTTGACTATAATGATGTCCCTGGTTTGTCACAACGAAAGAGGTAAGGTGAGGCCCTAGATGACAGTTGCTAGTAGAGGGTCGGTATTTTAGGTTAAGATCTCGCCTCATGTCTTTCCAAGTTGGGTACTCACCGCGAGACTCTTTATGATCTTCCAATCTTGCCCAAAATTGAAGAGCCTGGCCTTTGAGGTGAGATTTAGCGAGGCTAACCTGGTGGGATTCAGGGATTTGACATGATTCAAAATAGTCATCTAGTTGTCTAGCCCATTCCCTAAAGTGGTAAGGATCCGAGGAACCATCAAAGGTTGGTAGACGATAGGGTGACTCTAAGTGAGGTAGTGGAGGCTTAGGCTCAGGTCTCGGGTGATAAGCTGGGTGGGGTCTGCATTTAGAGTGGGGATAGTCAACGGGTTTCTCTGTCATAATTCTAGTCATATTGCCCACTAGGTTAACGATGTCATCTAAGCTCTTTTGAAGTCTTATCGGGTCCATTGGTTCGGGTTGGGGTTGGTTAGGGACGGTGTCGGGGCGGTGGACAGCACCTACACGCTATGTTAGGAGGCTTCTAAGGCTTCAATACGCTGCAGGAAAACTAGGGACAGCAACCTAACACAAGGTGGCACGTGTCTAGCAGGTTTAAGGTTGGAAGCTAAGTGTGGACAGCAACTAAGACAACTTTCCGGTCAATTATAAGTCTCTAACAGCAGAATTTGAGTGGGCAGCAAAAGTACACGACTAGGAAACTTATTCTAAGTGCTGAAAGTGACTCCTAATGTGTGGACAGCACCTATGACTTAAGTTAGAAACTCCCACTACCGATAGACACTGCAGGAATTAAAAGACAGCAGCCAAAACAAGTGTTAAAACTCCCTAAACAGTGATTAGCAGCTGCAGGAATGTGATGACAGCAGGGATAAAGGCAAGCCGTAGCTGTTCTAAACACTTAGGAATCTACCAAACAAAAGGCCAACACTAAGATGCTAGTTAGAATGACCTAGTTCAGCTATATGCTTGCTGGAAATGCCAAAAACAGTAACAAAAACAGTGAAAATATTTTATCTAAGCAATGATATGCATGAAATTCTTGAACTACCGCAAGGAACTAGACCCTAGGATGCTTTCTACGCATGTCAAGCATGGTAACCATGCTCTGATACCAAGATGATGTGAAACGTACATGCGATGGAGTTACTTTAAGAAATTAACGAGAGCAATTTAAACAAATAACCCCAAAGTAAAATTATCATTTATAGCAAAAGATTGATCTTTGGAATTCGTGGTCTTTAACTTGGTTAGGCAAAGTAGAGCAAGATCAATCAACCAAACAATTCAAGAAACACAAAGATAATTGTAAAACTACGATGGTAACAAGAGTCCACAATTTAATAATGAATACTTTCACCTTTTGGAGTCCATACGCTCGACTTGTTAGGCTTTAGCGGAAGAAGGGTCTCCACATTAGAAAACGAGGTCACTCCGAGGAAGAAGGAGCCTAAGATCGTCGTTCTGGAGAGGTGGCCGGAGAGGTGGAGGATGGCGGTCGTCCAGGGATGATCCAACTGGTGGGACAGCAGGAAAAGATGCAGAATTTCTCTGGACAGCAGTCTTTCAGGTGCAAAACCCGTTGGAATGTTCTTCTTGGCTGCTAGGAATGTGGGACAGCAAAGTGGTCTACTGAAAACAGCTGTTATAAGGCTTCCCGTTGCTGTGGATGCAATGGCAACGGCTGGAATTTTTTTGGCTGCAGGTTTAAGAGGTAGGAAACTTCATATTTTAAGGAGTGTGGGAAGGTTTAAGTGGAGGGAGGGGGGTCACGGGCTGGAGAAGGGCTAGGTACGGGTGAAGCTATAGGAGAAATGAACAAAATCTGATTTGTAATTCAGATTTTGAATAAAGAAAATTAAAAGGGAATTAATGGGGAGCATAGCCGGCCTTGTGTAGAGGAGAGAGAGCAATCAGATTAATTGCATGGCTTCTCATGAGGAAATCACGGAATTAATAAATCTGACAATTGATTATCAGATTTACTAATACAAGAAGATTTCCTAATGGCTTGCTGTTAATCACGCTGGAATTCTTCCGTTAATGGGAAGAAATAAACCAACAACGTTTCCTGATAAAGGGAGTTGTATAATAGGAAATAGAATAACGCCTTGGCATGGGATTTCAAAATTTGAAAATATGGGATTTCAAAATTCCAAGTAACGGCTGGTTAAAGGAGCAATTAATCCAGCATTAATTGCTTGTTTTCCACGGATTGGGCAAATCAGAGAGAAACGGCAGCAATGGGTTGCAGAGAAAATTATCTCTGTGAGCTGGGGCTCACGGGTTGGGGCTGCTCACGGTGGAGTGGAGGGACGGTGGAGGAGAAGAGGAAGTTGGCTGCCCGGGAGGGCTATGGGCCGACGGCCAAAAGCCTGGAGAGTGGCTGGCCGGTGGGAGGAGGAGCAGCCAAGGTGGCCGGCCGGAGACGTTGATGGGCCGGCGGTGAATTTCCAAGGGCGGCGGTCAATGGAGGTGGGAGGGCTGTTCTTGTGGAGGATGGGAGGGAGATGGGTATGAAAACAAGCGAGAAGATAAAGAAAATCTAACCACGAATCGAGGACTCTTCCAACGATTGGTGGGCCTTGCGAATTGCTCCACTTGAGCTCTCCTCCTTCTCAAGCACTCATGCAAGACGAAGTAGAAAGATAAAAACACAAATTTTATTCAATTCTTCATTTTATCAAAAACTGAAATTACAATACATGAGGCCTCATATAAATAGGCCAAAATGAAAAAAAAAAAAAGAAATGACACAAATGCCCTTTCGGGCTACATAAGCGACTAAATGACCATAAGGGCAAAAGCGGAAAAACATCAAAATAAAATACGCTACTACATAAAATGACAAAATACAAGTCATGCTCGTGGCCGTCGATCTCCGGCGTCGAAAATGCTGACGATGTCCTCATCACATAGCTTCTGATTTCAATAACAAATATTCATGTGATGATTATCCATATAAATAATGGACTACATTCTCTTTTATGCTAATTTAATTTGTTCACTATGATTCACTATTTCCATTTTTTGCTAATTTGATTGGTTCACTATGATTTTATAGTTTCAAGAATTTTTTTGGTTTAATTCGATTCCTCGTGTATGTTGGTTTACCACCTAAACCACTAATTATATTGATGATGAGCATATTCAAACTCATTACCCGAGAGTTCAAAGACGTAGTTATTTAGTCTATTTCTTGTGCACTTAGGAAGTGATGTCATATTTTCTCTTTCTTTATTATATATTTTTATTTTTAACCCTTATGTGATGTATTTGTTGGGTCATTATCATAATTGTTGTGTTGTATTAATGTCTTGAATCACATGGTCCTTATGTATGTATTGATAGTAGAACCCAAGTTGGATCATGACCATCTAACCCCCTTTTAGCTATTTTTTATGATTATTTAACTACTATTTAACCTCTACCTCATTAGATGAACTTCACATCATTTTTGACCAGAACTCCCAATTATTCACTCCACTTTCGCTCTTGTTACTTTATGACAACTCATTGTATTTCCCTCTTCATTATGCATTTGACCATGGAAACTCATATGACCCCTTAAAACCCTACAAATAACTCTTCAAACTCTATATTCCTTGATTTATTTCCCTTTTTCTCCTTCTCATGCATTGCTAACCACACTATCCATGACTTTAGGTATGCCTTGGCACCACTATATATGCCCCCATTGTGTCTTCTATAGTATTATCTTTAAATGAATGAAGTTTAGTTGTTCTCTTCAATTTTGAGTGTGGTGTTTTATGTTTTTTTCCACCCAATAAAAGGGCTTCTTTTTGTAAGACTAAACAAATCCTTGGAGGACTTCCAATGAAGTAAGGAGGCCTACATGATAAAGGATAGTTTATAGAGGTCTACTTTGGTCATCCCTACCCCTCCAACCATCAGCAGATCCACAATGGGACCTGAGGCACGAGTCCCCACTAGCCCAACAAATATGCTATGGTCCATTTAACATAAATTAATATAAATATATTAAAAAACTCTTTCTCTCCTAAACCTAATTAAAATTAAGCATCTCGCCTCCGCCTCTTCATGTGCCTCAGAATTTTTTTCTTGCCAAGGTCTCTCTCTCTCTCTCTCTCTCTCTCTCTCTCTCTCTCCCCCCCTCCCTCTCTATTTCTTTGAGATAAAAATAGAATGGTAGTTTTAATTAGTGGCATTGATAATATATACCCTTTTTTAGGATTCCAAAGACAATATTAATAAATTTGTATTTTATAAGTGGTAAAATTGATAATTATGTATCAATAATTAATCATATTATTATGTATAATCTAAGTTAAAATACTTGCTATTGAATTAAATTGATTGCCATATTTTATTTTATTTTTCATAGGAAGTTTTTTAAAGCGAATTAAATAAATTCGAGCTGATGGGTCATGTATGGTGTTGAGTGGATCTTCGAGTAAGTTTTTATTTTTTAAACATCATGTTTTGATATGATGAAATCAAATAATTTAGTATTAAATTTATTATATAATTTTTATTTATATTAGATATGGAGAGATATTTTAAATTGACTGCCTTTAAAAATTTTATTAAAATTGTCAATTTTGGTTCCAAGCCCGGATGAAAAAGGTTGAAGGTTTTTTTAAATCAATGATTTGTGTCCCCAAAAGAAAAAAAATTCTGCCTCCACCACTGCCTCCAACACAAGCGCTAGCTTCCACTGTGTTGTTTAAACATTATCTATCTAATTATTTTATGGTTAGACGTCGCTTCCACCGTGTTGTTTAAACATTATCTATCTAATTATTTTATGGTTAGAAGTCTTAATTTAGTTAATATAATATCTTATATTATCATGGTTCATCTTAAGTTGAATCATAAGTTGCTAAGTGATTCTACCAGCAAGATATTTATCATTGCTCAAGTAACTTTTGTAAGGAACATCAGTGAAGTCTTTGGATCTCCTTGCAACTTGCATTAGTTAGGATCTTATCCATTCTAAAACATATTTTCATTATATGTATTTTTAATTATTTTCATCCTACATTGTTCATGTGGGTGCTCTGATCAGTATTATAAGAATGTTACTTTACCTGGTGCTACGGCTATGACAGTAGTTTGTTGATGTTATTTTCATCTAAAATTCGGCTATTATATAATTTTAATGATTGAGCTTTATCAACAGTGTAGCCTCCTAGGGGATTTGTTGTTTTAACGATTGTTTTTTATCTTCTTGAATCATTGCCACAGGATGGAGAGATATGTTGCTTTCAAGGCATGTAGCAATACTGGGATTTTGTGTTCATTAACTAGGAAGCTGCCACCTTTTGGTCTGTTTTAATGTTTATGAATATGAGATCTCTAAGGCATGTAAAGAAATTGATTGCTTAATGAAATTTCTTTCTCTAAAAACTTTTATTGTTTAGATATAAATTCTTCTAGTGTGGTGAAAGTGTTGATTGATAACTCTCTTGAGAAAAGTCACCTCTTTATGCCGGGTGAAGCTTAGATATCTTATTTAGTGACTTCTTTTCTTGTTAGCTTTTCGCCTATTTTGTGTTTGGTTTGCCTGTGTGATTGGATTTGGTTAAATCTAGTATAATTTGGGTTTGTTTTGCAATGTGAATAGTATTGAGGTCTATTTTAATGAACTTCAACTTTTAGTAGAATTTTTAATTAGACTATCTTTAAATTATTATTTTTGGTATTTTTTAGATTTCATCAAAATAGATAATTAAATCAAAATTTTGTGTACTATGAATTTGAACTTATTTGCATGAACTATGCATCAAATCCAAAATTTGCATTAGAAAATTAGTGACCTTGAGAAATCCTACTTTTGAGGCTATATATAGGCTTTGTTTGGAATAACTTTTCAATTGATTTTATGATAAAAAAAATAGTTAGTAAAAAATAATGTTTGAAAGACATTTTTTTCACTGTTATTTTAAACTTCTTCTCTTAAAAAGCTTTTCTTGGAAAAAACTTTTTTGAAATAGTGGTTGAGAAATGAGTTTTTAATAGCAAAAACATAAAAGCTTAAGTTGCCTGAACATACCCATAGACAGGAGAGAGATGGACTTTTGTCCACGTATGAAGAGAATGGCTATTTTCCTAATCTTACTTTTGATTCTATCACTTTTTGTTGTCTTCAAAATCAAGATCATTCCATTAATTGTGATATTGATCATGAATTTTTTGTTGGTCATGTTTCATCAATTTTAATAAAATTTAGTCATTCATGAAGAATGTAAAGAAAATTATGATGATTGAACGACATTTAAAAATCGTCATAGAAGTCAACTTATATCTATCTATTTCATTAATGCAAACCATCAATTACATCCCATATAATAGGCTGTACAACAATAAATATTTGTTAAGTACGTGGCTTGCTTATTTTCTCAGGTTCTTGAGCTTCAGGCAAAGGTAACCCATAAGTGCTTCTTTGATGTAGAAATTGGTGGTGAGCTTCTTGGCAGGATTGTAATTGGTCTCTTTGGGGATGTTGTTCCTAAAAAACAGTCGAGAATTTCCGTTCCCTATGCACTGGTGAGACTTCCAACTGTTATTGCTTTTACAAAACCTTATTCTTTTAGTTCCATTAAGTTTGCTCTCTGAATTGTCAATTTTTTACCTGTTAACTTCTATGGTCTTTTGCATAAAGGGGAGAAAGGTTTTGGCTATAAAGGATGCTCCTTTCACCGTGTTATTAAGGATTTCATGATCCAAGGAGGTGACTTTGAGCGTGGCAACGTAAGGTTCAACTCACAGTATTTTACTTCGCTGCAAATAAAAAGAAAATTGTAACAAACCCCACAAAGCAATTGCATCAAATTGGGTTCTATATATATTATGCAATTTAGTAAACTAATGCAAAGTAAATACAACAATGAAATGCAAAGTAAATACAACAATGAATTGTTGACCCCTACACTAAAGATGTGCAAAGTGAGGCGGGTTTGGCCACTTAAATGACTGTCGGCGAGCTCGACACGTCACTTGAAGGGTTGAAAGACCTCCGATCACTAAATGGATTGCACCGTTGCGATCGGAGCGTCGAATTTGGCTAAGAGGGAGCCCCTTGCAGTTAAATCGGACAAAGACCTGACACCCGAAATTGACGCGCAATGCTACCCAAATGATGTCCGATCGCAAAACTGACTTTGTCATTGCGTTCAGAACGTCGACAATACCCAAGAACGACCATAATTTTGCCCAACATAACTCGTCTGGCGAAATCAGCCCCAATCCCATGTCGTTGGCACATGAATCTGTTTGATGACTAGCCTTAATCGAAAGTTCTCTCTGTCTATCGGGAGAGATAATTAACTATAGGGGCTTGAGCCTATAGGAAACTTGAAATCAGATCATAAAGTCCTTGCAAAATTAGGGCAAAATCTCTGGGTAATGTCTTATCTAAGACCCAATCTGTCTTCTGGAAATTTGCCTTAGAACTTACTTGTTAAAACTCTCCTTGAAGACCCGAAGAAAAAAGAAAAAGATATGCCGAGAGGCCAGGGCGTGAATTTTTGGAGCCCACATGAATATGTGAAGAAAGTAAACTATGAGGTAAAAATGCTTTACTCTAACTTGAATTATGTATTCTACGACATAAAAAGATATAGCGACCCTTTTATGACTTTTATGCATTTATAATGTTTTTGAGCTTTAGCATAAATGGAATGAAACATCAAACTTTTGTGGAAGAGAAAAATAAATAGCCATAAAAGATAAGAGAAGTTGCCTCTTTTCATATTCCAATATGATTTTATGCAGATTTTTGGTACCACTTTTTTTTTCCTTGTCTGCTTCGAATGGATACTTAACTTTCTATCCGCTTAAAATTTGAAAATTGATTATTTATAGGTCGTATGCAGTTGTTTCTCCCATAGTTTAGTGCCTTCACTGAGGAAATTGTTTTGGAATATTATGTAACGAGCAGAATTCTTTCTACCGAATCCTACAACTTTGAGATGATTTATTTGGGCTGTTCGTCAATTTTTTCTTTTCCAAAATCGTCTCAGCATTTGGATTCAAACGCTCTCACAATACAGACTCATCATTATGCGATATGTGACATTGTTGAGGTTTTTATGCATCTAAATGCTATCTATTTGGATCTTTTGCAGGGAACTGGAGGAAGAAGTATTTATGGTCGACAATTTGATGATGAAAACTTTACTTGTAAGTATTCCATTTACTTGTTCCTGTGTTTTTGCAACTTAGTTTAGACCATGCTGCCTATTTACTTCACGGATAACATTTTCTTCTTTAATTTTGTTATTACTAACTTGTACATCATTGTACTTCGGCTTTAGACATAGAGTAGAATTCACTAGGTTTTTTTAAGTCATTCTTTGGGTAGCGTTAAAGTGACATTTTTTTTCCTTTTTTCCCTCATGTCTCTCATTGGAATCCACCAGTATGCTAATTAGCTTATTTTAGCATCCGCAAAAGAATGTATTAAAGTTGTTATGTATTATGGATGTTTTTCCTATCATAGCCAGTTTAACTATGATCACATTTTTTTCAAATGCTCCTTTGAGCCAGTGACTTTCCCTGAACCAATTAAGGTAGCATTGATTGTTTGTAAATAGGTTGGTCAAATTTGGATCGAATACGACGCTCTTCTTAGTTTGTTGGTTTGGAGTTTGACTCCCAACTAAGAGGTCTTGGGTTCAAGTCTCACGTATGTACGTGTGTTTGGGCGCTGCCCCTAATTTCCCCCACCAAAAAAAAAGGATCGAATATTGATATCCCAATCAAACCGGCACTATATCTATAATAAATAAGCACACGTATTTTACATATGTCCTGAACAAATGCTATACCAATATTCTATATATAGTATTGTCAAAGCTTGTTATATATTAATGGGATATAACTTGCATAAACTAGATTTATTTTACATCATCTAATAATGAGCATGAGAAACAAGTTAAATCATCTCAAAATTAAAGGAATTATGCAGAAATTAATTATGACAAAGCTATTTATAAATCATATGGCATTTGACTATGAACATCAAAAACAATAATGAAAATATGGAAGAGACATGATTAAATTTGCAATCTATTGTCTAGTAATTTGGTAAATATCCAAGCAACCTACTATATGCATAAAGGATAAGATCCTAATAAAGAAGGATATGCTTATCATCAAATAAATAAAAATTATGTACCTCAAAAAGTGCAGTACTTTTTTTTTTTTTAAAGTGCAGTACTTAATTTCATTACTTAATTAAGATCCAATGGAGCAATTCTTGATAACTATGAACTCAAATTTATTAAATAATCAAAGCTCTTAATCAGTCACATAAACACACAAACGGGTATAAAAAATTAATATTCAACTAATATAGTTGCAACTTAGATGATTTGGCATCACAGCTGCCCAGGCGGGAAGAAGCCTAACTACCCACGTTGGGCCCAAGACCTTTATCAGCTATGGGAGAAGAGGCTTTAAGGGGACTTCTTTAGAAAAGATGTAAGGGGCATTTATTAGTTTGGCTGTTTAAGGGGGGAGATTGTAGAGGGTTAGGGTTTATGTTTTGTTTTGATTTTCTACAACAGCTTTTGTGGGGTGTTTGGGTTCCTAGTGGCTGTTAGGAATTTTGGGAGAGACAATTCACCTCTCGAACAGTGAATCAACTTGTATCGTCTTACTTTGCTTAGAGATTATTAAATTTAGCTCTATTGGTGTTATTTCTAGATCTATTTGAAGTAAGTTTATATTTTTTTATATAGTTGTTTGTTGTTTGGATCATCAAGTCCTATCAAATTGGTATCAGAGTAAGTTTTTGGGACCGATGGCCAAGAAAAGAGTTGAGTCATTGAAAGAAAAGTTGGAGGGGCAAGTATGGGAGCTGCGAACGGCTGTGGGATCGTTGAATGAGCATTTTTCAACTATGGAAGGAAGGTTTAGGAATCTAGAGGGGGTGATGAAGTGGATGTTAGAGTTTCAAACTAAAGCGACTTTGCTAGAAGCAAGAGGGAATCAGGAAAATGACATGCCGAGGGAAGACGAAGAGGTGGAAATTTTTGGAGAACCCCACCTTAAGCCTCTACCGAGAAGGGGGATGGATAGTGAATATGGAGGTAGGAGGAAATGATGAGTAGTGAACAGGCGGGCTGAATTTAAAGGAAGAGGGAGACACGGAAGGAGAAGGGAGGAGAGGGAGCCATTGAGAGACGCCGGTGCTCGCTTCATGGGAGGCATGGGGGGCGGAAAGGGAAATTGGGGTGGGGAGATCCGAAGGTTAGGAAGATAAACATGTCGGTGTTTGAAGGCGAGGATGCACATGAGTGGATTTATAGAGTGAAGAGATATTTTGCGGTGAACGGGTTGGCAGAAGGGGAAAGGATTATGGCAACGGCTCTATATCTCGAGAGGAAGGCACCGACATGGTACCAATGGATGGAGTCGAGGGACCCGATCTGTTCGTGGGAGGAGTTCAAGGACCATTTATTGGAGCGCTTTCGAACCAAGCTGGAGGGATACTATTATGAGTAATTTTTCTCTTTGATACAGCTGGGAATGATGATGGAGTAACGAGAGAGATTTGTGTTTATGTTGGGACGTTTAGGGAGACTATCGGAGATGGTGTTAGAGAGAAATTTCATGAAGGGGCTCATACCAGAGCTGAGAGCCATTGTGCGGGTGCTTGGGAGAGGCTATGGAGTTAGCATAATTGATAGAGGATAATAACTCACTTGAGATGAGTAGCAAAGGGGGCAGTTTTGCAGGTTCTTATTTCATAACAATCATCTTCCTTGCACTTAGGGTGCCGATTGTATCGGTTCAAAGGGAAGCTCCAAAGGAGAAACGATTGGGAGCTTAGTCGGGAGGAAACACAACTAACTGATACGGAGTTGCAGGATAAACAAGCTAAGGGGCTGTATTTTAGGTGCGACGAGAAGTTTACACCGAGTCATAGGTGTAAAAATCACACCTTGCAGTTTCTTTTTGTTTGTGATGAGGAGGAGATGGGTGGAGTAGAGATGGAAGGAGAAGTGAAAGAGGAAGAAGAGCACTTACGTTTGGAGGTGGCAGAGATTTTGTTGAATTCTATATTCTATAATGGGATTTACTTCGAATCACTCTATGAGATGAGGGGACAGATAGGCAGGGAAGTGGTGACAATTTTGGTGGATAGTGGGGCTACCCACAATTTCATATCCAATCAGATGGTTGACAAGATGGAGCTAAAGCTGGTAGACACGGGATGCTTTGGGGTGATGGGTATAGGAAGGCAGAGAAGAGCATGTATATCTGTCAGGGATTTGTGGTGGAGGTTGCAGGGGATTTCATGGTGGTATTAGAATCATTGGAGGTGAAGGGATCAGGAATGTGTTAATCAAGTGGAAGGATTTACTATAGTATGAGGTGACATGAGAGTCCTATAGTATCATCTGGAAGTAGTTTCTCTTTCCACCTTGAGGACAATGTGACTTTTTTGGAGGGGAGTATTGATGTGGTGGCTGGCAGCACAACTGGCCAGGTGGGGCTCAGTACCTCCTATATCACCTATAAGAGAAGAAGCTTTAGGGGGAACTCTTTGGGAAAGATGTAAGGGACATTTATTAGGGAATTAAGGTTATTTAAAGGGGGAGATTTTGGAGGGTTATGGTTTATGTCATATTTTGATTTTCTACAACATTTTTTGTGGGGTGTTTGGGTTCCAAGTGGCTGCTAGGAATTGTGGGAGAGACGATTCACCTCTTGAATAGTGAATCAACTTGTAACTTGTTTTACTTTGGTTGGAGATTAGTAAATTCAGCTCTCTTGGTGTTATTTATGGATCTACTTGGAGGAAGTTTCTGTTATGAAGACGAAGCATGGAAAGAGATGATGGATGTAATGCCTTAGCTAGAAATCAAAGAAGAAGGCAAGGAGGAAGGCTCACGAACTTGTGTTGGGAGGAAAAAAAATGAGAACAAGCTCTCTGCAGTGGTTGTTAGTTGAAGAGATGAAGAAGGGGACTCTTGATGCGTGGCATGGGGAAGCCCTTTCCAAAGCTCTCAAGGCAGTGGGACAAAGTTGGTTGCAGAAGGGGGAAGAAAACTATGGTGGTTTGGGTTGGGGGTATAAGGTCGGTTGGATTTTATTTTTTATTTTTTAGTTGTGGTATTACAGAGAGAAAATGAGATTGATGGGTAACGATGATTTAAAGCTAAGAAGATGAAGTAAGGTAAGAGTATTTGAGTGAACTATTAATAGTTTAGGATTATTCTTGTTATAAATTATTTTAATCAAGTATTTTTGTGTTTCAGTTGGATTACATCAAGGATCAACTTTAAGTCCATACTTTTTTTCTTTAGTTGTAGATATTCTTTCTAGACATTTGCAAAAAATTGTACCCTAGTGTATGCTTTTTGCTGATTATATTCTTCTTGTTGATCAAACTAGAGATGGTGTTAAAAGAAAACTTGAATTATGGAGATCACCTTAGAGTTTAAAGGTTTTCGCTTGAGTAGATCTAAAGCCAAGTACATTGAGTGTAATTTTAGTAGTAGTAATAATAGAACTAGGGGGGACTATCTCTTTGGGCGATCAAGTCATTAAAAAGAGTACACGTTTTAGTTATATGGGGTCTATTATTCACAGTGATGATGAAATCAATGAGGATATTATTAGTTGAATTCAAATTAGATGGTTGAAGCGGAATAATCCATCGGGCTTGTTGTGTGAAAGAAAAGTACCCCTCAAACTTAAGAGAGAAAATTATATAAGATGGTGGTGAGACCCGCAATGCTTTATGGCGCAGAATGTTGGCCCATTAAAAGAGAATCATAAAAATAAGTTAAGTGTTGCAGAGATGAGGATGCTCAGGTGAATGAGTGGCTTTACTCTTAGAGACAGAATGCGAAAAGAGCATATACGTGAAAAGGTTGGTGTAGCTCCAGTGGCAAATAAGATTAGAGAGAGAGTCGCCTTAGATGGTTTGGTCGCATAAAACGTTGGCCTTGCAATGACCCGGTTAGGAGAGCAATGCATTAGATTTGGCATTTGTTAAGAAAGGTAGAGATAGACCTAAAAAGACTTAGTTATAAAGTATTAGAATAGAGAATTTGACTTTTAACTGAACACAACGGAGCAAAAGAATTCATTTTGTCAACCCCACGCTGTGGGATAAAAGCATGATGTTATTGTATATATAACAATGATAAAAAAGAAAGAGGGAGAGATGATTCTCTTAGATGAATAGGAGCACTTACATCATTCATCCACGTATTTGAATGTTTAATAATTGAAGTATACTTTAATTTTTTAAAGTTGATAGTAGGATTTGAAGAGGAGGATGGTCTTCTTTAAATCTCAACTATTCAAAGGGATGAATGAATGCTCTAGGATTAAGTGCTCGTATTATTATAAAATGATAGTAGTATATATATATATAGGATTTTCTATCATTGCATTGACTATTTTCTATCAATGCATTGAGTAGATAATCTGGAGAAAAAAAAATTCGATCCACATCTAGTGGTAAATGGATTTATTTTTGACCCGTTGCAGTCCTATTTGTAATGCTAGATTTGTGCATTTCAGATATAATTTTCTTATTTTTTAAAGATGATAATAACTTGAAAGTAGTCGTATTTTTGTTTACTTGTTGCACTGATGCCTGGAACTTATCATTAGTATTTCATTCTTCCAGTAAAGCACATTGGACTCGGAGTCTTAAGCATGGCTAATGCAGGCCCTGATACTAATGGAAGCCAGTTCTTCATATGCACGGTGAAGGTATCTCTCTCTCTATAATTTTTCGTGGTTTAAACGCCTACACTGACCATTTGTGACAAAGTAAACTCCCCTTACCAGTATCTTATTTGTTTTGTTTGATTCTATTCAAACCTTTGCCCTCTTTGTTGAAAGCAAAGGCATTGCCAACTTTGCTCTTGGCTGTTGAATCTATTCATAACCTTCATTCCTGTTTTTGGCGGCAAATTATTACATTTGGTGACCAGACCGTCCGGACACCAATCCAGACGCTCCACATCACTCGGATACACTGGGCCCCGGGTGTATCTGGGTGACATGGCGCGTCTGGATTGGTGTCCGGACGAATCCGGACCCCGAACATAATAATTTTCCGTTTTTGGCACATTCAAAATAATGACTATGGAAGAAGCTTTATCATCTTATTTACAAGATATTTATAAACATAATATCAAAAGCTTTCTTACATACAAAATTCATACATACAATTTTATTTCATGCTATTTACATATCTAACACTCAAAACATTAATATTATATGCATATCACCCATAGAACAAATTTGGGTCCATGAAATGAAATACTTAAGTTTATAGGATTGTATGAATAATAGAAAAGAATTATAGAAGTGGTATATTTGATATTAAAGTTGTATATGGGTGGTAGGCATGTAATATTAATGTTTTGGGTGTTAGATATGTAAATAGCACGAAATAAAGTGGTATGTATGTAAATTTCCCATTTACAAGATATTTATAAACATTATATCAAAATCTTTCTTATATACAAAATTCATACATACCACTTTATTTCATTGCTATTTACATATCTAACACCCAAAACATTAATACTGCATGTCTATCACCCATAGAATAAATTTGGGTGCATTAAATGAAATATTAAAGTTTAGAGAATGGTATGAATGATAGAAATGAATTATAAGACTGAAATACTTGATATTAAAGTTGTATATGGATGGTAGGCATGTAATATTAATGTTTTTGGTGTTAGATATGTAAATATCATGAAATAAAGTGGTATGTAAATTTCTCATTTACAAGATATTTATAAACATTATATCAAAATCTTTCTTATATACAAAATTCATACATACCATTTTATTTCAAGATATTTATATATCTAACACCCAAAACATTAATATTACATGCCTATCACATTAATATTACATGCCTATCACCTATAGAACAAATTTGGGTGCATGAAATAAAATACTAAAATTTATAGGATGTTATGAATGGTAAAAATGAATTATATAAGTGATATATTTGATATTAAAGTTTTATATGAGCGGTAACAATGTAATATTAATGTTTTGGGTGTTAGATATATAAATGGTATGAAATAAAATGATGAGGACATCGACAGACGCTGCCGACATGTTTATCGCCGTCGAAATCGCAGATCGACGGCCACGATTCAGCGCCTCTATTTTTGATTCAGATGTCATGATGTAGTCGATGTATTTTATTATTTTATCTTTTATTTACAGTTTTTTCCTTTTTTACCCCTGTGGGGAGTTACTTTGATGTTGTAGCCCAGAGGGCAATTATGTACTTTCTCTTTGCTTGATTGGAGACCTATATATAGTGGTCTCATGTGATGTAAAAGGGTTAATGAATTATTGAATGAAAATTTGATTTTGTTTCTTCTTACTCTTCTTGCATGAGAGCTAGAGAGAAGTGAGAGAGAAAGCCCAAGGTGAGGGCAAAAGCAATACCCACTAGTCATTGGAAGAGTCCGTGGCTCGTGGTTTATCCCCTTCATCCCGCTCTTCTTCCTTCTCCCCAAACCCGCCGGCCCTAGGCCCCTCTTAGCCGCCGGCCACCCCACCTTCCACCACCCGCCGGTAAGCTTCAACCGTCGGCCTCATCCCCATCCACCACGAATCCCAATTTTGAAAATTCAAAATTTGAATTTCCAAAAACTTTCCAATTTTGGAAATTCTAAATTAGGAAAGTTTTAAATCCTTTTTCATGACGATATTCAAATTCAAACGGATTTCATCCTAATCTTTCTTATACCTCATGTGCCAATTTGGAAACTAATTACTTGCTCCCACACCAAATCCCTTCCCCTTGAAGCCGCCGGCAACCATGGATGGGCCCTCATTCATGCCGCCAATTAAGGCATTGATTACCCCATTAATTTGAAATCAATTTCAAATTAATCCTCCCCTAATTTCGTTCAAAATCTGGATTAAATTTCAGATTTTTGAAATCACCCTCTCCCTCTCTCTCTCTTGAGCCGCCAGCCTCCTCTTTAATGGGCCACATTAATGCCCATTAAGTGCCCCTTAATTCCATTGATAATTTGAAATCAATTTCAAATTGGCTTCCCTCCAATTTACTCAAATTCTGAAATTAATTTCAAATTTGTGTAACTCTCCTCTTTCCCTTTCCTAACCTAATTTTCCCCATCCCATCCACCCGCCCCCTTCCTCCTCTGTTTTAGCCGACCACCTCCTCACTCCCTCTCTTGGGAAATTACAGCAAGAAGAGGAGAAGACGACACATCTCTCTCCGGTTCTCTTCAATGTTGAATGGCGGATTCTGAGTTTGAATGGGGTCTTGTATTCAACGCCGACGGAAGCATCAACATCCTAAGATCTCCGTGCTTCGACGTGGGATTTGAAGACGAGACCACCGTTGAAGAATATTTGGAGTGAGTCGTCCCAATTCTTGCGAGCATCTTCGACCGACGATTCTCAAGCCACGATTGGAGCCTCATAAGCCGCCCACTACCTCCTTCCCTGCCGGCTACCTCTCCACCAACGAAGTTCTTCGGCGCCTTCTCTCTAGTGGTGATATCCTTCATCGTTTGGATCTTCTTTCTCCGCTAAAGCTTACTAATAATTGAGTGAGACGGCCCTCGAGGTGAAATTCTTATTGTTAAGCGTTGGGTTTTTGTCAATTGTACTTTGCATTTAAATTCCCTTGAATTTTGAATGAATTGTCGTGGTTAATCTCTCTTGTACTTCTTTGGGGGCTTAAGCAAGTTAAAAGTTTCTAATTCCTAACTCTCTTTTATTGCTAGCTTAAATTTAAAAGAGCAAAACTTTAATCTTTTCATTTTAATTTCTGAAATAACTCCTAGTAGTTTCACATCATATTTGATATTAGAGTATGGTAGGCATGCATGACATGTTAGAAAAACATCCTAGGGTTTAATTGTTCGTTATAGCTTTAATCTTACATGCATATCATTGCGTAGCTTCAAAATATTCTCTGTTTTAGCCGCTGTTTTTACATTTCCTGCACATTGTCATGAGCATTTAAGTCATCCTAGCTAGTGTCATTTTGCTGCCTTTGAACTTGTAGCATTTCTTAGTGTGTAGGACCCAACACATATACAAGCAACTTTAGACATGATTATGGACCAATTAGGAACACTTACACAACAAATGAAGGATACCCAAACGAGTGTAGCTGAACTTAAATGTCATACGGGGGAAAGACTAGACAATATTGAAAGAATAGGACACCCGGCTATCTACACACCATCTAGACCTCAATCACCATATGGCGAAGATGCCCGAACTGAGTATGGACCTCCTAGGGATTACTACCGACCCAACCACCGACCCCATCAAGAACCAGTAGGACGTGACGCACCTTGGAGGGACAACGATACCCAACTCCTTAAGAGTATTAAGATAGACACCCCGACGTTGATGGTACGCTAGAACCTCAAGTTTTCCTTGACTGGATTAAAGGAATGGACAGTTACTTCAAATGGTATAACATTTCAGAAGAGAAGAAAGTTAGATTTGCTTAGATGAAGTTGACTGGGAGAGCCAACCAATACTGGACTAACGTTGAACACATGAGAGAGACTCGAGGAGAATACCCCATAGCTAATTGGGGAACAATGAAGCAAGAACTAAAAAGAAAATATCTCCCTCCCTCATGCTACCCTAGACTCTTAGATCGTTAGAATAGGTTAACCCAAGGGAGTAAACCCATTAAGGAATACATATCCACTTTTGATGATTTCTTAATTCATTGTAACGAGGAGGAGACCACCACTCCTACACAACTTCTGTCCATGTTCAGAGCAGGATTGAGAGAAGATCTTAGAAATGAACTCTTTGCTAGAGGAGTAAATACGTATGAAGCTGCCTGTAGTCTTGTACTAGACTTGGAAGAGTCTAGGAGCCATACCACTAGGAATCAAGACTCTAGACCCAACCCATTCAAGTCTTCCTCTAGCCAACCTTACAATAAACCCACTGGACCCTCTGGTAGTCGGTCTGCTCCTAGCCAAGCCCAACCTCGTCTAGACTATAAAGGAAAAACACCTGAGCGAGAGACACCCAAAACCACTACCGGCACTAAGTGTTTTAGATGTCATGGGTACGGATACATTGCTTCTCAGTGCTCCAGCCCGTTTAAGGTCATAATAATTGAAGAAGTGACAGAAGAAGAGGATGAACCTGAAGCGGAATTAGTTCACCATATTGACGATGATGAGGATTTCTTTAACGAGGAGGATACTGCTGTGATCCACTGCCTCCAAAAGTTGAATCACTTGGATCTTCAAGTTGTTCGGTGTGCCTTCTCTCAACCTAAACCCAGTGACGACTGGCGAAGAACCTCCATCTTTTACACTTTCTCTAAGATTGGAGACAAGAATTGCAAAGTCATTATAGACAGTGGAAGCTGTATTAACGCCGTATCGTCTGCTATGATCTCGAAACTTCAGTTAAGGACCACACCACTCCCAAATCCCTACAAAGTCGCCTGGATCAACTCAACCACTTTAGAGGTGAAAGATAGGAGTCTCGTTCCTATTGAGTTCATTGGATACAAAGAGAAAATCTGGTGCGATGTTTTGACGATGGATGTGGGTTAAATCATCCTTGGCCGCCCTTGGTTGTTTGACAACGATGTACACATTTATGGCCGATCAAACACCTGTGTGTTTGAACACGAGGGCAAGAAGATTAAGTTGTTGCCCACTCAACCTAAGTCTACCAAGGAAGAAGTTAAGCCCAACTCTCTGAAACCCAACACGGGCATGAACTTGATAACTGCTAAGGACCTAGGTTTGGAACTTGAGTCGGGAGCCCCTCTTTACGCGTTAGTAGCCCGGGAAGTAAGTGTAGATCAAGAAGAACCAATCCCTGAAGAGGTAAAACCTCTTTTGGAAACTTTTTCCGATGTCTTCCCTGAGGATTTGCCCTACCAACTGCCACCCCTAAGGGACATCCAACATGCTATTGACTTAGTCCCTGGGGCCTCTTTACCTAACCTGCCTCATTACCGAATGAACCCTGTTGAACATGCAGAGCTCAAGAAATAAGTGGACGAACTTTTACAACGCGGGTTCATTAAGGAAAGTCTTAGCCCGTGTGCTGTCCCAGCCCTTCTTAACCCTAAGAAGGATGGGTCGTGGAGAATGTGCGTTGATAGCCGTGCTATCAACAAGATCACGGTCAAGTATTGTTTCTCAATCCCTCGCCTTAATGACATGCTAGACATGATGACAGGGGCCACACTTTTCTCGAAGATTGACCTCAAAAGTGGCTACCACCAAATTAGGATCCGCCCGAGGGATGATGGAAGACAGCGTTCAAAACTAAAGATGGGTTGTACGAATGGACAGTAATGCCTTTTGGACTGAGTAACGCACCTAGCACTTTCATGAGAGTAATGACTCAGATCCTTAAGCCTTTGCTTGGAAAGTTTGTTGTAGTATACTTCGATTATATCCTGACCTACAGTCGTTCGGTGGAACAACATCTGAATCATCTTCAACAAGTCTATGAAATTTTGAAGAAGGAACAAATGTATGCCAATCCTAAGAAGTGCACCTTCCTAACAAATCAAGTCACCTTTCTTGGATTTATTATTTCTTCCCACGGCATATCAGCTGACCCCGAAAAGTTGCGAGCGATTAACGAATGGCCTGAACCCAAGAATATTAGAGATGTCAGGAGCTTTCACGGATTGACCACGTTTTATAGAAGATTTATCAGGAATTTTAGCACCATAGTGGGTCCCATAACTGATTGTTTGAAGAAAGGAGAATTTGTTTGGACGACATCGGCCACCAAGGCTTTTGAGGAAATAAAACGGAAAATTGTTGAAGCACCAGTCATGCGTCTACCCGACTTTTCAAAAGTCTTTGAAGTAACTTGCGACGCATCTGGCATAGGAATAGGAGTATTATCACAAGAAGGACACCCGATTGCCTACTTCAGTGAGAAATTAAATGACATCAGGCAACGATACTCCACCTACGACAAGGAATTTTACGCCATAATTCAGTCCCTCAAATACTGGAGACATTACCTGCTTTTCTAAGAATTTGTTATCTTTTCTGACCATGAAGCCTTACGATATATCAATTCACAGAAGAAACTGAATGCTCGACACGGAAGATGGGTTGAGTTCCTACAAGAATACACTTACACCATTAGGCACAAAGCAGGTTCTGAAAACAAGGCTGCCGATGCACTAAGTCGTAGAATGATGGTTGCTCGTGAGATGAGAACATAAGTGGTTGGTTTCGAGCAAATTAAAGAAAACTATTCTGACTGCCCCGATTTTGGAGAAACCTACTCTAAGCTAGCAACTGGAGATGATCGTATCGTAGGAGATTTTATGTTAGAAGATGGATACTTGTTTAAAGCTCAAAGACTTTGTATTCCCAAGACTTCACTTCGAGAGTTTCTTGTTTGGGAGTTACCTGCTGGAGGTTTAGCGGGTCACTTTGGACAAGCCAAGATCATCGCGGCTGTCGAAAATTGTTTTTATTGGCCAAGTCTAAAAAGGGACGTTAGCAGACTTGTAAGGCGGTGTCACACTTGTCAGTTAGCCAAACAACGTAAACAAAATACCGGCCTTTACACACCTCTTCCGGTGCCTAACCAACCTTGACAGGATGTCAGCATGGACTTTGTTCTAGGGTTACCCAAGACCGTTAGGAAGCATGACTCAGTCTGTGTGGTTGTAGATAGGTTCTCTAAGATGGCTCATTTTCTACCGTGCTCCAAAACTTTTGATGCTTTTAGAATAGCCAAACTTTACTTTGATGAAGTTGTGAGACTTCACGGGCTGCCAAAAATCATTGTGTCGGACCGAGACGCAAAGTTTACAAGTTATTTTTGAAAGACCTTATGGCATAAAATGGGGACCAAGCTGCAGTTTTCTACCGCTTTTCACCCTCAAACTGACGGTCAAACCGAGGTGGTGAATAGAAGTCTAGGAAACCTTTTGAGAACCTTGGTAGGGGAAAATATTCGGGACTGGGACTCTAAGTTGCCTATAGCTGAATTTGCCTACAAGAACTCTTTGAACCGAACCACTGGTCTTAGCCCCGCTGAAATAGTGTACGGATATCTTCCCAACCAACCTATTGATTTGATTCCCATGAACACTAGAGTTAGGATATCAGAGTCAGCATCTTCATTTACATCGCATCTACAGGAGTTACATAAAGAAATTAAAAAGAAAATTGAGCAAAGTAATGCGAATTATAAATTTTTGGCTGATCATAAGAGAAGAGCTAAAGAATTCGAAATTGGAGACTTTGTGATGGTCCGGATCCGTCCGGAGCGTTTTCCTCTTGGATCTGCCGAGAAGTTGCATGCGAGAAGCACCGGACCGTTCAAGATAGTTTCAAAGGTGAATAACAATACTTACGTACTCGACCTTCCCGAAGGTTTCAACATTAACCTCACATTTAACATAGAAGATTTAGTAACCTTCGAGGAACCAGAATTTAACCCATACAATCCACTTACAAATGAGCCTTGTGCGACCATACCTGGTGAGATCCCAAGCCTTCCTCCACTCCCAAATTTACCCCCCTTACCCAATGCGGAGATAGTTGAAGACATATTAGATGATGAGATCATTACTGCGAAAGGAGGCGGACGTCGAAGGTACTTAGTTCATTGGAAAGGGACCCCGGCGACGGAGGATACGTGGGTGACCGAGAGGAGTTGCAGAGTCTAGACCCGGACCTTCTAGAGTGGTACGAGAGCTCTAGAGACACTCACTCGACAGAGTCGAGTTTTCTCCTACCTGGGGAGAATGATGAGGACATCGACAGACGCTACCGACATGTTTATCGCCGTCGAAATCGCAGATCGACGGCCACGATTTAGCGCCTCTATTTTTTATTCAGATGTCATGATGTAGTCGATGTATTTTATTATTTTATCTTTTATTTACAGTCTTTTTCGTTTTTACCCCTGTGGGGAGTTACTTTGATGTTGTAGCCCAGAGGGCAATTATGTACTTTCTCTTTGCTTGATTGGAGACCTATATATAGTGGTCTCATGCGATGTAAAAGGGTTAATGAATTATTGAATGAAAATTTGATTTTGTTTCTTCTTACTCTTCTTGCATGAGAGCTAGAGAGAAGTGAGAGAGAAAGCCCAAGGTGAGGGCAAAAGCAATACCCACCAGTCATTGGAAGAGTCCGTGGCTCGTGGTTTATCCCCTTCATCCCGCTCTTCTTCCTTCTCCCCAAACCCGTCGGCCCTAGGCCCCTCTGAGCCGCCGGCCACCCCACCTTCCACCACCCGCCGGTAAGCTTCAACCGTCGGCCTCATCCCCATCCACCACGAATCCCAATTTTGAAAATTCAAAATTTGAATTTCCAAAAACTTTCCAATTTTGGAAATTCCAAATTAGGAAAGTTTTAAATCCGTTTTCATGACGATATTCAACTTCAAACGGATTTCATCCTAATCTTTCTTAAACCTCATGTGCCAATTTGGAAACTAATTACTTGCTCCCACACCAAATCCCTTCCCCTTGAAGCCACCGGCCACCATGGATGGGCCCTCATTCATGCTGCCAATTAATGCATTGATTACCCCATTAATTTGAAATCAATTTCAAATTAATCCTCCCCTAATTTCGTTCAAAATCTGGATTAAATTTCAGATTTTTGAAATCACCCTCTCCCTCTCTCTCTCTTGAGCCGCCGGCCTCCTCTTTAATGGGCCACATTAATGCCCATTAAGTGCCCCTTAATTCCATTGATAATTTGAAATCAATTTCAAATTGGCTTCCCTCCAATTTACTCAAATTCTGAAATTAATTTCATATTTGTGTAACTCTCCTCTTCCCCTTTCCTAACCTAATTTTCCCCATCCCATCCACCCGCCCGCTTCCTCCTCTGTTTTGGTCGACCACCTCCTCACTCCCTCTCTTGGGAAATTACAGCAAGAAGAGGAGAAGACGACACCTCTCTCTCCGGTTCTCTTCAATGTTGAATGGCGGATCCCGAGTTTGAATGGGGTCTTGTATTCAACGCCGACGGAAGCATGAACATCCTAAGATCTCCGTGCTTCGACGTGGGATTTGAAGACGAGACCACCATTGAAGAATATTTGGAGCGAGTCGTCTCAATTCTTGCGAGCATCTTCGACCGACGATTCTCAAGCCACGATTGGAGCCTCATAAGCCGCCCACTACCTCCTTCCCCGCTGGCTACCTCTCCACCAACGAAGTTCTTTGGCGCCTTCTCTCTAGTGGTGATATCCTTCATCGTTTGGATCTTCTTTCTCCACTAAAGCTTACTAATAATTGAGTGCGACGGCCCTCGAGGTGAAATTCTTATTGTTAAGCGTTAGGTTTCTGTCAATTGTACTTTGCATTTAAATTCCCTTGAATTTTGAATGAATTGTCGTGGTTAATCTCTCTTGTACTTCTTTGGGGACTTAAGCAAGTTAAAAGTTTCTAATTCCTAACTCTCTCTTATTGCTAGCTTAAATTTAAAAGAGCAAAACTTTAATCTTTTCATTTTAATTTCTGAAATAACTCCTAGTAGTTTCACATCATAAAATGATATGTATGTAAATTTCCCTAAGGAAGTATGTCTACCCGAGAAGCTTCACCATCTAAATCCTAAAAAAATAGATGATACGCCGTGACGCTTCCATGCCCGCCGAAACCCTAAGAAAACCTCAGTAAGTACGCCGAAACCCAAAATCCCACTACATTTACTTTGCTGCCATCTTGTCAAATATTCATTGCAAAACATGCAAGTCGAAGTTATAGATAGTTTATACATTGAATTACTATAAGGTCTGCATATATTCACCTCCTCCATTGGCGTCTAAAACAGACTCCATGGCTGGACAACCGCCATGTCGTTTTTGGACATGTTCTGGAAGGAATTGATGTCTTGAAGAAGATAGAGTCCCAGGAAACCAGCAGGTCTGATGTCCCAAAGCGCCCTTGTAGAATTGTGAATTCTGGTGAGCTTCCAGTCCAGAGCTGAATGGATCTTCTGCTTTGATGGGCTTGCTTGGCTTACTTTTACTTTGGAGAAATACTGGAATATTATCTTTTTCATCTCTGTAACTTTGATGTAGACATTTTTGCTTGCATTATGAGAGATATAACCATTGAGGCTGCTCCAAATTTCTGAAAATGATGAGGAGGCTAATTTAGGGCTGTAACTTGATTATGCTCAGTTATTTTCTATCTTGTTTCTGCTTAGTTTTTTTTTAAATCTTTCTTCTGTTGGCTCTTATTTATGTTAATGATTATTGTTGAAATAAATGAGGTGAGAACAATTTTCTTTTGAATGAATGTTAGTGTGTTCAGTGATGCTGGTTATGAGGTTTATGAAGTCAGGCTCTCTTCATGTAAAATCTAGCTTTTTAGCTATTGAAGTATTGTCCTCGTTGGCCTAATGGCCTCATGATTTTATCTTGTTGGTGTAACTTTTGAAGAGATTGCACATCGCAGGATTGCTTTCAGAGGAGAATGCTTAACTTTAGAGCTTCTCAATGAACCTTCAATCATTACATCAAAAGACATTTCAATGTTTACAATTTTAATTTCTTTTTTTATTTTAAAGGATTTCATAATTTTTCTGGCTTAAGTAACTGATGTCTTTGTGAAAAGACGCCTCAATGTTTACGATTTTAACATTTTTTTTAGTTCAAGTGGTGGCTCTCGTTATGTAGCATTGTATCTCATATAGGGTTGAAGAGGTGGCCCTCATGATGTCACACATTGTCTTGTATCTTTTTTTGGTTAGTGTATTGCTCTGATATCATTATGTAATACCTGAAATTCTTAACTATCAAAATATTTTCGCTTTGACCTAATTACTTATATACCAAATTCTTAGTTTGGTTGACCTGTTTGATAAGCGAGTCAAGATCAATTTGGAATTCTAATATGTTCATTAAATGGGTCAGATTCGTGTTGACCTAGATATCCGATCTTAACTCATTTAGATTTTGTGCTTGTTGGCATATCTTTTCAATTTTTATCAATTTACGTAAATTATATAATTGACAAGTTTAAATTTTTTTTTAATCAAAATAATATTATTGGGCCAGGTTCGCGTTGTGCAAATCCATGCCATATCAATTGCAAATTTGACTCGAGTCCAATTAGTTAACCCATTTTGATACCCTTAACAAAAAAAACTTGTCCTAGAATTTAGTACGTTTCATATTTATTGCAAATTCAATTAGACATTCTCCTTGCAAGTCGATAATATTGACAAGTTTGACAACTTTACAAATCCCCCCAATGTGATACCATGTGCCACGTGTGATGCCCACTCTCACAAGTCATCCTCTAATCAATAAATTAATTAGCAATAATGACATTATTTTATAATAATATCATTATTTAATGCATGAAAAATCACTCAAGACTTCATAAGTAATTATAATCCTATTTTTAATCGCTAATCCTCTATTCAAATTTTTATAAGGGCTATTTAATTTGTTTGATTTGAAGTAAAATAAATATAATATAAAATCAAAATGATGTCGGTGATGACAATACATTCAACTATCAGTTAAAAGGAATCGAGCGAAATTGAGTGAGTTTATAACATATAAAAAATAAACTAGAGAGTGAAAAAGAAATTCACAAAATTTTTTACATTGTATTTTATTTTTCGTCAAATCAAATATCTAAAAATTTGAAATCTCTTGCATTTGAAATATTGAATATTTCTTTTCAACAAAATAAATAGCCCCATAATATTTAATTTTTTATTTATTTTCGTTTTAATTTTATAAAGTTAAAATTTTTTTAGATATTAAATATAAAAAATATAATATTCTCATATTTATATTATTATTCAAATTCTTGACTTCTAAGTTTAGGAATTTTCATTTTATTAATGCAATTTTTTTTTTTTTTTGAGAATTGTTAAATATGTTAGTTTTCACTGTGTATAGCCTTTCATTTAAATAGCCCGACAAATCAAAAAAGTGTACGCGCGAATTCCTTTTGCATTTCCCTCTCAGTCCTCCACTCCTCCGGCATCTGCCTGGCCCTGGATTCTCTCTCTCTCTCTCTCACAGGTGGCTAAGGAACCTTCTTCCTGGCCGAAAATGGAGGCACCGAAGCAAAAGCAACGACGGCTTTATCTGCAATGAGTCCACACCGAAGAGTCAGGACGTTTCCTTTCTTTATTCTTTTATTCTTCTTTACTCGTCTCGCAAATCCCCAATTTCTTCGCAATAAATGTAAAATTTCCAGCTGAAACGGCTTTTATTTATCTTTCCGTTATTATAGAACTTACTCGTCATTGCGTCTACCGCGCGGATTCCTTAAATCTCCGTTTCTCTTTATACGCTCCTCTAAAGATTTTTTCTCTGTGGTTCATCTTTATTACAACGGAACACATGAAATCTTTCTGGGGTTTTGTCTTCCTTTATCTGCTGCTCGTGGGATGGGCTCTCGGCTTAGAGAACTTGAATCTGACGGAGACGGAGACGATCTTTGATGGCGAGGTGACTCTCGGAGGATCGCCTCTATTCGTCCCACTCACTCTAATTCCAGCTGCGGCCGCCAGTGGAGCATGTAATTGAGCTGTTTATTTTATTTTTAATACTCGGTTTTGTTACTTTCTCCTACATTATTGCTCCTTTATTATAGTGATTCATGATATTATTGAAAAGGTCTTTGCTCTGTGTTTGCCTAAATCTCTTAGGCTTCATTTGGGAAGGTTTTTTATTACTTCTTAAAGCACTTTTTTAGTACAAAATTTATTTTTTTTTTAAAGTTGCTTTAAGAAGCATCAAGAAAACCGTCCCAAACATAGCCTTAATGTTTGATTTTTAGTTGTTTGATCATTCTGCTGGAGCATCAAAGCTTTGTTTGGGAAGACCTTCTTACTGCTTCTTAAAATAGCTTTTTAATAAAAAAATTAAAATTTTTCCTAAAAAGTTGCTTTAAGAAATAATAAAAAAATTATCCCAAATAAAACCTTAGTCTCTATCAAGATTTTTTTAATTTAATTTGTTAGTGTCAGCTTGTTTAATTTTGTAGCCATATTGTAGTAGATATAGATTAATTCATAGAAATTTTATTTTTCTTTTTCTTTTCATTAAACTTCCGTTCCAAAATGGGTCAGCATATATATATATATATATATATATACTTTGTAAGTGATTTGGGATGTCTTCTACATCAAGTGTCTATTTCTTTTTCATTTGAAAACAAAAAAAGTTAAAATTTTTTAATATAATTTATATTGTAAAGGATTTAAATTTTATTGGATTTATTTTGAGATAATATTTACATAAATAATTTATATTACACTAATCATAAATTTAATTTAATAAAAGTCTATTCATACAAATTATATTAGAATATTTGACATAATTTTTTTTCTTTTTCATTTCTAAGAGTCAATACTAGGCCAGTAAAAGTTCATATTTTGAGATCGCTGTTTCTCCAATGTTGGATTTTCAAATCATAAATCAAATGATTTGTGATCTCATTAGATCCAATTGATGCACTACAATTTGATGTGATGAGAATTGTTTCAAATTTATACCCAATAAACATTTATGCCATCTAACCTTCAGATACCCAATAAACATTTATGCCATCTAACCTTCAGACTCGTATGATGGTTAGATTTTGATGGATGCTCTGAGGTCTCCAACACATAGTCTGGGCGATTATCATCAGCTGGTTAATTACTTCATTTGATTGATGCAGTTTGCTTGGATGGAAGCTTACCTGGTTACCACCTTCACCGTGGATTTGGATCTGGAGAAAATAGTTGGCTTGTCCAATTAGAGGTTAGAAGAGTAACCTTAGAAAATCTTAGAAAATATTGGATAACTGATATATATATATGTATATATATATATATTCGATTGTTGATTGCAAGTAGAAATTGTTGATAATTTTTTGAGTTTCTATGCACTTTCATGGCCATAATGCATAAAACATTAGCATATTTAGTCTAAAATTTGCTATCTTTTATTCTAAAAAATTACTTTGGTTTCAATGACCTCTGCAGGGAGGAGGTTGGTGCAATGACATCCAATCATGTCTTTACCGCAAAAAGTCTCGCCATGGTTCATCATACCACATGGAGAAGCAGCTACAGTTCACTGGAATTCTGAGCGATAAACCTGACGAAAATCCAGGTGGGTTTTTAACCTTAAACCCTTTCCCTGTTCCATTGCAAAAGTAAAGGGCATGAAGTTCTTGAATTTGACCATAATGGTCGTGAACTTAACAAATGCAGATTTTTATAACTGGAACAGAGTTAAGGTTTGCTACTGTGATGGTGCGTCTTTCCTTGGCGAAGGCTATGACAGGGTTTGTATTTTTTTTTTTTTGATGTTTTATTCTTCCTTTTCCACCTGTTGCTTTATAAGCTGTTATGGTATTCCCAGCTTCTCTAATATACTGGTACACAATAGATTGACAGAATCTTAGGGAAATTATTAGGTGCGGACACCGTACAGAGAGAACCGTCCGGTTTTCTTTCTATCTACAGTGAAAGTACAGTCAAAGCGTAGCTGCTACAGTAACTGTGCTTTCACTATAAACAGAGAGAAAACCGGACAGTTATCTCCGTCAAGTGCCCGCACCTAATAATTTGCTAAGAATCTTTCTAGTTTTAGATAGTACTGCGTTTCAATTAACTGCTGAAAATGAGTAGCGCTTCTTTCTACATCAGCTCTGTTGAATATGTTAGAGAGATCCTCCATCATAAAATGCAGTCATCTATCTTTACTGATGCCGTCATTATTGCTGACTTTGCATACTAAGGACCTTTAGATATCTTCATATGGTTCTTATTATTTTTTTGTTGGTTATTTTAAGAGCACAACATTATGCCTTTCTCAGTATAGTTGTTGTTTAGCTCACACATCGATTGGCAGCCTTTAAGCATCTCTCTAATTCCTGCAAACATGAAGTTATGGCTACAAAAATGCAACTACATTTTCTGATGGACCAATTCCATTCCCAATTTTGATTATTATGGCCTATAGTACTGCCACATGCTAACGATACATATAAAACTTGTTTTAAAATCTTGGTTTATATCACAGTGGTGCAACACAATGTTAGAGGTGCTTCCTGTGGTATTCAATTTGTAATATCATGCAAAGGTTTTAAAGACCTCTTGGAAGTCTAGCAGTTTCTTAGTGCAAAATAAACTTTTGCAAATGTTCCAAATAGTTTCGTTTATATTTATGTTTATTTTAGTTGAAGTTGCTAGGCTTAACGTGGGTACATGGACCAAGTAACAGTTTCCAAATGTGGTCAGTTTTCCTAAATTACATGGAAGTTAGCCATTTCAGTGCCTATGTGTTGTTTCTCTGTGCTTGAACAGTTCGAACTCAGACAATGCTACTTCTTTGAGCTCCACTCCTTGCTGCTATGATGATCAGTACTTCACTGAGTTCCACCGCTGCAATCATAATTGTTAGTGTTGTACTGGAAATAATTTTCTTAAGCTAAATCTCCATGTTTCACTTTCGTATAAAGTGATTTTCTTTCCTAGCCCTGGTTTTGTAATGGACGATTCAGATTTCTTGAGACAGCAAAAATGGCTCTACTGCTCAAAGTTTGCTGGTTCCATTTCAGGCAGCAGGTCTTTTTTTCCGTGGTCAACGCATCTGGTTAGCTGCTATGGAAGATTTAATGTTAAAGGGAATGCGTTATGCAAATCAGGTTTAATTCCTTGCTTTTGCAATGCATTTTTGTCATAATTCCACGTCCTTCTGTGATACTCGTCTGTCACCAGGCACTTCTTACCGGCTGCTCCGCTGGTGGTGTAGCAGCCATACACCATTGCGATGGATTTCGAGCCTTATTTCCCGGAAGCATAAGAGTCAAGTGTGTTGCTGATGCTGGAATGTTCCTTGATGCGTATGAAACTCTTGATGACAGCATACATATTTACTTATTTGCTAAATATATCTTAATAATTCGTCACATAGATCTCTTAGTATTCATTTCTGTTTTAGACTAAGGCTTTGTTTGGGACGGTTTTCTTACTGCTTCTTAAAGCGGCTTTTTAGTATAAAATTTTTAACTTTTGTATTAAAAAGTAGTTTTAAGAAGCAGAAAGAAAGCAGTCCCAAACGAAGCCTAAATAATTCCTAAATTCATCTTTTCTCTCTCGAGGAAGTCATAAATTTAAACTTCATTTGAATCTTTTTCATCTAATTTGGCTATTGCTTGTGGTTTATCTTGTGACTTAGTATTGATGTGGCTGGTCGTCGCACCTTAAGATCCTTCTTTAGAGGAGTAGTCAAGTTACAGGTACTTGTTACAAGCCTTTAATATGCATTTTTAACAACTCATAATATGCTGTACATGTTTAATTAGTTGTTGAATAGACTTTAAAACTTCTGGTTCCAAGTTTTTCTTACCTTGTTGAGTATTTGTTTTCATTTACTCTCTAGTACCTCATAAGCTTTTCTCTCTGCAAATAATTGTTTGGGCAAACAGGGAGTGGCAAGGAACTTACCACAGACCTGCACTTCTCGCTCGAATCCTACTTTGGTAAAATTTCCATCTCCGATATAAGGTTATAATTTATACGACATAGGTAGGATTTAACAGATTCATAAGTTTTATTATTTCATCCTTCTTTCTTTTCAGTGCTTCTTTCCACAGAATGTGGTGTCCATTATTCAGACCCCGCTTTTTCTTTTGAATACAGCATATGATGTTTGGCAGGTATAATACTATCCTACAAAACATTTTATTATAAACTCAGTACTGCATTGTAATGAAAATTCTGCTCGTCTTTTTATCGAACTTTTTATGAACAAAGTGTAACTATTCACCGAATACTTTGTTAATCTCCTCATTTTCATATTGGTTCCATTCCTGGATGACTAATACTATGATGAGAACCTGAAATATTACTGTTGTCTTATTTTTCTCCTTGGGTCTCAGCTCAAGGAGAGTCTAGCAACCGAAGCGGCTGATCCTCATGGTTATTGGCAAGACTGTAAGATGGATAATGCAAAATGCAACACAGATCAAATCCAGTTTCTTCAAGGTAAATATTTTTTCATCTATAATTTAATCTTATGCAATATTTAATTAGTTCACGTAACTTAAACGATATATGCACTTGATCTTTTCCTCTATTATAGACTTCAGGAATCAAATGCTTAATGTTGTGGAAAGGTTCTCGTCATCAAAAGAAAATGGGATATTTATTAATTCATGTTTTGCCCATTGCCAAAGTGAGAGGCAGGATACTTGGTTCGGTAGCAACTCCCCCACTATTAGGGACAAGGTATGGTTACACTGCATCCCTTTATTGTTATTAATGCTGCCAAAAAAAATTTGTGAATTTCTCTTCGGTCAATTTTCTACCCATTCGATAAAACTTCAAATAAGGCTTCCACTAACTTTTTTTTGTTAAGTTATGAAGCTTGATTTTTTTCCCTACAAAGAAAATATGCTATGTAAACTTAGTCTCTAGTTGACTTTCATAGTAAGTTTTTCATGGGACTTGGTAAAAGAAGGAAGGGGGGGGGGGGGGGGGGGGGGGGGGGGGGGGGGTTGTTCTTGTTTCTAGAGCTTTCTCGTGAGGGTTTTTGGGTGGTGCCTCGACAATTATTTATTTTTGGGGATTTGTCCATTAAAAATATCTTCGGAATTTTATTGTATTCTTGGTCGTCTTAGATTTTGTTTTTTTTTTAATAAAGAGGGGATGTTATGTTTATGTTGTTTCTGAAGTATTGGGGTTATAATTCTGCATAATGAAAACCATAATGAAATTAATAATGGCATGGCATGATATAATCATCAATTAGATGAATTCATATAAAATTCTTTGTATTTATTTTTTATCTTTTTCGCTCTTTATGTTTGAATTAGGGTTTAGCTTGTTTTTCACCATCTTCATCCAATTCCACTATACTAGCAAAGTGAGATTAACTAAATATAACTAGCAAGTTAAAAAATGCAGCTAATATAAAGCACATTTCAATCAAATATAGTCGACAATAGAGGGAATTTGTTGACAAAATCTATAATAGTCATCTGCCAGAAAAAGTTTGAAAGCCAAGTGTAACTATTCTTTAATTTTGTTTATTCTGACATAATCATTGAAAGTGATCATAAGCTTATTTACTCATTGAACAATTGGTACACTAATAATCTTGTTTGCCATTGTAAAGTGTCTATGACATGTGTTAGTCCAATCTCTCAAAAAAGGTATATGAACCAATATTTAGAACTAGAGATATAGCTTATACTAAAGTGATTGTGGTAAGATTTCTTTTTTAACAAATTCCAAGATGAAATCTATAAGAAAAAAAAATTGAGTAACAAAAATTGTTTAAAATACCAAAAACATAAAAAATTTCTTTAAAAAAATCTGCAGTACATAAAGGATGACCAACAACATTGGAGTTATCTGTCAATCTGTTTGCTTTAGTTGTTTGGAGATTAACAAAGTAGAAAGTTATATTTAAATTTGTTCATGTTTTATCATCCAACAAGTCTAAAACTAAGATGGCAAATGGTCTCATTTTATCCATGATTCTATCCATTCCTGCCTATGCATGAAAAGTCCTCAAATCTCCAATTTGTATCTTTTACCATAATTTGCTAATGATATGCAGGGAATTGCAAAGTCTGTTGGTGATTGGTACTTCGATCGATCCCGAGTTAAAGAAACCGATTGTCCATATCCATGTGACAAAACATGTCACCACCTAGTCAACAGAAAGAAAAAGCCTCCTCCTTTGGTACTCTCTAGTATCTCTCTTCAAACTTCTCCTTAAATTGCAATGCAATAAAATTGATTGTTATCATGGATCCATGCTCAATATAATGGCATGAGAGTTGTAGCATTAACTGTAAATCTATGGATGTTTAGCTGTCCATATTTGGACATGTAGTGCAATCAAGTAAACTCTATGAGGAAATGGATAGTTTTGTTTGCATTGTGGCTTCCCAAAACATGATTTTCAAAAAATAATTGCAAGACTGAGTTGCTTGCAAGTGCTATTAAGAATCTAGAAGAAACAAACCTTTGTGAATCAAGTTGGGAATAATGAATTGTTAGGCTTTATTTTGGGGCAACTTTTTTATTACTTTGCTTTTCGTATCGTAATCATAATGCTTATTTGGCCATTGCTATTTTGCTGATTTTAGAAAACCTGTGTTAGGAAGTTATTTTCTACAGTAGCTTTCAAAAAATTGACTTGATCTATAGCAACTTTATATTCATTTTTATAAAAAGTTGCAGTCATCTCAAATTGATCCTTCCAAGTTCAGATATTGGGTTTTAAATTTCCCTGCTAATTCCATTTTCAAATATCATAATTTTTTGCTATAAATTGGTGGAGCTTTATTAAATCAAGGTGATATTCATTCTTGTAGATGTATGTTTATTTTTCCTAGTAAAATAGATATGTACATATGTAAAATTTTATACATCTCTATCTGATTAAGCTTGTTATTTGATTTGTATACATAAATTTTTTGGTAAATCTTGAACAAAAGATGCAGAGAAATGATAAAAAATAGCTAAGATTTTCATGCAAAACCAGTTTTGTGTTTTTGATAGATGTTGAACAGAAACTTATAGGGATTGAATCACACTCACAAAAACTTTGACTTCTAAAAATTTAACTAATAATAAAACTCTCTCAAAAGAGCGAAACTATTACGTGTGGTCACCAAATGTTGTCTGGAGGCCAATTAGGATGAATTTATTGTGTATCATTATTTTGTACTATTATGTAATGGGTGATGTGGACCATCCTGATTGGCCTTCGAATAGTCTGGTGATTGCATATAATAATTTCTCCTAGGGTCTACAAAAGAATTGAGCCTAGTCGAGTATGTGAGTGTTTATGTTTGAGTTCGTTTATTATTATCTTGTTCAAGCTCGGTTTATATTTGATTCGAGCTTTATTGTTTGTGTTCATGTTTGGTTCGTTTAATTTATCAGTGTTTATGTTCGATTTGTTTAGTGTTTATCGAGTTTTAAACAAAAAAAATTTAACGAGCTATGTTCGTGAATATATTTAGCAAATAATCTATTAAACAATCAAACTTTAAATTTATTCATGAACATCTTTAACAAACAATCTAGCAAATATGGATAAATATAAAATGTCACTTGTTCATGAACAAGTTTATTCTATTGAATGTATAAAATAAATGAAATTCAATTTATAATTAAATATTAATCATATTTTTATCAAACTTATTCACGAGCTCTGAATCGAACACGAATCGAGCTTTTATCAAGCTTCTTATAGAGCTTGTTCATGAGCTTCAAATGATCTTGTTCGTGAACATAAATGAACCGAACATAGTAGTGTTCAAGCTTGTTTATTTTAAGGATCGAGTATTTTAAAATGCTGTTCAAGTTTGTTTGTTTAGTTAATTAAATGATCACAAATGAGCTTTAATCGAAAACCGAGCAACGAGTAGCTCATCGAACATTTGGTTTGCTTGCAGCCCTAATTTCTCCTCAAAAGAGTCCGGTGTGAAATTTTCGGATCCCACAATTTTCTAGGTCTAATAGAATTCCATAACCATTCTAAGCTTAGATACTATTAAACCCAATGAAAGGGCTAAGGTAGGGTTTCAAGAAAGGCCAGGAAAGAAAGAACCTATAAAAATGATTTCAGAGGATTATAACCAAAATTGACTCTAAAAGGAGGAATGCTTGAAATTTCCATAAAAATGGTTTAGGATACTGAATTAGTTCAACTTCAAATGAATGACAAACTCATTCTAAAGAAGAGCTTGAACTAGCATGCATTAATTATGAGATTAAGTAATAATAGTAATATTTATCTAATAAAAATAATATATGTATTATTATTTAATAATAATGATTTTTTTGAATTATACTTAAACTTTATACTCATGCTTAAAAATAAAACAAAAATTTCATTATTATGAATTTTATGACCAACTCTTAATATTCACAAAATGAATTTATGTTCTTATTTAAATTTTATGCTTTTATATGTTCTAAAAAGCTAAAAAAATCTCCATATTTTTTATGCTAATGGCTTTATTTAATTCATGCTATAGATATTTAAAAAATATTAAAATCCAAGTGTAAAATTTATAATTATGCATTTAAATTCTTAAAAAATGTAAAATCACCATATTTGGTTCATAAAATTCATTTTACTAACTCGTAATATTTATTTTAAAACATATGCATATGAAATATGATAAAATTATTATTATTATTTGAGTGTTTATTATCCCTTTCTTCGTTCTCCTTTGAAAAATCTCTTTTAAAATAGTAAGACCTCAATGACTCATAATCCCAAAATTCTTTGAGGGAAAACACTCATTTCTATGAACTAAGTGAGTATTTATTGTGATGTTTTACCCTTTTGTGAGCTCTTTTGCTAAATTCATTAATTAAGGCTTAATAATTCACATTTACTAACTAAGATTGTAGCTCAAAGCCCCATTTTCTATTGAAGCAATAATATAAACTAATATTCTTACTTAAGATTATTCTTGATATCACATTCGAAATGCAATTGATGGGCTTACAACCATGAGAGACCTCGATCCTTCAGAACTGAATAAAGTCAGATATTTTATTTTTATTTTTAATGATTTTGATAAGCCAAAGTTAGAATTTATTAATCATTATTACTTACTAACACTTATTCTAAGTTGGAAACTCTTAAGGCTATTTTAAAAATCACATCAAATAGACTATAAAAAATAACTCATATTTTCGTAGTGATTTATATAAACCTTAGCAAAGTTTGGTATTCTTAAATTTTATAAATAAGAATAAGAAATTATTATATTTTATAAATAAGAATAAGAAAACTTTAACAATACTAATATAATATTTCTCAAATTTTACATGATGCCATCAAAATTTATCATAAAATATGGTATCATATTAAATTTTAAAAATAAATCCTATAAATAATAAGGGGATTCACATTCATAACACTTAAAACTATAGTATTTGTATATTTAATGCCTAAAATTTTATATTTACTCATAAAATACTCAATTATTTAAATAATATAAAAAATATCACTTTTTTTACATGTCCATCAACTTCTGTCATGACAAACTCCCATTCTCCTTCGCGTGTCATGTCTTTATCCATCCTAACGAGATCCAATCAAGAATTTCTTACCTCTAATTTGGACTTTCTCACCTCTTCTTTGCTAGTAAGGTCATTAACATGTCGTTGCGGACACCGGACCGTCCGGAGGCGAATAAGAGCGCCTCACGTCACCTGGTACACAACCACACGTACACAACTAAAGGGTGATGCGGCGTGCTCTAATTTGCCTCTAAACGGCATCCATATCGGCACAGAATAATTTCGCCTTTCATAATGAGATTTTGCCGCAACATTATTCCAATGTCTTTATTGTTGAGAGTTTGAAGAATTTGAGTCGGAGGACAGATGGAATGGTCCTTTAGTAAATAGGAAGTCTTGCATATTATGTATGTATATAAGATAGTTTATAAGAATTGATATATAAACCTCCCTTAATAATATTTGGGTTTCATAAAAATTCAATTAGTGCAATATGAATTAAAAAAAAGACATAAATAAGGATTAATTATACTTATTTATAAATTTAATTTTTATAAGAAAAATACATATTGTCTTATGAAAGATAAAAGTCAAATTTACTGATCAAATTTGTTGAATCAATGGTCATTTAATTGCTCAAGTCCTTAGGAATTTCACTATTTATGTTTGAAGAAATGTTTGCAAACTTTTGATTAAAAATTAAAAAAAAAACTAGATAAGAAAATTAATCTTCACAATGCTTACCATTCTTAAAAACTATAAAGGTTGTATGTTTGGTTTCACCATATGTTTTTAGTTTTGGATTTGTTTGGGGTAAAAATAATTGTAAAATTGTAATAAGAAGAATATATATTTATTAAAATTATTATAACCAATGTAATTTTTTATTTAAAAAAAATAAATATTGATTATTTTATTACTATCATATTCTAATGGATATTGTGAAAAATTAGTTCTTATTATAACTTTTTAAATAACAACAAAGTATAACCACATTGATTTGTAAGCATTATTTGATAAATAAAACTACGAAAAAAAGTAAATTTAATTTTATATCCCTCATAATAGTTGTAACTTGAGAAACATATCTTTTTTTTTTTTTTTGTAAAAAAAAAAATGATCCAAAAGTTGGCTTCAAACAAAAGTACTCCTCTTTTGATCGCGGGCGACATATTTAATGTTTGTCACAAACAGCATTAATTCGAACAAGATTGGAACCATATTCAAATAAGGTTTGAACCTTATTTGAATATGGCTTAAATATGGCTTCATTGTGATTTGAATATGACTTGAATATGATTTGAATAGGATTTGAACATGATTCAGGCCTAATTTGAATAGGGTTTAAGCATAAATCAAATAAGGTTTGAGGGTGATTTAAATAGACCTGGGAACCTCCATAACCGCCACTCAATATAAGGTATAAAGTGCTCATCAGATTATATATGTGAGTACTATTTAAATTATATAAATTTTTTATTAAAAATTTAAATAACTTAACTTAAGGTTGACCAGGGAACCTCATCCTTCTTGGCCCTACTCCACTTTCAAGGAGCTTTAGAGGAGCAAAACTCCTTTATATTATCAAATAACTCTGATATCTCAAGTAGTCTAGAGAAGCATTTACAAAATAAACTTATCACCGACTATAAGGTCTATGCTACGGTGTAAGAGAGGTCAAAATAATACAATGTCGTGATATGCATAGGAAATGAGATATCATATATATATTATCGAATATATTTGATTCTAGTTCATTGAGAAATATATGAGTTCTACATCAACCCAAAACTTCAACAACTTTTCCTCCTCTCAAATGATATATATGAGGGTTTATTTAGGCTACTTGAAGGTGTCCTTCATCTTAAGTTTAGTGTACATAGAGATTATTGCTCTATAGCAATGATCAAATAATTCTTTCAAAATAATAATGCATGATCAAATAGGTTTCATGGCAGTGTTATATTCACTCTCTTATTAGGCAACATAAAAAAATCTATGTAATTAGGAAAAAAAAAACTACTGAAATGAGTGTATTTAATTATTAAAAAAATCATACAATTAATAAAGTAATAGATTTTATATCTCACTATACAACCATTTTGTTGGTATATTCAATTGTTGAATGGGAAACATATAGTGTTTTCACAGCCTACTCTTATCTTCCTATCTATAGAGTTATCTATCAATCATGATATCTAAGACTTGAAGGTATAAAATTGATTCTCATCAATTGCATGGAGGAGATCAATTGTGCATCAATCCATATGTTTATGGCTCTTTCATATTGGATATATGAAATCCTTAATTAAATGCTTTTTTATTAATTTGCCTTCTTTAATTCAATAATTTTGCTAGACCTGTCAATTTCGGATCACGGGTCGGATTCGGGTCGAACCCGAAGCTGACACGACACTATTCGGGTTCGAGTCGACTCGACCCGTTTTTTAAAACGGGACAATTTTATGGACCCGAAACCAACCCGCTTAGAGTTCGGGTCAACCCGACCGACCTGTGAATACAACAACGCCTGCAGCGGCAGGTCGGCAGGAACAATGGTCCGACCGCCGGTGGCAGCAGAAGCTGGCGAAAGCAGCCGACGACGCGAACCCGATGTTGGCAAAAGCAGCCCGAGGCGCGCAGGCGACGTGAGCTCGGGACGCGTGTGGGATGTGAGATCGAGACGCGTGCGGCGACACTTTCCTAGGGATGCAACTCGCGATGAGACACACCGACGCGGTTGGGCAGCCGGGGCACCGGGGCAGCCGGGCAGGGCCTGTCAGAGCCTCATTCCGGATCATTCTCGGGTTCCCGGGTCAACCCGAACCCGAAGCTTGTCAACCCAAACCCAAAATTTTTGGGTCGGGTCCAATATTGACATGTCTAAATTTTGCCCTTTTATATAATATCAGGAGATGAATTAACATCTCCTACCTTCAAAACATTCTTATCTATCCATACAACAGAAAGATAATAATCAATATTTGTTATCTCCTCCACCTCCTCTACCCACTTCTCAACTACATCCCCAACCTCAACTAAATAACTGGTTGAGTCAAGCTTTTTCTCATTCTCTCCTTATGCAAAAAGTTTCAAAAAAGATTGGTCAAAATATCTAATTTTTTCTCCAATCTAAAATTATTTTTCACTAGTCTAAGTAGGTTGCTCTTCAGCTCATATAAATGTGAAAAAAGTTATCTCAATCCAACAAAGGATGACAGTTTGACTTGAAGCTAATTGTTCTTCATCTTCTCTCTTGCATTTTCATCAAAATGTGCAATTGTGACCTTTTTCTTCATAACTCATTGTGATTAGCTTAGAAGTATGTAGAACTGATTTATAGAAGTCCTCCTTATCAGCTTTATGCACCAGCATAGGGGTGAACCATTGCTTATAAAGATCAAGTTAAAAAAGCCTTGTGTGTTAATATATAATACTAATTAACCACATAAAGTTAAAAAAATTACTCGTGAGAAAAAATTATTCTGTGCGGAGGCTGGACGCAATTCTACGTTCGGAGATGAATCAGGTGCAGCCATGTCAGCGGTACCGAACCACGATACCGAGCGGTATCAAGTAGTATTGAGCTGCTGTACACAGCGAAGAGATGTCGTGGCACATTTTGATTGATCTCAGAGCGACGTTCGGCGTCCGCACAAAATAATCAATCACTCATGAGTGCCCTGTTGTTATTTAAACTCAACTTTCTTAGTGCTCACTCTCCAAGGAAAATAACACACTTCCTCATCAATTTTGGAATGACTTCATAATCTTAATATAATTATATAGCGTATCAAATTAACATGTCGTTGCGGACACCGGATCGTCCGGAGGCGAATAAGAGCGCCTCACGTCACCTGGTACACAATCACAGTACACAACTAAAGGGTGATGTGGCTTGCTCTAATTTGCCTTTGAACGGCATCCATATTGGCACAGAATAATTTCGCCTTTCATAATGAGATTTTGCCGCAACATTATTCCCATGTCTTTATTGTTGAGAGTTTGAAGAATTTGAGTCGGAGGACAGATGGAATGATCCTTTAGTAAATAGGAAGTCTTGCATATTATGTATGTATATAAGATAGTTTATAAGAATTGATATATAAACTCCCTTAATAATATTTGGGTTTCATAAAAATTCAATTTGTGCAATATGAATAAAAAAAAAGACATAAATAAGGATTAATTATACTTATTTATAAATTATAAATTTAATTTTTATAAGAAAAACTTATGAAAGATAAAAGTCAAATTTACTGATCAAATTTGTTGAATCAAGTCATTTAATTGCTCAAGTCCTTAGGAATTTTACTATTTATGTTTGAAGAAATGTTGGCAAACTTTGGATTAAAAAAAAAAAAAAAAAAAAAAAAAAAAAAAACTAGATAAGAAAATTAATCTTCACAATGCTTACCATTCTTAAAAACTATAAATGTTGTAAGTTTGGTTTCACCATATGTTTTTAGTTTTGGATTTGTTTGGGGTAAAAATAATTGTAAAATTGTAATAAGAAGAATATATATTTATTAAAAAAAAGAATATATATTTATTAAAATTATTATGACCAATGTAATTTTTTTATTTAAAAAATAAATATTGATTATTTTATTTCTATCATATTCTAATGGATATTGTGAAAAATTAGTTCTTATTATAATTTTTTAAATAACAACAAAGTATAACCACATTGATTTGTAAGCATTATTTGATAAATAAAACTACGAAAAAAAGTAAATTTAATTTTATATCCCTCATAATAGTTGTAACTTGAGAAATATATCTTTTTTTTTTGTAAAAAAAAAATGATCGAAAAGTTGGCTTAAAACAAAAGTACCCCTCTTTTGATCGCGGGCGACATATTTAATGTTTGTCACAAACAGCATTAATTCGAACAAGATTGGAACCATATTCAAATAAGGTTTGAACCTTATTTGAATATGGCTTAAATAGGGCTTCATTGTGATCTGAATATGACTTGAATATGGTTTGAATAGGGTTTGAACGTGATTCAGGCCTAATTTGAATAGGGTTTAAGCATAATTCAAATAAGGTTTGAAGGCGATTTAAATAGGATTTGAGTATAAGTCAAATAGGGATTATGAAATGTTCAAATGGAATTTACCTAAGTAAATACAACATAGTGCAAACTAATAATTTCAACACAACACATCACCATGTAGATATAATAGAGTGTCACAATAATTATAATACAACATATTATATAATAGATGCAACCCAAAAACTAAGAAATGATAGAATCCAATTAAACAAGTAAGAAAAAATAAAGTGAAATCAATAGCTATAACACCACATAAAGCAATCCAATAGACATAACAGAATAGAATGCAATCTAATAGCTATAACACAACATATCTCAATAGAAACGGTCAATCAAAGATAAATATTTACAATAGAGATAAATAATCTATAATGGAGCAATTAAATGAATATATGAATAGAAGTAAATATATTTACTGAATTAGTCAATATTTTTCAGCAGACCTAAGGATCTACATTATTGTAAAATAAATCTTCACATAAATGATCATTATAGAATTATTTATTACCAAAGATAACTTTCAAAGATTTTTTTCTAAAAATCAGATATATGATATGTTGATAGACCTGGGAACCTCCATAACCGCCTATAAGGTATAAAGTGCTCATCAGAATATATATGTGAGTTTATTTAAGCTACTTGAAGGTGTCCTTCATCTTAAGATTAGTGTACATAGAGATTATTGCTCTATAGCAATGATCAAATAATTCTTTCAAAATAATAATGCATGATCAAATAGGTTTCTTGGCAGCATTATATTCACTCTCTTATTAGGCAACATAAAAAATCTATGTAATAAGAAAAAAAAAAAAACTACTAAAATGAGTGTATTTAATTATTAAAAAAATCATACCATTAATAAAGTAATAGATTTAATACCTCACTATACAACCATTTTGTTGGTATATTCAATTGTTGAATGGGAAACATATAGTGTTTTCACTATATATGTTTATCAATCATGACATCTAAGACTTGAAGGTATAAAATGGCTTCTCATCAATTGCATGGAGGGAATCAATTGCGCCTCGATCCGTAGGTTTATGGCTCTTCTCTATGTGATCTATGAAATCCCTAATTAATGTGCAATGGTGACTTTTTTATTCATAATTATCATTATGATTAGCTTAGAAGCATGTAAAACGGATTTATAGAAGTCCTCCTTATCATCAACTTTATACACCAATATAGGATGAACAATTGCTTATAAAGAACAAGTTAAAAAAGTTTTGTATGTTAATTTATAACAATGATTAACCACATGAAGTTATAATATACTAAGGCTTCGTTTGAGACAACTTTTTTACTGCTTCATAAAGCTGCTTTTTAGTACAAAAATTAATTTTTTTGTGCTAGAAAGCTACTTTATGAAACAGTAAGAAAGCTGTCCCAAACGAAACCTAATTTGCATGACTTACATCTTCATTCATGAGCAATGACAAAAAAAAAATTTTACTTGTGAGTGCCCTATTGTTCTTTAAACTCAACGTCCTTAGTGCTCACTCTCCAAGGAAAATAACACAATTCAGAATGACTTCATAATCTTAATATAATGATAGATCATATCCAATTACAATGTGTTGGGGGCTAGGGCATTCTTCTTCATGATAGTAGCCTCATAATGCGTCGTATTCTTCTTTAATATTCTTAATGTCTTCTCCCATGATAAATCTCATAAGCATCTAAAAAATGCTTTCTTATCTTAGATCAAGTCAAACAACTTAATTAAAATACACTTAAAATATACAAGCACTTGAAATTTTAAGTAAAACGTGTTCAACATATTTAAAAATTATATTTCACTTTCTTATATTAAGTGGTTCTTTATTATTTTCTTCTAATTTCTCATTTTTTTAAATAATTTTATAATAATAATTACATAAATTATAATCATTTTTTTTATTTTTTAATAAACGTACAAATTAGTGAGCAAATTCGAACTCACGCGAGAAAACTCAAGCTCAAATTTAAAATCATGCTCCATTTAGAACAGCTTTCTAAAGCTACTTTAGAGTATAATTTTTTTTTGAATTAGAAATTTTTGTACTAAAAAATAGTAAGAAATCTATCTCAAATGAAGGCTTCGTTTGGGACGGTTTCTTACTAACTTTTTATACTAGAAAGCTGCTTTAAGAAGTAGTAAGAAAGCCGTTCCAAACGAAGCCAAATCCTCAATTAATTAACAATTTCAATCTTAAATTAGAGAAGACTCAAACTTAGTTACCTCCCTAATTAAAAAGTAGAATTATGAGCCATATCACTCAAATTTTTATGAAAAGATGCTCCATCCTTAGTTGCATATAGCTCTTTCCACTTTATTCTCCTTGGTGACCATTTCATCGATTAGAACTCTTGTCGGCGGCGACCGGATACGGCGAACTATTAGCGGACTCAGTGCCTACCAACTCCTCGCTGGTAAGGTGGGCCGGTGCAACCTCCATTTCTGTAGACCGATACGCACCCTTGTTCTTACCTCCTCCTTCGTTCTCCTTCGACAAAACCCTAGATTTCTACTCTGACTTTTTAAATTGTCAAAGATAAAGATGACCGATGCGGATGACGCCGCCCGCCGTCGCAGCGTGGTGAACGACTATCGTAAGAAGCTTCTCAACTACAAGGAGCAGGAATCCAGGGTCCGAACGGGTGCGCCTCTCTACACTACAATCTCGATCATTATTTGTTTTTTTTTTTTTTCAATACCTTGCTCTGATCTGGTATGTTTACCGGTTTCTGGAGGATTTAAGGATTAAAGTTTCGGTGCTCTCGTAGTTATCTACACTGATTTGTGTGAAAGATTAGGGCTAGGTTAAGTTTTAGGTTCTACACTGCTATCTTTCCTCGTGCTGTGTGCATGCGAGTATCTGTTAAATGCTTTTTCATCTCAGTTTTTTCTTTCCTTTTCTTCCGGACGTTTTGCATTCGTGTTATGGATCCCTAGGCTTTGGATGCATATTTTTCTTCATCTTTTGTTTGAATTTCTTTCTTTCTTGATTATATTGTATTAATTCAAATTATGCATGCAACTGTACTGCGCAAAAATAGTGTGGTCAGAGATATTGGTGAGATTAGTGATCATTCTTAATCTAAAAAGAAGTTATTAGATGAATAAATGAAAATTGAAAGAACTAGTCTGTCATTTGTGTTTCTTTGCAAGATTGTAAATCGATCGGAAAAATTAGCCTCATCTCCGATTTCACTTAGGATAGTAAAGTTAAGGCGATTCCAATGGTTATTACGTAATGCTTAATTGAAATGTTAAACCATTATGATTGGAGGAATGCTATTTTAGAGTTTTCTGCAATCTGACCGCCCTTATTGCTAGAATGCATGCCATAGTATTGATGATATAAATTATTGAATGATTTAAGTTGAGGAAATACTACGTTTTATAACAAGTACAATAGGTAGCTTAATGCTTTCTTCATCATGAATCAACTTCACGAAGGAGTTAGTTATCTCAATGCAGTAATTCTGTTTTTCGTAATGGAGTTTAGATGATTTGTAGCAAAAAAAAAAGATATTCTGTTTGTTTCTATGGTAAATTTTGGACATATGGTGAGCCTATGCAAAGGCTAATTTTTTTACAATGTTTGATTCACAAACACAACAGATAGATGTCTATATGAGAATGTAAACGTCTGCATAATTTAAGAAAATGAATGATTTTTTGTAAATTATATGTGTAGCTTTGACCCGAAAAACCATAAGAATCATCCACCTAGAACAAGCTTCTTTTGTGGCCATTTTCAATTTTAAAATTTTGGAAAATTTTTTCTTAAAGTTGATTTTATATTGTAGAGATCAATTAAGCACAAATTGACCTGAACTAAATTATTCCATTAAGAAAAAACTAAATTTTATAGTATAAGATTAAAATTTTAATTTGAATGATGTAGATGAAGAAGAGTGTACAAAAGTAGTTATATGTCTGCTTTTGTAAAGGTTTACAAATTATGTATAATTATTCTAGATCAGATCCATAATAAATCATTTACAGCAATTATCAAATATTGTTTAGGCCTGCTGCATTGGAATTTACTTTGAGTCAAAAAGTATTCTTGGCCTTGACGAGATTCTTGAGGGTATCTTTAACTTTTTCTTTCTCAAATTTTCATCTTGCGTGAGCAAAGGATGAAATTGAAATTGGAGCCTTTTAAGGATCCTCAAATGTTGTTGATTTGATTTGAGAGTTAATGCAGGCCACATGAATTAATTAGGCTTATAAAAGCTAGCCTAGGCTAACTGAAGTGACCTGGGTGCAGCTTAGGTTGTGTTTCGTGTAGTCTCCAAGTGCATGCCTTCAATGCTATTGTACTACCTCCAAGAGATGGCACAAGGCATCACTTCTAGTAGGAGGCAATCTTCATTATCTTTAATAACTGGAAGTACTTCACACCACCTCCAGCTAGAGGCAATTTTGTTTATCAATTCTTCTTCTTGGAGGTATCACGTGGTATGCCTCTAGTTGAATATATATATATATATATATATATATATATATATATATATATATATATATATATATATATATATATATATATTTAATGATAGTTCCTTAGCACTTCTTTTATTCCTTCCCAAATTAATTAAAGCCATTTAATTGTTGTGCTTTAGATGTCTATTGATCTTCAAAAATATATGTTAAGCCCGAAAGTAGGGGTTACGAAAAGCATGAATCGTTCTCAACATTTATTGCTAAGATATCTATGGATTTCTAACCATAAAATTTAAGTATGAAGATGGGGGTAGAGTTGGCACATTCAAGTTTTTTTTGGGTCTTTGTCCATTCCTTCCTTGCATGCTATGAATTTGTGAAGATAGGTTTTAAGCGCAAAGGTGTGGGTTGGAGAAGTTCATTTGAATTACTCTTTGCCTTTATCACTCGTAGGTTATATAAGGATTGGTCTTATGCTCAAAGGCAGTGGTCTAGGTGGCTAAGTTTGTGTGAATTCTCATAGGTAACAAAATTTGAGTAGATTCCAATTGGTGGGAGTATGCAAAATTTACATGTTTAATTCCTATTTTATTGATTTTATTACTTTATTTTAACTATGGTATTCTCTTATAAAAGATTTGGAATTATGGATCTTATAATATTTTTAAAGTTATTTAATTTTTTTAATTTAGCCATATGTTTGAACCTGAAAACTTGTAATGTTTCAAGCTTTTTAGCTTGCATCAATGAAAGTGGTTAATATTTTGAGTGATGCAAAGGCAATGTCATCCTTATAGAAACTAAGATATTTTCTTGTTGCCTCATATAGGGGTTTTTAGGATTATATATGGTTGAAGTTAAAGAAACTAAGTTCTAATCTATGATGCATCGATTCTTCTCAAAGAGGCATGCAGTGTCTGACACGACACACGTCCTACATGTTTCAGACACTCCGAAAATGTGTTCGATTAAAAAATATTAAATACAATTTGAACACGCGTGTCCGACATCTGTGTCTTAAATACTTTATCAAAATTTTTTTAAGTGTTTAAAATTTTCATTTATTTAAAATATAAAAACTATAATTTTTATTTCATATCCACAACACCAATTCAATCGCCCGCACTCAATACCCCATTCTTCTAATATTCTCATTTTCATTTCTTTTTGGCAAGCCGCAATTTTGTTTTCACAAGAACGCCCAATGTCATCTCAACATTGACGTCTGGCGTCGTTACACATTGACATTTCAAAATCATTTCAACATCAAAGGCTGACACTGTCTTGACATTGATGCTCGATGCTAGCAATTTATACACCCACAACTTAACATCTCATATTTGTTTGACGTCGTCTTAACATAGACGATTAACGTCATGTCAACATTGATGGCAGATACCCGGACGTCCTCTTGACATCAACGCCTAATACTTACTGCATAACATCGATGCCCGACTCTCAATAACATTGTTGTCTCCTCTCTTGATGCCTGATATATGGCATCGACACCCAACTCTAGACATCTTAATATTAATCATTTTAAACACAAGTTCTAGTCAAATGACTTATTATTTCTAAATTATTTTTAATATTATACTTGTTCATTTTTTATATACTATTTTTAAATATAAAAATTGTAATACCACGTCCAACCTGTGTTCATGTCCTATATCTTCAATAATTGGCTTGTCCCGTGTCCGTATCGTCGTGTCCGTGTCTGTGCATCATAGGTGCTAATCATTGCAAGGGTGTTGCTCGAGTGAGATTCTTTACAAGTACTACCCACTCCCATGACATTATTGACAATATTTTCTTGGGCCAATAGTCCAAGCAATGTCCTTAGAAAATGCACATTTTATTTAGAGCAGTGCATGTCTTTCCAAGCTTTTTAACTATAATTGTAAGGAATTGAATCCTTGGAGAGTTGGAAGTGCCATTCCAACATCCTTATGTTGCTTGTTGTTATAGGAGGAGACTAGGATGTCTCCTTTTGTTGGAGCTATAATAACAACTTTGTAATTTAGAGCAAGGGATTTAGTTAATCAAAGCCCTGCTGTAGCCTCATTTGTTGAAAAGAATGTTCTTTTTGACTGGTGCCTTATATTGTCAATGGAAGGTGTTGCCATCTAGAGGGGGCAAATTTGATCTAGTCATTCTTCTAGAGCTTTGATATGGCAAGGTAATCTCCAAATGCCATTAGAATTATGTAAGATTATAAGAAATTGAATTTCAATTTGATTTACTGGAAGCGTAAGTAGGTCTTTTTGAGCAATTTCAATTATAATGCCTACTAACAATTATGACCTGGGCATTGTAGGAGGCATGCTGTTTGCCCTTAAGGGAAGGTAGCCTAAGACAAAATTTCTTCAACCACTTCCTAATGCGATGCTACTTTTTTTGACATGGGATTTACCCTCAGTGACCATTAACCTTTTTTGAAACTAATCAAAGGATTTCAATTTGGGTTGTGGTTTGGGCAAATTTTGATGATTGTAGCTCTGCCTTGTATCAACTTAAGAAGTTTATAATGTGTGGCTTGGGTTAATGTTTCAATGATCATAGCCTCTTCTGAGATTGAATGAAAAAGTGAGCTTGGAACTATGGCTTGAGCTAATGCCTTGATGATGATGGCAACCTTGAACTAGGCTTTGAAGAGCATCTCTTTTGGGATTTTGTCTTCTGAGAATGCAAATCTTGTTAAACTCTCTTTAACTGTACCACAATGGGACCTTGCTTACAAAGGAAGGAATTTCGATGTTGCCCAAGCCATAACCCTAAAAAATTCTCATTGTGTTGGCGGTTGATGTGACAAAATCTATTAATATGTTGAAAACTTTGTTAACATGATTTTGATGACTGTTAACGTTTATTAATGTGCTGAATTATTTAACATTCTAGCAGCCTTTATTCATATGGTAATGATGATTGAATACTCATCTAGATTTTGGCATTGTAGCTGAAGTCACAACAAAAATTATCCTTCAGGGAGGAGCCTTTTCTAATGCCCTATAGTTAGACTAAGAGCTAAGCTCTTAATATTTTTTCAGCTATCATGCTACTATGGTGGCAATTTTAAACTTTATTGAGGTATGTTGGAGAGATTGCTTCACTTTTGAGGCTAAATAATCACAAATGTTGGTTGGTGACATTTCCTCGACTTTATCTTGTTGGTGAGGACTAAAGCTACCTAAAGTTGTTATTACCTCCATCATCGAAGTTGGGCTTTCACGGATAATCTTACTTTTACTCCCAAACGGAGGAGCTTCGGAACTCGATAGAACTTTTATGGTGATGTACAATGATGCCATAAGAATGATTCAAGAATGAAAGCTTGAAGCAAGAGGAGTTTATGCTAGTAAAGACTTTTTGTTTAATTGAGCTTTAAAAGCTAATTTGGGATACTTAGGGTTCATTTAAGTAGGTTGCAGCTTTTTGTTGACATTCCAACTCATGTTTTTCTGTAATTCACATCACATCAATTCTCATGATACTATAAAAAAACTCAGTTGGAGATATTTTTTGCTCTCTTTATTTTTTCATCAATTGTTTTGACACAAAAATATCTTTCATAATTGGTCTTTGTGACACGATTTCAAATTGGTTCATCAAAATTGACGTAATATGGTGGCAAGGATATGATACTTAAGCGATCAATGGACATTTGAGAAAAATTATGTCAGATGTATTAGAGGGCGAACTGAGAAGCAATATTTTGGTTGACTCTATGTTGATTGAAAAGACTTCTACTTATTATGAATTAGATTCATTACATTATAGAGATAAGATTGTATACATCAAATCCTTTCAGAATCATGCATTATTTGAACCTTATATGTAACTTGACTTGTCCTTGGAATATTATCATTGGTCAAATTATTCTTTGTGATCTCATGAACATTCTCATCTATGAACTAGTACTATAATCAGGAGTCTTATTGGCTATTTGATTGAGTGTATTATGATTGTAATCCATTTGAAATGGGAGAGATTATTATTGTTTGGGTATTTGATTGAGTTTAAAACAAATTTTAAGTATTTCTCTTAGGGGGTTTGAATGCCTCCGACAATTCATTTTTGGGTGAATTTGAATTTAGCTAGAACTGAGTGAATTCCAAGTTCTTGCGTTCTCTAATAGCTTTGAGCTCATCTCAGCGCTTTTGAAGTCTGTTATTGATGGGGACATCAGCAGCGATTTCGACACATGTACCTTCAGGAGATGCCGGAGATCGACGGCCACGATCATGTTTTGTATTTTCATCATTTTATGTAGTAGTTTATGTTTATTTTATGTTTTTCCGTTTTTACCCTTATGGGTATTTGGTAGCTATTGTAGCCCAAGGGGCATTTTAGTACTTTACTTTCTTTGTCATTTTGAGGCCTATTTATATGGCCCATTTCTCATGTAAGAGTTAGTTTTTGATGAAATGAAATTTATCCCCCTTTGTTCTCTTTGTGAGTGCATTTCCCTTTGATCTCTTAGTGAGTTCAAAGGGAGAACTAGATCTCTTCGTGAGTTCTAGACTTAATTCATGCTCGTAGTGTGAAGGTGAGAAGCGCAGAAATTTAAGGCGAGGAAATTCTCAGGTTTCTTCAAACAGGCCTTCCCCTTCATCCATTGCCGCCTCCATTGAGCCCAGCCAAGCCGACGGCCTCTCTGGCCATCCCGTCCTGGCCAAGCCGCTGGCCTCACTAGCCATCCCGACCCAGCAAAAGCCCTCCCGGCCGGCCCCAACCAATTCTCCCTCCCGCCGGCCCAAAACCCCATCCAGCCACCGCCGGCCAATCCAGTTCACCGGCCCCTCCATCCCTGCCGCCGCCCCTATTTTTTTTTTCTTTCTTTTCTGTTTTCAAATTCTGAAACGTTTGGGTTTCAATAGCCTTTAATGTTATCTAAATTACCTGCTTAATTTAAGCTACCAAATAAATTGGTTGGATTTGAAATTCAAATTCAAATTCAACCCAATTAAGTGCTTAAGTTAGGAAACCTTTCTTTTATCCAAAACTGAATTGCTAATTTCAGATCTTAATAAAATCTGAGATTAATTTCGTGGACCCCACTTGCTTAATCCCCTCTTTCCCCCTTTCTCTCTCTTGGCCGGCCCCTCCTTGAGCTCTTCCCTCTCTCCTAATCACCCCATAAATTCCACAAATTCAGCCCCTAAATCCTCCCTATTAACCGCCCCCTCCTCCTCATGGATTTAATTTGATTTTCAAATTAAATCCCTCAAATTAAACCCACCAAAACCGCTTCCTGCAGTTCTCCTGCTGGCTGAGTTTTTCCAACTCCTGTATATTAAATTCCCTCCACGAAAATCTCCCCAAATTCACTCCCCCGTGAAGTTTTCTGCCTTCTAAGGCTGCAGCCAGAAAATTCCAGCAAATGTCACTGATTTCTCAGCAACTTGGAGCTTCAAAGTCTCTGTTTACAAGACCAACCCGCTGCCCAAGGACTCCCAGCTTTCATACAATTATGGTCCAAGTTTCTGACCATCTCAAGGATCTCTGTCCAGAACTGTTATGAGAGCATAAAGCTGCTGTCCCCTTTCTTTCCGGCCTTCCAACGACTATCCCGGAGCTCGCATCCCTCTTGTCTTTGGGTAAACTCTTCCCCCGACTCTTTTATCTTCGAAGTTACTTCTCTATTGTGGTGATATCTTGATTCATGGAAATCATGCTAATCTTCTCTACTAAAGCCTAGTAATTAGGAGAGTTGAGTGAGGGATTTCTTGTAGTGACTAATCTTATTGTTAGCATAGGGATTTATTATTGAAACCATCCATGTATGCAACGTTAGATTGACTTGATTGTTATATCATCTTAACTTTTACGCGTGTGATTCAGCCTAAGCTCGTTTTACCGCTCTTAATATTTTATCTCGTCGTTCAAATTATTATAAAGATATAATTATTTGTTCTCTATAAAATTAAGCGTGCAAATTCATTAATTAGTTCATCTTCGCATGTACGTATCACATCATCTTGGTATCAGAGCATGGCTAGCATGCATTACATGTGCTAGATGCATCCTAGGAGTCTACTTAACTGTCCCTTAGCTTGTTTGCATGCATACCATCGCATAGTAATTTTGTTCACTGTTTTTTGCTTGCTGCCTTCTAAATTTCTGCATGGTTTTCATCACTTTAAGCAAGTCTACTTCATTGTCTAAGTGCTGTCCTTGTCACAACAACATCCCTAATTGCTTAGGTTGCTTAGACAAACATTTGAGCTTGCTGTCCCAGTTTTTCCAGCACCATCTAGTGGCATTCAGGTGAGTCTAAGCTTGTACTTAAGAGCTGTCCACACTCTAGACACCTAACCCAACACTTAACACATTTATTCAAGCCTTGTAGTGTGCTGTCCAGAAAATTTCTGCAACATTTAGAGAGCTTTAGGTGACCCCAACCTAGTGTTTAGGTGCTGCCCACATCCCAAAACCCATCCTAAACACATAGGCTTCTTCACCAACTGTTGTGGTTTGCTGTCCAAACTTTTTCTGCACCCTGTAGTGAGTCTAAGTGAGCTTAACTGAGTGTCTAAATGACGTCCCTTCCACCCAATCTTCACTAGGTCTCACTTGACACTTTTCAAATGGACCCAATAAGACTCCAAAAGAGTTTAGATGACATCGTTAACCTAGTGGGAAATATGGCTAGAATTATGACGGAGAAACCCGTTGACTATCCCCACTCTAATTACATGTCCCACTCAGCTTATCACCCGAGACCTGAGCCTAAGCCTCTACAACCTCACTTAGAGTCACATTACCGTTTACCTACCTTTGATGGCTCCTCGGACCCTTACTACTTTAGGGATTGGGCTAGAAAACTAGATGACTATTTTGAAGCATGTCATATCCCTGAATCCCACCAGATTAGCATTGCTAAATCTCACCTCAAAGGTCAGGCTCTTAAATTTTGGGCAAGATTGGAAGATCATAAAGAGTCTCGCGGCGAGTACCTTAATTGGAAAGACATGAGACGAGAACTTAATTTGAAATACCGACCCTCTACTAGTGACCGTCATCTAGAGCATCACCCTACCTCTTTTGTTGGGACAAGTCGTGAACATTACTATGGTCGAGACCACCCACCCATCAGTAACATCAGGGTTGCTGCCCCACCCTGTAGGTCTTCATTCAATCTGGGTGACCGACCCTTTAGCGGGTCTTCTGTTAATTCGAGCCCATATGACTCACCGTTTGGATCGACTTCTACCCAGCTCAGTCAACCTTTAGCCTCCCCAGTCCTTGACCCTGAAAGTGTACTTTTGATAGAGAAATGCATTAACAAGAAAACGTCCTCTGAACCTAAAACGGAGTGCATCCATTTCGTGGATGCTAATGATATTAAGGATAACGAAGACTTCTTTGAGGAGGAAACAAAAGTGAATGAATCAGACTCCCAGCCTAACTTAAATCCTGAGCTAGGAAAATTAGAACCTTTAAACGTCGACACCTTAGCCCACCCCGATCCTAGTCTCCTCGAGGATAAGTCTTTGGACAAAGTATGCTTGGATGATAGTAGTGTGATCTCGGAAGAAACCAACCAGACTTCAAACACTTTGGAATTAAATTTGAAAAATCTTGATTTAGTGTAACACCTACTGAGATGACTCTGGATAATTCTGTTAATTCTGATTTAATTTTGGATAATTCTGACTTAATTCTGGAAAATTCTGATGGCGACTTAGATAATCTCGAGTTGGAAGTAAGTCAATCAAATTTATCACCTGATATAAGTGAAACTGAACCCATGGATCTTAGGGTTGCAACCAAACCTGAGTCTATTTCGGAAAACAGTACTTTGAGTCTAAAAATTTTTGAGCCTGATTTGAGTAATGAGCCCTCTCTTGTTTCATTAGAGTCTAATTTTAGAGCTGCTCAATTGGATTTATATTTGGCTGAATGTGTCATTCCTAATTCTTACATTTTGCCCGTTATAGCCTCGTCCTACCAGGATAAGGACCACTTTTATCCTAGTCGGATGAACTTGTTCGATTACACTACCCTCACTAGGAGACGGTTGTCGACCCTTACTGAAAACCCCTATAAAAGTGCCCTGGTAGCTAAGAGTGTTTTTATTTCTCCCCCGACACCAGTTCCCTTAGGTCGAACACTTTAAAACCCCTCTTTTTGTGACTCGTCCACTTTGTCTAGCTATATGTTCGTGTGAGTTAGTATATTGTTGCGTGTGTTTTGTAGTCTGTTGTCTTCCAAAATCTTCTTTGTTTAAAATGTATGTGTGATTCCATATTTCATTCATCTTGCATATCAAATCTCTTGCACCACCTCATGTTCATCTTGTTGAGTCTTGAATTTTAAACATGAATTTTACATAGCACATGCCGGATCTACATCGCATCAGCATGACCTTCTTATGGAAATTGCACGCCTAATTAAACAGAATGATAATAATTATAGACTTTATGCTGAATTCAAAACGACAATTTAAAACTTTTGAGAATGGTAATTCAACGACGGTGCGGATTCGTCCGGCGCAGTTCCCACAAGGAACTGTAAGGAGTCACATGCTAGGAGTGCGGGACCAATTAAAACAGTCAAGAAAGTCACTTATAGCGCTTACGTGATGGCTCTGCTTGCAGAGTTCAACATTTATCCCTCGATTAACATAGAATATTTAGTAACCTATGAGGGTCCAGAGTTTAACCCACCACCTCCACTTCAAATTAAGCCTTGTGTGAACCATCTTGTGAGAACCCCAAAGCCTACCTCCACTTCCAAAATTATTCCCAAAATTCCTATAGTGGAGAAGGTTGACATGATTCATAGTGATGATATTATTGCCATAAAAGAGGGTGGACGAAGAAGATACTTGACTAGGTGAAGAAGTGAACCAAAGTCAGAGGATACGAGGTTAGAGTGCGAGAAGCTACATATGATAGACCCAGATCTCCTAGAGCTGTACGAGGGCTCCATAGATATTTACTCGACGGGGTCGAGTTTTCTCCCACCTGGGGAGAATGATGGGGACATCAGCAGCGATTTCGACACATGTACCTTCAGGAGATGCCGGAGATTGACGGCCACGATCATGTTTTGTATTTTCATCATTTTATGTAGTAGTTTATGTTTATTTTATGTTTTTCCGTTTTTACCCTTATGGGTATTTGGTAGCTATTGTAGCCCAAGGGGCATTTTAGTACTTTACTTTCTTTGTCATTTTGAGGCCTATTTATATGGCCCATTTCTCATGTAAGAGTTAGTTTTTGATGAAATAAAATTTATCCCCCTTTGTTCTCTTTGTGAGTGCATTTCCCTTTGATCTCTTAGTGAGTTCAAAGGGAGAACTAGATCTCTCCGTGAGTTCTAGACTTAATTCATGCTCGTAGTGTGAAGGTGAGAAGCGCAGAAATTTAAGGCGAGGAAATTCTCAGGTTTCTTCAAACAGGCCTTCCCCTTCATCCATTGCCGCCTCCATTGAGCCCAGCCAAGCCGACGGCCTCTCTGGCCATCCCGTCCTGGCCAAGCCGCTGGCCTCACTAGCCATCCCGACCCAGCAAAAGCCCTCCCGGCCGGCCCCCGCCAATTCGCCCTCCCGCCGGCCCAAAACCCCATCCAGCCACCGCCGGCCAATCCAGTTCACCGGCCCCTCCATCCCTGCCGCCGCCCCTATTTTTTTTTTCTTTCTTTTCTGTTTTCAAATTCTGAAACGTTTGGGTTTCAATAGCCTTTAATGTTATCTAAATTACCTACTTAATTTAAGCTACCAAATAAATTGGTTGGATTTGAAATTCAAATTCAAATTCAACCCAATTAAGTGCTTAAGTTAGGAAACCTTTCTTTTATCCAAAACTGAATTGCTAATTTCAGATCTTAATAAAATCTGAGATTAATTTCGTGGACCCCACTTGCTTAATCCCCTCTTTCCCCCTTTCTCTCTCTTGGCCGGCCCCTCCTTGAGCTCTTCCCTCTCTCCTAATCACCCCATAAATTCCACAAATTCAGCCCCTAAATCCTCCCTATTAACCGCCCCCTCCTCCTCATGGATTTAATTTGATTTTCAAATTAAATCCCTCAAATTAAACCCACCAAAACCGCTTCCTGCAGTTCTCCTGCTGGCTGAGTTTTTCCAACTCCTGTATATGAAATTCCCTCCACGAAAATCTCCCCAAATTCACTCCCCCGTGAAGTTTTTTGCCTTCTAAGGCTGCAGCCAGAAAATTCCAGCAAATGTCACTGATTTCTCAGCAACTTGGAGCTTCAAAGTCTCTGTTTACAAGACCAACCCGCTGCCCAAGGACTCCCAGCTTTCATACAATTATGGTTCAAGTTTCTGACCATCTCAAGGATCTCTGTCCAGAACTGTTATGAGAGCATAAAGCTGCTGTCCCCTTTCTTTCCGGCCTTCCAACGACTATCCCGGAGCTCGCATCCCTCTTGTCTTTGGGTAAACTCTTCCCCCGACTCTTTTATCTTCGAAGTTACTTCTCTATTGTGGTGATATCTTGATTCATGGAAATCATGCTAATCTTCTCTACTAAAGCCTAGTAATTAGGAGAGTTGAGTGAGGGATTTCTTGTAGTGACTAATCTTATTGTTAGCATAGTGATTTATTATTGAAACCATCCATGTATGCAACGTTAGATTGACTTGATTGTTATATCATCTTAACTTTTACGCGTGTGATTCAGCCTAAGCTCGTTTTACCGCTCTTAATATTTTATCTCATCGTTCAAATTATTATAAAGATATAATTATTTGTTCTCTTTAAAATTAAGCGTGCAAATTCATTAATTAGTTCATCTTCGCATGTACGTATCACATCAGTTATCCCAATGCTTTTGAACATGGTTTAAAATTGCGCAATATAAGGCTCGCCTTGAGGCCCGCCTTTGCGCAATTCCAGTAAAAAACGCCTCGATGCTTACACCTCGAGTTTTTTTTATGAGGCTTGCGCCTCAACTTGGTTGAGGCCCGCCTCGCCTCACTGACATGAGGTTTACGCCTCATGCTATATATATATATATATATATATATATATATATATATATATATATATATATATATATATATATATATATATATATATATATATTAAAACTTATATAAATCTTGAAGTAAATGCCCGACATTGGACTCTATAGTAGAGGAGGAAGGGGAGAGAGCAGTTCATTATAATTATGATTCAAATGAAGAACCCCATAGTGATGACAATGTTGATGACTTATGAGTTCTTATGTGATATGTCATTGCTATTTGTTTTTGGAAATTGGAATTATATGTTAATGAAAAGAATATTGGGATTTAGGAAAGATAGAATTTTGAGTTGAACTATATTTAATGTTGTCTTATTATTGGGATATTTTGATTTCAATTCATTTCGTATGCTTTTTTATGTTTTATATTATTCACTCATTAGTATATAAAAGATTTATCATTTTATGTTTACGCAATCTTTTGATTTTGAGGCTTACGCCTCGCCTCATGAATGAAAAACGCCTCAATACCCGAATACGCAATTTTAAACATTGCTTTTGAATACCATTAACTCTCTTGGCCCCCACAATATTTGGCATCCTCTTACTCTCCTATCTCTCACTAGCTCCCCACAAAGGTCTTTGGCTCTCCCTGTCCCTATGATCTCCTTTATCTCCCCCCAGCACTCACAACCTTATCGGTTGTCCTCACACTCTCCCAATGCTCGCTTTCTATCCCCATGTCGTTGGCGACCATGCCAACAACATTAACCCCAATCATCATCACTGACCTTGTCGTTCTTTTGTTCTTTTTGTTTTTAAGTTTTAAAAGAATATATTAATAGAAAATATATATTAAACAAATATTAATTATAAATTTTAATTTCATTTTACTTCCAACCAAATGAAAAAATAAAATAATTCTTGAATTATTTTACAACCGACAAAAAAATCCTGAGTATGTCAAGTAAATGTATTGTAGTTATTTTACACCGCATTTGAAATATAGCCCCCTTAAAGCATTTGCTTCTTATTGCCATCCTGCTTTGTGAAAAAAATTCTTCTTTTTTAGTCAGTTTAATAACCTGTTGAACTCTGTCCTTTGGACATCATTGAACTCTTTCTGCAAACCTCCTCTCTATTTGAGGCTGCAGTTGGGCAAAAACTTCATGTTAAAAGGCTCATTTAAATCTATGAGATAATCTTATTGCATGAAATTCTTACAGTTGGCATAATGCTTCTTCAATCATATGCATTTTCCCTATTTTAAATTACTAATTTCTTGGGAAAATAATTATTTTAGTTGCAATTTGTTTGCAGCCAGGGAGAGCCTGAGAAATGCAAAGAAAGAGTTTTCTAAGACTGAAGATGACTTGAAGTCACTCCAAAGTGTTGGTCAAATTATTGGAGAGGTTCTTCGGCCTCTTGATAATGAACGTTGTAAGTTATTTTTATTGCTTTATTATTTTTATTGCTTTATTAGAATACTTATGTGCCATTTTACCAAAATGTTGGCCAAATTATTGGAGAGGTTGTTCAGCTTCTTTATCAATGGCATCTTTGATTGCATGAGAGAATAATAACATCTACTTTGGTAGTTGACATTTCTTAACTTGAGTGTGAGATTCCGCCTTTATTGGTGTTATACTTGGTCACATCATTGAAGAGTCAAATTAATAACCTTCTTTCTGTTGTGGGATTTCTGTTTCTATGCTCTATGAATTGTTTGGCTTTCACACACGTTTTTGACAAAAATAAATTCGTTGAAACTCTTTTTTATTTTCTCCTTGTAATGATTTGATGTGAGTCCTTAACCTAATTTGAAACTGCTCCTTTAACTAAATTTGAATCAATTGAGTTGCTTAATTTGATCCTGATCCTTTGTCACAATTATGACTGATTGGCTTAAGTAGCTCACAAGAAAGGGCATCTTACAAACCTTAGTGCTCTTATGTGCTTGCAAAGCTCTATAATATTGCAGCTTGCTATTCATTTCAGTGGTTTTTTGATGGTACAAAAGAGTATTCATAGCTAAAAACTATATATTCTCGACTAAGTATTTCAGCAGATGAGGAAGTTTTTATAACTTATTTGCTGAGATGTTTATGTTACAATTCATATGCGCTATCATACTCATGCCGAGGATTTATATAATACATTTTCGATATAGTTATTTCTTCACTTTTTTTTTTCAAATTATTGACATCGATGTGGCTTTTATTTTTTATCTGCAGTGATAGTTAAGGCTAGTAGCGGTCCTAGATATGTTGTTGGGTTGCCGAAGCAAAGTTGATAAAGATAAGCTGACATCTGGGACACGTGTAGTACTTGATATGACCACCCTTACAATAATGCGTGCTCTTCCTCGAGAGGTACATCCTACAAAAGATAGGGTGTTATATACTTCGATAGAACGAAAAAGGCATATTTTATTTTATTGATGTTTTCCTTGCCTCTTTAACATTTTTATGATGTGTAAAATTGATGTTTTGATCTGATTACACATTATTTTGATTACCTTTGACAGGTTGACCCTGTTGTTTTACAACATGCTTCATGAGGATCCTGGCAATGTAAGCTATTCAGCTGTAGGAGGTTTATCTGATCAGATTCGGGAACTTCGTGAGTCCATCGAATTACCATTGATGAATCCTGAACTATTCCTTAGAGTGGGGATTAAACCTCCCAAGGTGAAGTATTACACAATTTGTATAAATTTTGATTTTTGTGTTTAAATGTAACTGTATCATTGCAAGAATTTCCCCTAATTTTTTTTTTCAGTTCTTTTAGGCATAGCTTTTGGCATTGTTTAGTTTTTTGAGGTTGAAATGCCCCTTCTTTCAGGGTGTTCTTCTGTATGGCCCTCCTGGAACTGGAAAAACTTTATTGGCCAGGGCAATTGCTAGTAATATAGATGCAAATTTCCTAAAGGTAAGTCCTTTTTTTTTATTTGGTGCTGCATCCATCTGCAGCTGTATTTGTTAACTTCCTTTTGGTTACTTGTAGGTTGTATCCAGTGCCATTATTGACAAATATATTGGTGAAAGTGCTAGATTGATAAGGGAGATGTTTGGTTATGCAAGAGATCATCAAGTACGTACCTATTCACTTTTCCTCTACCGTTCTCCATTTTTCCTGAGTGATGGAACCTAAAATTTGGTGTCTTTCCTTTCTTAAAAGTGGCTTCATTGCATTAAGTTGAATGTTAATGATTAAGACATAGAATTATCTAACGTTTTTCTATATTTATGTAGCCATGCATTATTTTCATGGATGAGATTGATGCCATTGGTGGTCGCCGGTTTAGTGAGGGAACTAGTGCTGACCGGGAGATTCAAAGAACACTAATGGAGCTGCTCAATCAGTTGGATGGATTTGATCAACTTGGAAAGGTGTTCATTTACCGTATTTTTTATTTAGTTGTGATGTGTGGCATGAATGAATAACTTTAGGGGCTGTTTGGTATCGGATTTATCGTGGGATTTAAGTCGGATTTACGCTAAATCCAGCCAAACGGTTTTTGTGTGCGCGTTAAATCCCGGATTTACGGATTTACAGCTTAAATCCCAGATTTACCAAATCCATCAGTTCGGCGGATTTAACGGGATTTAACATTAGAAGCTCGCGAAAGGGAGAAAGTTAACTTCACAGTCAATGAACTCATGTTCTTGCTTCCGATCAAAATGTCGTAACTTCCGATCCGACAGGAAGAAAGTTAACTTCACAGCCAGCTAGCTCATGTTCTTGCTCTTTTTTTTTTTTATCGCTCATGTCCTTGCTTACTTTAATGTCATGCAGTATTTTGAATGTTCTAGCATTCCTTAACGAGGTCATGTTTTAATGGGGGATTTTCATATATGTCACAAAGTTCTTATATATTTACATCTTTAATGTCTAATTCTTTATATTTACTTATGTATCACTTCAATATTTGGATCACATCAAAGTATATGCATGAAATGGTGTGTTTTACTTTAAATAAGTTAATATTAGTATTTTTGATGTGATTTAGATATTTGAGTGTTATGGACCTAAATTTAATGATTTAGGTGTTAGATATGTAAATATATAAAAATTTTGTTGTATATATGTTAACCTCCCTATTATTCTACTTCATTATTCACAAATTAATTGATTCATTTCTTGATGTTCGAAAATTCTTGTGCATTTATTTTTCTGAAAAAGGTTATAGTTCTTGCTTTCTGTCGGATATTCCATTTGACGCCATGTAAAATTGTTGCCTGAGTTTGAAACAGCACCTAGATTAAAATGTTACATCATATTCTATTTATTATGGCTGTAAATAGGAACCACCTTAATCGTTTTTCCATCATGAAAGGATATTTCTCCTATCTTGAGATGGGCCTCATTTCTAAGGTTTCGTTTGGACGGCTTTTTTTGTTGCTTTTTAAAGTAGCTTTTTAGTAAAAAAATTAAAAATTTTATATTAAAAAGCTGCTTAAAAAAGCAACAAGAAAGTCATCCCAAACGAAGCCTAAATCTATCCATGTCTGTTCAAGGTTGCATCCATGAAAGTTATTTAGTCAAGGTAGTCGGAGTATGAGAAAATTGTTTTTAAATACATGATTGCTTTGACTGTTCATCAATGAAGACTGAACCGTTTGGCACAACCTTTTCTGCTTATAACTTTCAAGTGTTCCTTCTGATTCCTGATAGAGGACTTGGTTTTTATTATTTAAATTAATGTGCATTAGGTTAAAATGATCATGGCAACGAATCGTCCTGATGTTCTTGACCCAGCTCTTCTCCGTCCGGGTAGGTTGGACCGGAAGATAGAGATCCCTTTGCCAAATGAACAATCCAGGATGGAGATTCTTAAGATTCATGCAGCTGACATAGCAAAGCTTGGTGAAATAGACTATGAAGCAGTTGTCAAATTAGCTGAAGTGAGTATATTTCATGTCTCAATTTTAGAAGACAGTATTATAAACTGTAATTACTGTTTCTAATCCCAGCCAATGTTTTGGATTCCAGGGCTTCAATGGTGCTGATCTTCGAAATGTCTGCACTGAAGCAGGAATGTCCGCAATTCGCGCAGAACGCGACTATGTAATTCATGAGGACTTCATGAAGGTAAGTCTTCTCTTTGTGGGAACATTGTGATGTGAAACGTACATGCGATGGAGTTACTTTAGGAAATGATAGAGAGCAATTTGAACAAAGTAAGCCAAATTAAAATTATCATTTGTAATAAAAGAGTGAACCTAAGAATTCTTAGTCTTAACTCGCTTAGGCAACGAAGAGCGACATTCGATTAACCAATCAATTCAAGAAAATGCAAGGAATAATTGTATGCTACGACAATAAACAAGAATCCACGAATTAATAAAGAGAACTTTCACCTTTGGAGCCCATACGCTCAACTATTCTAGGCTTTAGCGGAAGAAGAGTCTCCACCTTAGAATCGAGGTCGCTCCGAGGAAGAAAGAACCTTGGATCGTCGTTCTTGGATAGGTTGCCGGAGTATGAAATTCTTGCTAGCAATTTCTTGAAGGTGTACTCGGCGGCTCTGGGCGGCTAGATAGTAGGCTAGCTTGCTTTGGGCATCAGGGCAGCAAGCTATTTTTGCTCCGGGAAGCTTCTAGACAGGAAAATGGGCTGTTTCTGAAATTTGGACAGCATTTTCCAAGATGTAGAAAGCAGGGCAGCCACCAAAGAAATAGAAGATAGGACCATGGCGTTGGTTGAAATTCACTGGCCGCAGGTTTAGGAGGTAAGGCTCAATGCTTTAATGCGTTTGGAAGGATTATGTGGACAGGGCCTTTGGACGGCACAGGTAGGAGAGAAAAGCTTTATAAGAAATCAATTTCAGATTTCTGAAATTGTATTATTCAGGTGAGGAGAGAGGAGGCGGGTAAGAGAGGAGGCGGGTGGGGCTGTGAGGGAAAAACAAAAGAGAAAATCTGAATTGTTTATTCATATTTCCAAAAAAATGTGGGGAAAATAAATTCCAGTTTCCAGATTTTGAAATTGAAATTACTTTGGAGGGAAAGGGTTAAGGTGGCATTAAAAGAGAATTAATAGGGAAGAGAGAGGGAGAGGGGGCTGGCCATGTAAAGAGGGTGATGTGGCTTGTTGTTTTGAGTAGGTGGGGACCACATGGGATTAACTTAATATAATTAAAATTCTGATTTTAATTTCAGAATTAATTTAAATTAAGTAACTCCCAAGCTAGTATGAAAGAGGAGGGATTTGAAATTTGAACTTCAAAACAAATGTAACTCCTCTTAATTTACTTTCCAAATTTGTTGGAGCTTGATTAGGAAAGTAATTAAGGGGGAGGGGAATAGGCTGCTGGGCAGGCCGGCGGGAGACTGGCCGGCGGGTGGCTGGCCGGTGGGTGGCCGGCTGCTGGCCGGTGGGAGGGCTGGCCGGCGGCTGCAGAATTTATGGCCGGCAAAAACACAGGGGGAAAACACAAGGTGGCCGGCGGCTTTGCTTCTTGGATTGGACGGCGGCAAGGGCAAGGGAAAAGAGGAAGAAATGGAGATTTCAAGGCTTCGACGACTACGTATTTTACTAACCTCGATTGTCTCCACGTTGATTTTCCACAAGATGAGATAATTCGAAAACTAGAACTCACAAAGAGATCTAGTCTTCTCCGGCGAACTAGAACTCACTAAGAGATCTAGTTTCCTCCGGTGAACTCACTAAGAGATCGTGGGAGAAGATGAACTCACTAAGAGAACAAGAGTAAATTTTCATTTCATCAAAAACTGAAATTACAATGCATGAGGCCTCATATAAATAGGCCAAAATGAAAAATTAAGAAATGACTCAAATGCCCTTCCGGGCTACATAAGCGACTAAGGCCCATAAGGGCAAAAACGGAAGAACATCAAAATAAAATACGCTACTACATAAAATGACAAAATACAAGTCATGCTCGTGGCCGTTGATCTCCGGCGTCGAAAATGCTGGCGATGTCCTCATCATTCTCCCCAGGTGGGAGAAAACTCGACCCCGTCGAGTAAATATCTATGGAGCCCTCGTACAACTCTAGTAGATCTGGGTCTAGTCTTTGTAGCTCGTCCCTGTCAACCCAAGTATCCTTTATCTCCGGTGGCCCTATCCAATGAACTCGGTATCTTCGGCGCCCTCTTTCCTTTGGGGAAATGACCTCATCGTCTAGTATTGCTTCGACCTTCTCCTCTATAGGTGAGTAGGGTAAGTTGGGGGAGTGGAGCTAGGCTGGGGGATCTCACCAGGTGGGGTCACACAAGGCTAATTTAAAGAGTGGATTTTGGGGTTAAGATTCGGGTCCTTCAAAGGCTAACAGTTCTTCTATATTAAATGTAGGATTCATGTTAAGGCCTCAAGAGAGGACCAGTACGTAGGCATTACTATTCTCCTTTGAGATTTCCTTAAAATGTTCGGTGTTTCGAGCATGCAGCTTCCCGTACCATCACAAAGTCTCCAACTTTGAAATTCTTTGGACCATCTTTTGTTATCAGCAATAATTTTAATATGGATGTTATTTTGTTCAATTTTTCTTTTAATTTCGTTGAGTAACTCCTGAAGGTGAGATGCAGATGCAAATGCAAGAGATCGGGTGTGCATGATGAATGACAAGACTCATGAGCTTACAAAATTTAAAACAACAGACAAAATAGGAAGACAACAGACTACTACACTCACACAACATACTAACTCACACGAACACGATGCTAAGACAGATGGACGAGTCACGAAAGGGGTCTAAGGTGTTCGGTCTAAGGGAACTGGTGTAGGAGGAGTGATGAAGACTTCCTTAGCTACTAGGGTACTTCTATGGGAAGTCTCAGTTAAAGTCGTAGGTAGTCTCCTAGTGGGGGTAGTGTAATTGACCAGATTAATCCAACTAGGGCAAAGATGGTCCTCATCAAGGTAGGGTGAAGCTATAACGGGCAAAAAGTAGGAATCAGGAATAAAATAGGATGATTGGTCCTGACTCACATCCATAAGGGGATATCCCAAAGATTCGTCGGACGGCATGGGACTTATAAGATGGAAAAAAGTTCCTAAGACATCTGTGGGTGCAACAGTAAGAGAGAAGTCTGGAATGACACACGTAGTCAAATCTAAATCCAAAGGAGCAGCTCCAAAGTTGGATTCTAATAAAACAAAAGGAGGCTCATTATTCAAATTAGACTCAAAGGATTTCAGACTCAAGGTACTGTCTTCCAAAGTAAAATCATGTTTGGTTTCAATCCTAAGATCCGTAGGTTCCGTTTCACTTGAATCATGTGACAAAATCGATTGACTTACATTCAACTTGAGATTAGCTAAGTCGCCATCAGAACTATCCACAATTAAATCAGAGTTATCCGAATTCATATCAGTAATTAAATTAGAATCTTCCCATTTTAATTTCATTGTGTTCAAGGTCAGATCAATCTCTTTCGGGATCAAATCAATATTGTCCAGGCAGACCTTATCCAAAGGGATATCGTTAATGATATTAGTCTCAAGAGGGGCTAAGGTCTCGAGGTTAAAAGGTTATAGACCTCCTAAATCAGGGTTTAAGTCCGGCAGGGGGTCTAATTCAATCACTTCAGTTTCATCCTCAAAGTAGCCCTCGTTATCATTAATATCATTAGCATCCACAAAATGGATGCACTCAGTTTTAGGTTCAGATGACTCTTTCTTGTTAATTACACTTGCAGGGTCAATGATTGGGGAGGCTAAAGGTTGACTGGGATGACTAAAAGTTGGTCCAAGTGGGGAGCCATAAGAGTTAGGTCTAACAGAAGGCCCAGTAGAGAGTCGGCCACCATGGTTAGGTGAAGACCTATAGGGTGGGGCAGCAACTCTAATGTTACTAACAGATGGGTGACCATAAGTAGGGGAAAGGTATTTTAATCCAAGTTCTCGTCTCATGTTTTTCCAATCGGAGGTAGGGTATTCGCCACGAGACTCTTTATGATCTTTTAACCTCATCCAAAATTGGAGAGCATTACCGCTCAGGTGTGACCTAGCAATGCTAAACTGGCGAGAATTAGGGATTTCATGCGATTCAAAATAGTCCTCTAATTGTCTAACCCATTCTCTAAAGTAGTAAGGGTCCAAGGAACCATCAAAGGTGGGTAGACGGTAAGGTGGCTCAAAGCGAGGTCGTTGTGGCTTAAACTTGGGTCTAGGTTGAAAAGCAGAGTGGGACACATAATTCGAGTGGGGATAATCAACGGGTTTCTCTGTCATAATTCTAGTCATATTGCCCACTAGGTTAACGATGTCATCTAAGCTCTTTTGAAGTCTTATCGGGTCCATAGGTTCGGGTGGGGGCTGGTCGGGGAAGGTTTAGGGGCGGTGGACAGCACCTATAGTTGCTGAAAATTGACTCCTAAAGCTCCTAAATACTGCTGGAAGACTCGGGACAGCAACTTACAGCAAAACCTAAAGTTGTCTAGGATTTTGGGAAGTGTCGAATGAGTGGACAGCACTTAGTTAGTGGCTAAAAGTCCACTAAACGCACTCTAACAGTGGCTGGAACAGCAATGACAGCAATGTAAATGCAAGGAATAGGGACTCTAAACACTTAGAAACCGGACAGACAAGATGTTAGCACCTAGGACAGTAGTTAATAGGTTCTAACTTAACTAAATGCTTGCAGGAATTTTCAAAACAGTGGGGAAACAGTGAAAATTTCCTAAGTACCAAATGATATGCATGCAAATTTTAAACTACCACAAGGAATTAGACCCTAGGATGCCTTCTACGCATGTCAAGCATGGTAACCTGGCTCTGATACCAAGATGATGTGAAACGTACATGCGATGGAGTTACTTTAGGAAATGATAGAGAGCAATTTGAACAAAGTAAGCCAAATTAAAATGATCATTTGTAATAAAAGAGTGAACCTAAGAATTCTTAGTCTTAACTCGCTTAGGCAACGAAGAGCGACATTCAATTAACCAATCAATTCAAGAAAATGCAAGGAATAATTGTATGCTACGACAATAAACAAGAATCCACGAATTAATAAAGAGAACTTTCACCTTTGGAGCCCATACGCTCAACTATTCTAGGCTTTAGCGGAAGAAGAGTCTCCACCTTAGAATCGAGGTCGCTCCGAGGAAGAATGAACCTTGGATCGTCGTTCTTGGATAGGTTGCCGGAGTATGGAATTCTTGCTAGCAATTTCTTGAAGGTGTACTCGGCGGCTCTGGGCGGCTAGACAGTAGGCTAGCTTGCTTTGGGCATCAGGGCAGCAAGCTATTTTTGCTCCGGGAAGCTTCTAGACAGGAAAATGGGCTGTTTCTGAAATTTGGACAGCATTTTCCAAGATGTAGAAAGCAGGGCAGCCACCAAAGAAATAGAAGATAGGACCATGGCGTTGGCTGAAATTCACTGGCCGCAGGTTTAGGAGGTAAGGCTCAATGCTTTAATGCGTTTGGAAGGATTACGTGGACAGGGCCTTTGGACGGCACAGGTAGGAGAGAAAAGCTTTATAAGAAATCAATTTCAGATTTCTGAAATTGTATTATTCAGGTGAGGAGAGAGGAGGCGGGTAAGAGAGGAGGCGGGTGGGGCTGTGAGGGAAAAACAAAAGAGAAAATCTGAATTGTTTATTCATATTTCCAAAAAAATGTGGGGAAAATAAATTCCAGTTTCCAGATTTTGAAATTGAAATTACTTTGGAGGGAAAGGGTTAAGGTGGCATTAAAAGAGAATTAATAGGGAAGAGAGAGGGAGAGGTGGCCGGCCATGTAAAGAGGGTGATGTGGCTTGTTGTTTTGAGTAGGTGGGGACCACATGGGATTAACTTAATATAATTAAAATTCTGATTTTAATTTCAGAATTAATTTAAATTAAGTAACTCCCAAGCTAGTATGAAAGATGAGGGATTTGAAATTTGAACTTCAAAACAAATGTAACTCCTCTTAATTTACTTTCCAAATTTGTTGGAGCTTGATTAGGAAAGTAATTAAGGGGGAGGGGAATAGGCTGCTGGGCAGGCCGGCGGGAGACTGGCCGGCGGGTGGCTGGCCGGTGGGTGGCCGGCTGCTGGCCGGTGGGAGGCTGGCCGGCGGCTGCAGAATTTATGGCCGGCAAAAACAGGGGGGAAAACACAAGGTGGCCGGCGGCTTTGCTTCTTGGATTGGACGGCGGCAAGGGCAAGGGAAAAGAGGAAGAAATGGAGATTTCAAGGCTTCGACGACTACGGATTTACTAACCTCGATTGTCTCCACGTTGATTTTCCACAAGATGAGATAATTCGAAAACTAGAACTCACAAAGAGATCTAGTCTTCTCCGGCGAACTAGAACTCACTAAGAGATCTAGTTTCCTCCGGTGAACTCACTAAGAGATCGTGGGAGAAGATGAACTCACTAAGAGAACAAGAGTAAATTTTCATTTCATCAAAAACTGAAATTACAATGCATGAGGCCTCATATAAATAGGCCAAAATGAAAAATTAAGAAATGACTCAAATGCCCTTCCGGGCTACATAAGCGACTAAGGCCCATAAGGGCAAAAACGGAAGAACATCAAAATAAAATACGCTACTACATAAAATGACAAAATACAAGTCATGCTCGTGGCCGTTGATCTCCGGCGTCGAAAATGCTGGCGATGTCCTCATCACATTGTTCTGCTCTCCAGTCTCAGTATTTTTCCCTTCTTCATCTCTGCTTGGTTTCCAGGCAAAGGGAAAGAATAAGTAGAGTTATTATGATATTTTGATCAAGATTTCTTCACTTATTCGAAGGGAGCCCTTAAGATTTACTTGAGCTGATCTTTGGGTTGTCATGTTCTTCCTCTATATCTCTCTCAATGCTAATTCCTCCATCTCTCCCAATGCTATTCCTCTATCAATGCCATGAAGACGTTCGTCTTCTTCATTTTGCTCATGAGTTATTATGAAATCCAGCTGTGGCGATCTTTCTTGGATCTGTCACAAGCCCATTTGTTTTCTTCTAATCATCTATTTACCAACAGAGTTAAAAAAACTATACTTGTCTGATTTTTTCTCTTGCTTTCCGTAGATTTCCTTTCATAATACTTTCAGAAATTATATATGAATGTTTGGATGCTTCATCTAATGTGATTTGCTAAGCTGTCCATCTTATCGGTTTCAAGTTCTTTAGTGAATAAACCTTTATCTGGAGGCCCTCTACTACGTCCTCTACTACGCGTTGCCACACTTTATAACCCACCATATCCTTTCTACTGCCGCAGTCCCCCTGCAATTAATAAAATCATTTCATAGTATTTCAACCTGAAAAATCATAAAGTTGGCTTTATTGGCTTCTCATCTCAAGCTTCGTTTTGGATGGCTTACTATTTTATAAAATTAATGTGAAAAAAGTAATTTTTAAAAGTTATAGTAGAAAGTAGTTTCCTAGTAAAAAAAAAAAATTATATTAGCAAAAAAAAAGTGACCAAATAAAAATTGTGATTGTGATATGAAAAGTAAGGTTGGAAAAAACCTGTCCCAAATGAAGCCTCAATCTCAACTGTGCCACTCGGGGTGTCAATTTTGGGTCACGAGTCGGATTCGGGTCGAACCCGAAACGAACCCGAAACTGACCCGACACTATTCGGGTCAACCCGAACCCGACCCATTTTTGCAAACCGGTCAATTTTGTGGACCCGAACACGACCCGCTTCAGGTCTGAGTGAAGTCGACACGGCCCGAATGACCCGGAGTCATGAAAAAATTACTAGTTTTCAGGTTAAAAAAAAGGGTCAATCTCCGCTTTTCGGGTCAAAAATAGGTCGAATATGTGTCAATCTTGTCGGGTAAAAAACGGGTCAAAGGGTCAACCCGAACCCGACCTGATTTTTAAAACAGATCGAATTGTTCAACCCGAACCCGACCCGTTTCAGGTTGACCCTAACCCAGAATTTTCGGGTCGGGTTCGAGTTGAGTTTTTGGGTCATGTCAAATATTGACACCCCTATGTGCCACTAAGAACTTAACTTTTAAAAAAGAAAACGAATCTTTGGTGAATTTGATTTATGTGTGATTGATTATCCGAGCCATTCAAACTTCAGTTTCATCTTCTTTTACATTTCCACAGGCCGTGAGGAAGCTCAATGAGGCCAAGAAGCTTGAATCAAGCGCGCACTACAACGCAGACTTCGCCAAGGACTGAACTGATATCACCCTTTGCTTTTTTTTATTCCTTCTTTCTCTATATGAAGTTATTAAGTCCTTTAAATTAATTTCATGTATTAATTCTGTGATGAATGTGAAGTTTTGCTCGTCATCTTTGAGTTCTTTCTTTTCTCTAGCCTGCAAAGATTGTTGTTGCTGAAGTCAGAACTGTATGTTATTCACTCTAATATTATGTTGGCTTGATGATACCATTTAATTAATGGCTTATAAATCTTTTTTACATATGATACAATGTTTATATTATTTCTATGGTGGGTAAGAGTTTTTTTATTGTAAATAGTGAATGTTAAGAGTTATATATTGAATATTTAAATTTTATTATTCGCATATTTTAGCACCTCTTTTGACTCCGTTGAGGATGGTTTCTCTCCTGAATTTGTCGGATCATCGCTAGACATTGATGTCTTTTGCTACGAGATCATTTCTCGCTTGGATCACAATCTCATCGATGCCTTCGCTTGCGAGTTTTTAATGGCGGAAAATGATGTGCAAATGTTAATGGAGGTTGACGAAGTTAGGGATTTTGATGATGGGTGGTAGTTTTTATTTCATTTTAATATTTGGGTGTTATAAAGCAGTAAGAAAGATGTTACAAATAAAGTCTTAGGTTTCATTTGGGACGATTTTTTAATTGCTTCTTAAAACAGTTTTTTAGTATATAAATCTTAATTTTTGTACTAAAAAATTATTTTATGAAACAATAAGAAAACAGTTCCAAATAAATTATTATTTATTTATGATTGTAAGTGAATATAGTATGGATTTCACTCAATCACATCAAAGGAAGAGACAGCTAAATATCCACCAAGCTAAATTTGGAAAAGAGAAAACTCCCAATTTGTATTGTAAAATATGATGATGCATGTATAGAAATAGCAATAGTGATGTAATGATAAAAGTCATAATCATGAAGTCACATAATTACATGAAATGAACTATTTAGCTTTTTTATATTTAATCTCTTTACTTTACAAGTATTTATAGAGGATTTACTTCATGCCTAATCCAAATCATTAAGGAGAAGCTTATTTAAGACTACTCTAAATCTTTAAAGAGACTGTGTCAAATCAAGCCTACCTCCATGGCCCATCTAATGTCTATTTAGGATTCTTTTGAAACAACTTTGTTACTGTTTTGTAAAGCAGTTTTTTAATACAATAATTTTTTGAATTAGAAATTTTTGTACTAATAAGCTGCTTTATAAAGCAATAAAAAAGTTGTCTCAAAGGAACCATCTTCCAACACATTTTCAGACAAATTTTAGAGTTAGGAGAGTTTTTTTTTTTGCTCACCCTTTGGCACAAAAGCTTTGTAGGTAACCTCAACATATTTTAATCTCCATGAATTTATTGGAAACAGGCTTCTGCTATTTTCTTGTTGATATATATCTTATCTTTACATGTAAAAGAGAGAGAAAGATAGAGAATGAAAGATAGAGAGAGAGAGAGAGAGAGAGAGAGAGAGAGAGAGAGAGAGAGAGAGAGAGAGATTGCTAAATGAAAATCAACATAATCTTAAAGAAAGTGCAACTATAGTTAAACACTAATATAGAGAGGCAACCAAAGTCACAGTTTGTGGCATACAGAATAATTATTGAAGGCCCATTTCAATGTGAAACCTATCTGTCATCTCCAAATTTGTGGCTTTATTGATCAAACACCAGCTGTTACCAACCTTCTCCCATGCTTCTTCTCCTTCCCCCATGTGACTGCCAACCCATCTCTCTCTCTCTCTCTCATAACATTGATGAAAAGGTGAAAAAACAAAGGCATTGCAGTCTTTCCAATTAAAAAACTCAGATCATACAATCATAATAATAATAAAGTTCTTACACAAACATGAAAGAATTTTCATCGACTCCACCACGCATTGAATTCTGTCAGTAACCTTTTTATTAGCTTGATAAGCTTTTATCGAATCACTTACAAATCAACCAATCCCAACAAAGCCATCACATCACTCAACCAGCTTCCAAGCGTTCAGAAAAAGACAGAAATCAGAATAACTACTGCATCCATTTCCTCCCATCAGAGAACTCAAAGAAGAAGAAGAAGAAGAAGAAGAAGAAGAAGATAATGATGGCTTGAATATGAACAATGCATGCCTTAACCCACTAGCCGGGCTAAAAAGCCAACCATGAACATCCCAGTACACTTCCAGCTTCACCTTACTCAAAGAAATTATCTCATTCCCTCTAAATTTCCACTGCAAATGCCTCACATGAACCACTTCCATCCCATCAATCTTGATCACCATTTCAGACTCCATATTCATGACAGAGGAGCTTATTTCACACTCTATAGAAACCTCATGGAATCTCCCTTTCTCATCAAACTTAGCTCGTGTAACAAATCTCTTCTTTCCAAACACATGCTCTTTCTTTGAAACCAGCATAGCTTCAATAACAGCAGGCGGCGAGCCTGTTCTCCGGTAAGCTTCCTTCTTAAGATCACCAAGAAGCAGAACCACTTCATTGTCTGAAACAACTGCGACATAGTAATCAGACAAAGGCTCTGGTGAGGAGTTATCTTCATCGCAGAATTTGGCGTTTCTGAGGTCCCAAATAACGTCGACTGGCTTATTTCCTTGAATGGTGAAACGCTTAGAGCCATGGCGGCGCCAGAAATGCCATGGCCGCATCTCTACTTTGCAACTACTGTTGGTTTGATTGTCGCCATTGATGGAGATGGAGAGGCCTCGTGTGAGGAGGTTTCGGCACCATGTGATGGTGATGAGGGTGAAGTGGCCGGCTGCTTTGGTGCGGTAGATGAGAATGACTAAGTTTTGGGCGAGTTTGGGGGAGGGGAAGGAGGAGGAGGAGAAGAGGCTGTTGCTGGAGATTGATGAGGAGAAGCAGGAAGGAACAGGGAAAAGATCTTGCATTTCTTCTTTCTGTGGCTGTGGGACTGTATGTCCGGTTTGTTCTCTTTGGCTTGTTGGATGTGCTGATTTTATGTATGATATGTTTGTTTATTATTGAGAGAGATCAAAAGAAAGAATATTGATTTTGGAGGAATATAATGAAGAGAGTTTTATTTATTTAGTGGCTTATAGTATGAATTTGAGTTACATATTTTATGATTTAATATTCAATATATTCATTTTTTAAAGTTTTTTTTGGAGCTTAAGGGGATGAAGAAAAATAAAGAGCAATCCCTTCTTTTAACATATAACATATACTTTTACTATTTTGTGGTATGGTATATTAAAAGGAGTTAGTTCATGAGAATTTTTTTTTATAGGAAAAATCACATGCATGCTTTCATAAAGTTATGGTTGTGATTTCTTCGATCAATATTTGATTGAATATTATTTAAAATTTTTGTACTAAAAAATTGTTTTAAGAAGCAGTAAGATAGTCGTACCAAACGAAGCCTAGATGAGTCTATAGAAAAGAATGAGTAGTAGTAGATAAAGGAATAAAATAGTATAAAAGTATATTGGCCAAATCTCTATGAGCTCCTTCATTACAAAAAGTAGTTGATAAAGGAATAAAATAAATTTGAACATCTAGGTTCACATAACTAAACCTTTTAACCTTTAAATTTCCATTTACTATGTATTTGTTTTTCATACTATAAATCATATACTACTCTTCACTAGTAGGAAATTATTATGGAACTTCTTAAATTAACCAAATTAGAACATTACAATTATATCATTAACAATACCCTAATCTCAATTATTCAAATTTGATTTTATGAATCTTCATTATTTATTCGTTTATGCAGAGTGTTTGAGATATTAATTCACTTTTAAATAATTTATATCAGCACAGCTTTTGGCCTACTTGTTTTTAGTCAAAATCCTTTGACTCCAGTACGTTTATTGACTCATCAACCGTGTGCATTTTATACTTTATTATGTACGTATCAAAATCATCCGATTCTACTTTCAGTCGGCTTATTTTCAATAGGTCGAGTCCCAAAATTTTTAATACGATGATTCCTTAATTTATTCTTCATAATTTTATCACGCATCAATCTTAATACTTTCACTTCCATTACATTCAAATTAAATATCAATATTTATTTTATCATTCAATGTTTAGATCTATAAAACTTGTCAGTCGAATTAAAATTTTGTAAAATAAAAAGATTATAAAAATATATTAAAAATATCAAAATTGTTATTTTCATATATATATATATATAGAACAAAAAAAATGGTCAAAATATTATAATTAAAATTTCTATAAGAATAAATTTCAAATTTATTAAACTTATTTTAAAATAAAAAATAATTCATTATTCAAATATTTCATTTCACTCGCATAAAAATAAATTTAATAAATATATTATAATATAAAAAGAACACATGCATTCACCTTAAGAAAAGGAAGAAGCTTTGTACTATAAATAAAAACGAATCCCTTTCAACGTTGGATTCAGAGTTTGACGTACGCAGTTATCTATCTCTGCATGTGGACAGCTCCCTATGGACCCACCATTAATATATATATATATATAGGAGTGTTGGTGCAAAAAAAAATTTCTAACGGGGCTAAAATTGATTTTTTTTAAATAGTTTCCGAAAATTTTGATTCAAATTTGAGATCAATATTAGCAATTTTAAAAACATTTTTTAATAATTTTAATTTAAAGAAAATAAAATATAAGATGAAAAAACTTACAATTTATGAACATATTGTTTATGTTCTAAAACAATTGAATGATTAATTTATTATCAATATAATTTAATATATATATATATATTTTAATTTTTTTTTATATTTATAGCGAAAAAAGCTCTTTCAATTTATACTTTACTTATCTTAAAATAAATTCTTAAACTTTTTATTTATAATCTAAAAATTTTGATTAATATCTTAACATATATTTTTTAATATAAAAGTAAAAAGGTTATTAAAATGATTAATTATATGGACTTCTATATATAATGTTGCGGGCTAGAATTTATGCGGTGTTAGTGTCAGAAGATTACATCTCAGCGTTGTACGAATATACATTATACAAACAAAAAACAAAAGTTTTTTTAGATAGAAAACCATGAAAAGGAAAAAAACTAAACGGCCACACCATGTTGAAATGATTCCACTAGTGTTTGTGTAGATTATAGTTGATTGAATTATCCTTGAGGACGATCAGATTACAACAATCAATCGTTTGGTTGAAATTTAGTGATAAACGGAGGTCAGACGTAAGTCCGGCGACGTTTGGTCAGTTGAAAGTTTGGCGTTAGTTTGTGGTCTGACGGAAGTCCGGCGTGTCAGGCGGTGGTCCGGTGGAAGTCCATACATCAGTTTGTGGTTCAGCGAAAGTCCGACATCAAGCGATGGTCATGCAGAAGTTTGGGCATAAGTTAGCGGTCCAGCAGAAGTCTAACATCTTGCGGTTGTTCGACGGAAGTCCGGGAGTTAGTTGGTGATCTAGTGGAAGTTCGTGTGTCAATTGGTGGTCCTGCGGAAGTCCGACTTCAGACGGTGATCCAGTGAAAGTTCGGGCGTCAGTTAGTGGTCCGACAAAAATCCTGCGTAAGACGGTGGTCCGACGGAAGTCCAGGCGTCACTTGGAGGTTCGGCAGAAGTCCAGACGATGGTCGAGGAGGAGCTAGGTGGAAAGAGCGATCTCCAATCTCTCTTTTTTCTTCCTTGCTTTGAGTTCTCTTCCATGAGAAGTAAGAGGTCTATTTATAGATTTTTGATAGTAAATAACCAGCAAATAAAAAAAAGAGCAAGAGTAAATTGAGAGTGATTTGAATGGATGACTGATGTTGATTCCCTTGATCGTTGAATCGTCCACTGCACATTTGAATGCATTAGTAATATTAGCATTCATTGATCTTGGGCTCGTTGGATTCGTTTCATCGAGCCACATGATTCAACTATAAGCATGTCATGTTTGAAAACCATTTGATAATTCAAATTGTGGTTTGAAACTTCCAACAATGCTATGGGTCTTTGATTTGGACTCTTTTGGTTTGTATTTTTCAGACATTTAGTTCGACTATAAGTTTGTTGAAATTAGAGTTCGGATGATCCCAATTTTAACTTCGGAAGTTTCCAACTTGATTTTCCCTCGAGATTCATGCCCGATCAAGATAAATTAATTATTTGATGGCATATATATCATATAATATATGTATATATATATGTTCTTAATATTTAATGAAATTTGGATTAGGATAAATTTTATTATTTTTTGAATTTGCATTAAGATTAGTGAGACATTTAAAATTTTTATATATTACTAATCTTAATATAAATCTAAAGATAGAGAGATTTTAAGTGATGAATTTTAATATGATATCATGACTAATTTTTTTTCTATTAAAAAAGCACCCATGTGATATGAATATATCTATTAATATGATGACACTTGTCATTATGGGCAATGCTAAAGGATATATATATATATAATAGTTTTCACACTGCTTTTTAAATTTTATTTTTTAATGCAAAATTTTTTTTACTAAACCTTTTTTTTTTAATAAATTTTATTGAGTAATTGATTTTTGTTTTTTTTTACTTTTTTTTTTTGACAATAAAATTTATCCAATGTAAAATTTGTAAGGGCTACTGATGTAAAAAAAATTGGCATTCCACTCGAAGACCATATATCCTTTTTGCTTAAAATTCTAGCAATCAAAACAAATTTCTTCTTGTTTATTAAAATAAATAATTATTTACCAATTAATAAATATTTCTTATCATGCCTCTTGTAATTAGAGTTGCACATTTTTTTTAATTTTTTTTAATGTAATTATTTAGATGAAACTATGAACTTAATAACTATGAGCTTAAATAGTTATAGTAAAGTTTGATATACATATAAATTATATTCATATGAGCTTATAAATTATTAAATTTACTTTAAAATTAATGCTACATACTAAAAATAATACTATATTAATTTTAAATTTAATTTAATAACTTTCAAGCCCATCTTAATTTTTCAAAATTTTTTTAATATAATAAAATTTGATACTGTCATGCTCATGCAAAAAATAAAATAAAATACATGTCAGAAAATGTAATTATTGAAAAAAGAAGGGCCAATTAATATACTTCAAATTTGTTATCTATTTACATATTTACATATTTGATTTTTATAATAATTTATATAGGGCCCTAAATATTCAAATCACATAAAAATATTATTAATATTTAATTTATCTAAAATAAAATATACTTTTTAATGTGTACATACATTTTGATGTGAATAAAGAATTAATATATATATATATATATATATATATATATATATATATATATATATATATATATATATATATATATATATATATATATATATTCTCTTTAAAAAATCTTTTTACATTTTACACATTTAAAAGTTTTTGGGGCTTTTTGCTTCAATATGACAATGTCTGCACTAAACTAAGGCTTCATTTGGAACGGTCTTCTTCATGTTTTTTATAGTTTTGTAATACAAAATTTAAAAGCCCAAAAGCAATCCCAAACGAAACCTAAGACTTCATTTGAGACAACTATCTTACCGTTTCTTAAAACAACTTTTTAGTACAAAAATTTTGCCAAATATCTCATGAAAAAAAAAGCGGATTTATTTGAATTAAGATTTAAAACCAAATCCTACAGGGTTTGCTTTATTAAGGATTTGATTGTACAGCGAAAAATGAAAGTAAATGAGATGAAACCATTCATTAGACTCACAATTTCCAGTCTCCAAACATAGCCTAAGAAGATTCTGCATCCACCCATCTCCAGCTAAGCTAAAGCATATATTATGCTGAGCTAATTACCTATCAAAAAAATATAAGGAATGTTAGGTTCAATGTTATTGAGATATTCAATACTATCGAGATTCTTCAGACAAAATGATATTAAGGTTTCGTTTGGGATAGTTTTTGACCACTTTTTTGTTACTTTCAAGAAATTTTTATACTATAGACTATAAAAAGCATTAAGAAAGCTATCCCAAATAAAATCTAAATGTCAGATAATTTTTATTTTTGAAATATTTTTAGAAAGTTTTAATGAACTAAACAATTATAACATTTAAATAACATAATATGACATTACAGATACTGAAATGAAGAATGGAAGAACTGTTTTACCTTTCATCTTCAAGGTTCACAGCCATATCCAGAAAGTTTCCACATCAGGAAGAGTTGTAGTTTAAGTTGGAAGTGTAAAGCCAGTTCACCGCGAGGATTAGGTTCCGTTTGGGACGGTTTTCTTCCTGCTTCGTAAAACAACTTTATAGTTCAAAATTTTTAGTTTTTTACTAAAAAGTTGATTTAAAAAGCAGTAAAAAAGTCATCCCAAACGAACCATTAATTAACAGCCTGAAGTAGCTGTCTTAAAGCTCTTCTCCCATTGATCAGTAGGCTGTGACTGAGCATGTGGTATGTGGCGTGGATGCTTCTCTCTCTTGTCGCCCTTTATCTGCCTTAATGCATGTTTGAGTGCTGGAAACAAAGCCTCCATACACTCAGCCACTGCATTTGGATTCCCTGGCATGTTGATTATCTAATGCAAAATCATTGAGAAAAATGAGTGGGAGAAACAAAAATATAGCAGGAGTTCAAAATTCTGTTAAGGAGAAATCTTTTTTTAAACAAAAAAAGTGAATAAGCCAGATTGATCCAGCATTTGGTTAGGTGTAGTTTGAAATCAACATTGCCTTTTCCACAACCCTCTATCACATGTAATGATTTCATTTTCAAAATAAAATCAATGATAATGTAATCATTTTCTCAAATAAGTTTGGAGGATTGACATAAATACCACTAACTTCAAATTATTTTACATATCTAACCAATAAACTTTATATTTATTTCTATAACATTGTAGCGTCTGAATACCATCAAAACAACAACAACAATAACAATAATATAATATCAAGCCTATATCCAACTACATGGGGTCAGCTACATGAATCTTTTTTCTCCATTGTGTCCTGTTAAAAGTCAAATTCTTGTTTAAATCTAATAAAGAAATATCATTTCTAATATTTTCTAACCAATTATTTTTAGGTCTACCTCTACCTTCCTTAATATAAGTCAAATCTAATACCTCTATTTTCCTAATCGGGTCATCGGAAAGCCGATGATTTATGTGACAATGAATGCCATCAAAAGAAATGCATAAAAATATACATTTTATTTTAGATAAGTTAATATTTAGGATATTTTTTATCTACTTTAAAATTAAGATATTATACAAATAAATATGAAAATAGATAAAAATTTAGTTTGCATGTAAATCCCCCAGTAAGTTATCCATCTACAAGCAACCTAATGGGCCACAAGAGGAATGAACAGCTTTCTCACCAGCGTTGATCCTCTGATACCAGCTGCAGCCCTTGAAAGCATAGCAAAAGGTGTGACCTGTAAATGAACACACTAAATTAGGCACAAAGACGCGTAGCTTACAGAGAACAAAAGTGAAACATTAAAAAAAATCATCAAGATAGGATATCAACGCATCTTCATCACTAGCAACCTTAACCAAACTATTTGGCTCGTCACCATCATCATTAGGCCCAACCAATTATTTGGATCTAATTGCGAAGTAATATCAAAAAAATACCCGAACTCGGATCCATCATTAAGCAGCCAAAAATATGATATAGTAAGTAGGAGTAAAGCTAATTATTTAACAAAAAGAGAATTGGGAATGAAATATGAAGATAGGATATTTGGTGAAAATAGAGGAAGATTTAGCAAAAATGGAAGAAGACTTGGGCTTCATTTAGGACAGCTTTCGTACTGCTTTCTAAAACGATTTTTTAGTACCAAATTTTTTTACTATAGACGTCTAATAGAGAGGATGTGCTTCATATTAGTCCACGTTTTGAAGATCCCTCCACTTGATTCCTAGCACTTTTTAATATTTTAAATAGATCGCTAAATGGAGATTCCAATATCATGTAGGTCTTTCGAAAAAAAACTATCCCTTTTGTTATTTTAGCTAATGTAGCCTCCTTAATTTCTTGGGAAAGAAGGCTTTTTTTCCATCAGGGTATAAGTCTGTGTTTTGGGTAGTACCTCTTCTCTAACTTCTTGCTCGTTGTCACCATCAAGAAGAGGCAATCCTTGTCACCAACAACATAAATGAGGAGCCAACCACAAAAATAATGAAAAGGGCTGAGATTTTATTGATGATGATAAGGGTTGCAGGAGATTGAAATTAGAGTAGGAAGAGGTCTTCAAAATTGAATGTTGCCATCAACGAGACAAGGTCCTCCAAGTGTAGTAGTTTTAATGAAAACACATGGCTACGAGTGCAGCAAAATTGAGGTGCACATCAGTAATTGCACAACTAGTGCTCCCCTTATTTTTTTAGCTAGCTCGCAAAAACTAGCTTGCCCTCTAGTGCACTTTGCCGATGACTACGCTGAGTCTTTCATGAATTCCCAAGAATAGCTTGAGAGAGTAGAGGTATGAGAAACGAGAGAGATGAAAAAAGGATATTTATGGCATTATATTTTCATCTAACGATTCTATAAATGAAGGACTATCTTAAGATGACTTTTATATGTGGGACGGCAAAGTGAAAGAATTATGAACATGGAACAATGTAAAAATTTTCCACACCTCAAGGACTTGACGTATAATTTACTCATAAAATAAATAAATAAATAAAAACTTTTGATTGAATGAATGAGACAATTATCTTGTTTTTAGTTTATCAAAATAAGAATGATTGTGAGGAAAAAAAATACATCACTTAGCTTTTTTAGGAATTGCCTTCATCAAGTAGTGATTCCCCCTTGTAGTTGGTGATGTTAAGAGGGTAAAACACTACAACCCAAAGTTGGGCTCAAATCTAGAGTCGGACTCCTGCCTATTAAAAACTCAAACAAATGATCAAGTTACCAAAACTTATATGAAAACCCACTTCTTATTTCACTTCCTTTATGAAACTATTTAGTCCAATAGGATGCATTCCATACATTACCCTCTATTGTATAAATCTCATTCGTATTCATCATCAGTACCATTAAATTGAATATTATCATGTCATGTACATGAGCGTTGAGCTCATTCAATTGTGTGAGGCAATGTGGGAGGCACCCATCCTTGAAATAAAAATTCTAACAAAATTTCATAAAGACAATCTACATCAAATACAATGCCATCAAATGCTAGTCAAAAGTCAAATTTACCCTTCTGGTTCTTCATATTACTTTTAGAGAACCTTAATTTTTTTTTAACAAAGTGATAAAATTTGAGTCGTTTCAAGCTGATTAGTGTTGGACTACTTAATTTTAAAGGGTATTTTTCAAATTATTAATTGAGTGTGTGTGTGTGTATATATATATATATATGATTAAGAAAGAGTGAAACGCATAATAATTTTTCTAAATACAACTTATATATATGATTACATGAATATGTTTAAAAACATGTGTGAAGGCGCACATATTCGCTGTCATACAAATATCCAGTTAATTTCAAGTTCAAAAGAACACGCAACCTTGTGAAGCAATTCAGTTTCAATTAATAAATTTTTCGTTTTGAGTTCCAAACATAACAAACCCTAATCTGAATTGGACAAATTGTCATCCATGTATTTATCTAATAATCAAGTTACTAGAATTCTGCACACGTTGTAACTTTTTATAAAGAAAAGTGTGGGCTCCGAAAATTCGGCCACAGCCTCCTCTCGCTTTTCTTATTCGGCGAGGGAGTTTTAACTGACTAAGTTCCGAGGTAAATTTTGGAAGGCAGATGGGTTTGTAGATAAGACACTACCCAGAGATTTCGCCCTCATTTTGCGAGGACTTTATGATCTGAGTTCTGGTTTCCTATAGGCGCAAGCCCCTATAGTTAATTACCCCTCCCGATTACGAGAGAGAACTTTCGATTAAGGCTAGTCATCGATCAGATACGTATAGAAATACGTGTTATCTGGCATATAGTAGCAGCAATAGGTTTGGAATTTGGAGAACTGGATTTGGATTTGGGATTTGAGTTGAAAGTTTGGAAATTTGAAAGGTTTGATATTTAAAATAGAAATTGCACCATCTAGCACTTAAAGCGGATGGCGGGGGAATGGATGATGGACCCGATCAAGATCCCATGGTTCCATCGTCCCGGGCCATCGTGGTCCCTGGTCTACTTAGTCAGAGGAGGTAGTCGACCCAACCTGACAGAAGGATCCTTGTCAGCAGCCATGGGTTGCTTCGTCCAAGGGGACCTTGTAGACCGGGGTTGAATGTTTGTCTAAGGGGACAAATTTGAATCCACCTTAGCTAACAGAGGGCTTCGTGCCCTATTGAGTGCCCTATTGATCATATCCTATTGATTCATATCTCAAGGATTTGATGCCAATAAGGAGCGTATTGGCTCTGGCCATAACCGGTATATCGTGGTGCCATTTGACGGCAAAACCACTCGGTTCAGAGGGCCCCGGGTCATAACCGTTTATCCTGCGGTGGCCATTTAGCGGCAGACCGCCGGTTAGAGGACACGTACCACGTCCTTATTGGCAGGAGATTGTTTGAGAATGGATCCTAGTGATATTTTCGACTAGGCATTTCGCTCTTTTGTGAGCTGAAGTAGATTTTGATTTGTCCACCCCGACAAACTGTTGCGGAGGGTGGATGGATTTTGCTTTAAGGTATTGATGATTTGATTTCAGTTTTAAATATCTTGAAATTTGGAGTTTGTAGAGTTTGGATTCTGATAGACATTTGAGTGGAATTTGAGATATTTGTGGAATTTGAATGGACCCCTCCGGTTGAGATAAACATTCAACACGACCATCATCGGGGTGTTTGGGGGTCATTTCCATTTGATTGAACCTTGTCGACCCTATCAACTTATCGATAGGGGATCGGGTTTCTCGTAGGCTTTGTGCCTTTGTTTATGAATTTTCTTGATTTTAGACCTTGAAGGCCTAAAAAGATTGTATTTAAACAAATATACCGGTCGCTACAACCGTGTATCTATTTGATAGTTCGAACCCTGTCGACTCCTATTGATCCGTATAGAAGGATCGGGTTCTTTAGGCTTCATGCCTTTGTTCATGAACTTTCTTTATTTTAGGCCTTGAAGGCCTAAAAAGAATGTATTAGATAAATATTCTGGTCGACCTCGTGACCACATATTTATCCAATTGTTTGAACCCTGTCTACTCCCATTTACATGCTTAGGAGGATCGGGTTTCGCAGGCTTCGTGCTTTTTGTTCAGTGAATTCTTTTGATTGTAGGCTTAGCATGCCTAATACGAATGTGTTGAAACAAATACACTGGTTTCCACAGCCGTGTATTTGTTTAAAGGTTCGAACCCTGTCGACTTCTATTGATCCGTATAGAAGGATCGGGTTCGAACTAGAATTCACTTATCGACCCGCGCAACATCCCTAGGCGTCACGTGTGTACCAACAACACACTCGCCGGGGCCCATGCGGGTGATTTTTATATATCCCCTTTAGTGTATCTATGTGTATACATTCTCTAGTGCACGTGTAGGGGTATTTTGAAATATTTATAGTTTTGTAGATAATTGACATTTGAATACACAATATTTGATTTCAGAGCTTATACACGCCTTCTGTCCGCTAGTACGAGTGTTGCGGATCCGGTGGCGTTGGATTCTGATATTGACTCCCCCTTTCTCATTCACCGGGGGAAGGATCTTTCTGAATTTTGGAGTCAATGACTGCTGATTTGGAAAGAACTCCTTTTAGGATCTTTGGTGTTGCGGACTCGTTATTTTCGGTGTTTGTAGACACCAGAACAATTTTCTTCTTAAATATAGGACTAAGAAGAGGCTTGGGAACACCAGGAAGTTTGGTTCTAATTTGTTCAAATATTTCCCCCTTTCTGCCAGGGGGTGTCCTTTTCGTACATAGAGTCGCCCTTGTACTCAACGCACTTGTAGATCTTGGTTACCGTCATTGTAGGTAATATCCGTACTTGTGCCCACAGTGGTTCGTTGTGCTTACGATATACCCACTGTTGTTATCCACAAGCGGTTCGTATTTGTTTGTAAGGATCCGTTGTGTTTGCTACGGGGCTCCTAGGAATGTTCGTAGGAGACCCATTATTGTTTACATCATGCCCACCTGTCGCCAATCTCAGGTGGTTGTTGTTGAGTTGCATTTGTTTGTAGAGGAGGCAGATTCTCCGTCATTTGGTCTTTCGTATCGCCACCTCAATCAACAGGCGTTGTAGGAAATTATCGTAGGAGATTCCAACAGTATATGTAGGAAGGACACCGGTTGTAGCCACTACGAGCTCGTAGGAGTATTCGTAGGAAAACCCTTGCTTTTGCATTGAAACCACCTTTCACCAATCTCAGGTGGTTTGTAGCCATTTGTAGAGGACCGTACTGAATGCGACGGGTCATTCATTGTTCAGGTCTGACTCAAGTCCTGATGCCCAAGTAATGTTTGGATTTGCAGTTCTCTGGCACAAACCCTTGCACATTTGTTTTGGCTTGAGTCCGAATAGCTTTATTCCTTGCAGTCAAATTTGATTTGAGTTCTTTTGATTGAGTTTTGATTCCAATTTGATTTCATTCCATTTGGGTTTGATCTTTAGAAATCACTTAGAGTTTTAGTCCACAAGTCCACTGTTCATCGTACAGGTCCTCTACTCATTTTAGTTCAAGCTCTATGCATTTCTATTCCAATACAAGTCCTCTGCACTTTTAGTTCGAGTTCTGTGCATTTCTGTTCGAGTACAAGTCTTTATATTGTTGCCCAAGAAGGTCTTCTTATTGTTCAAGTCTTCGTACATTTCAGTGAAAATTTCGGCAGCACCCCGGCATATCCCCCGTTTGGGGGAAAATTGGGGAGCTGGGCCTTCCCACCACGCTACTAGAGCGTGTATGGTAGGTGTCCGTAGACACCGCAGCCGTAGTAATTTTCATCCCACCACGCTACAAGAGCGTGTATGGGGCCTTCAGTAGTACCCGTACAGCGGAACAGCAGTGACGTACCAGAACAGTAGTGACTCCCCACCACGCTACAAGAGCGTGTATAGGGCTCTCCCACCTCGTCGTATGCTTCGCACCGGGCTCCCTCCTACCGTGCTACAAGAGCGCGTATAGGTGGTTCCCCGGTCCGCTGCAAAGTCGAGAATGGAATTGGAACATCATACCTTTGCGTAGCAGTCGTCGGCGGTGTCGGTGTCGAGGTCGAGGACTGTCCCCACCACGCTACAAGAGCGTGTATAGGGCTTACCCGCCTCGTCGTATGCTTCGCACCGGGCTCCCTCCTACCGTGCTACAAGAGCGCGTATAGGTGGTTCTCCGGTCCGCTGCAAGCGTCGAGGACAGGATTTAAGTTAGAATTTATACCTTGGAGGACCGACGATGAGTCGTCGGCGACTGTCGGCGGTGTCGGCTCGTGGACCGAGGATCGAGGGCAAGCATATGCATTTTTTTTTATTTAAACATTAATTATAATTAATTATTAATTATAATATTTTTTAATTAATTATATTTATCTATAATTAATTAAAGTAATTAATTATACTTAATATAATTAATTAGAATAATTAATCATATTTTAACTTTAATTAATTAGAACTAATTAATATTAATTAACTTGATTAATTAATACTAATTAATTATAATTAATTACAAGTTATAATTAATTAAGATTAATTTTAATTAAATTAGTTATAATTAATTAACATTAATTATAATTAATTAATTAAAATTAATTATAATTAATTATACTAATCATAATTAATCAAAATGATTATAATTAAAATTAATTTTAATTAAAACAAATTAATCCCTCCCTCTACCTTCTCTGGCTCAGCAAATTTACGGGTTTGGCCGAAGTAGTAGCGGGCGAACGGCAGAGAGTTACCTTCACAGTCGCCGAGCTCCTGTTCTGTTCCGATCAAAATGTCGGACTTCTGACCGGAGAGGAGGGGAAAGTCGTCAAAGGGAGCAAAGTCGAACAACCCGAATGAGCCGAAGAAGCGTGCGTTAGGTAGAAAGTTATCTTCACGGACGACGAGCTCCTCTGCTTGCTTCCGATCAAAATGTAGTAACTTCCGATCTTAGAGGAAGGGAAGTCGTAGAAGGAGCAAAGTCCGACAGCTACGAAGAAGCTGCCGAAAGGGAGAAGGTTAGCTTCACAGCAAGCGAGCTGCCCGTCGCTGCTCACGATCAAAATGGCGTAGCTTCCGATTCAGACAGGAGGGAACGTCGTCGATCAAGCGAAGTCGCACAGCTGGGAGGAGTCGGAGAAGAGGCGAGCTTCTTTTCTTGCTTCCGATCAAAGTTCGTCACTTCCGATCCAATTGGAAGCGTCGGTGGAGGAGCTAAGTCGAACGAGAGAGGGAGAGAGCGGGAGAGGCTGAGAGAATTCGGGAATGAGCCAGCGCCCGAGGCCTCTCATTTCGTTTGGCTTTAATGTCGCGAGGAAGAGATCGTGGGGTGAAACGACTCGAGGGTGGCTTCGACGTGCGAAATGCGGCAACGACGTGCGGGCAGGTACGATAAGATTTTTTTTTGATTTTTTTTTTTTTTGTTGGTTACGGGTCAACAAAAAGATCAAATGTATAGAATGTGCAAGCGCTTTTACAATAAAGAGAAACGTAGGAATGTTATAAGTCGGACAACAACGAGGATTGAATTAGAGATGTATTACCTTTAGACTCTCTTGAAGCATTACAAAGGACAGACCAGGAGCATCTTTCTCCAGTAATGCCTTTGTGGCTTCAGGTGTAACATCTCTTGGAGTAAAACCCGTGCCACCTTTAGAAGGGAAAAATATATATCACAAGATAAATGCAAGTGAATACAGTAGAACTTCAGAATACATGCAGAAGAAGTTTCTAACCTAAAGTTAGAATAAGGTCAACCCTATCAATATCACTCCATTTTTTCAGAACTTCTTTTATTTTATCCACCTCATCCGAAACTACAGCTGTTGCAACAACAAATGCACCCCCCAGTGCTTCTGATGAAGTATTCACAACAGAAACAGCTCTGGGACCGCTGCAGATAAGTTTACAACAATAGCATCAGATGGGTAGACATCAATGAGATTTGCACCTGAAGTAAGCAAGCATGCTTAGCTTCCACAGTAGTAAATGTACAGGCAGAACAATCAGCATTATTCTACAAAAAAAAAAAAAAAAAATCCAGAACCTAACTTTCTCAATAATGCATACAAAGCTATATGTAATTGCAAGCATTAGATGTAGGGAGCAATATAATTGCTTAACTGCAAATCCTATGCAGATAGCTGTATTGACTCCACCAGGCAATATAGCATCAAACTGTGACCTCTCAGAAATGATGATTTAAAGAGGTGTATCAAGATGCACGCTTTTGTTTATCTTAAGCTCTTGAAAAACTGCTCTAAGTCCAATCAACATGAACTTCTTTTTTTATCAGTTTAAATAAAGGCATTGTAATTTGTAAAAATCCCTTCACAAATCTTCTATAGTAGCCAACCAATCCCCAAAAATTTTGAAACTCAATCACACTAGTCAGCTTTGCCCGTTCCATCACTTTTCTTACTTTTTAAGATTATAATTGATATAACTTCATCACTGGTGAGATGCCCCAAAAAATAACACTATCAAAACTCACATTTAGAAAATTTAGCATACATTTATGCTCTCTCAGTAAATCAAAAATAATATCCAAATGACTGGCATGATCCTCATTATTTTTTGAATAGACAATATATCATCAATAAACACTATTGCAAACTAATCAAGACAAGGCTTAAAAAACCTATTTATCACATCCATAAATACTATTATAACATTCATCAATCCAAAAGGTATATTAAAAAATTCATAGTGCCCATACATTATTCTAAATGCTGTTTTTTTAATACATTGTCCTTCACCCTTACTTTTCCAAAGTCTATACATAATCTCATTGTAGCATCTTTCTTCTTGCCAAATAAAACAGGGGCACTTCAAAAGATGTACTTGATTTAATGAAACTCTTCTCAATCACTTCTTAAAGCTAACTCTTTAACTCACACAGCTCCTTAGTAGTCATTTTATAAGTTATTTTAACAATTGACGCAATTTCAAGCTGAATTTCTACTACAAACTCAATTTTCCTCCATAGTAACAAAATAGAAAGCTTTTCAGAAAAGACATCAATATACTCAATCGCTACAGGGATTGCGTTTATATCACCAACTATAGCTTTGATAACTTGTAATTTAGCCAAGAATATTAATTTACTAGCTCTCCTCCAATTGTTCATCTTAGTATAGGTAATGAGAGATGAAATGATCTCTTTCTCACACCGAAAAACATAATATCTTATCTTGGGCAAGTTAAATCTGGCTCTCTTCTTTCTACCACACATGGTAGTAAAATATTTAACCAGTCAATTCATATTCAAAATCACATCAGACTCAATAAAAGATAGCAAAATCAAATCAAACCTGAATGTTTTATCATCTATCACAATATCAAGAGTATAAAATACTAGCAAACATGCTTATTACTTTCAAGAGATAAAATCACTCATTACAAAAACAAAGCAAAACAATAACAATAAGTCTTAGATGATTGAATTGATTAGATACAAGATTACAAATGGATGCATTACTCCAACATGTTCTAGTTTTGGAGTTTGTTAGATGACAAAAGGTTTATGAGAGCAGGTAGGAAAATCATGCAATTGATAATAGATTCTAACTAATACGGGGTACCACGTACAACTTAGAAAGTTATGTACAACAGAAAATAAAATTCAACTTAACCGAAACCTCTATTTGCCATAATACAAACTATCTCTATTGGTTTGGTCACATAAAACAGCAACCTCCCGATGTCCCGGTTAGAAAAATAGAGGTATTAGATTTGACTTATGTTAAAAAATGTAGAGGTAGACCTAAAAAGACTTAGTTATAAAATATTAGAAATGATATTTTTTTAGATTTAAACAAGAATTTGACTTTTAACATAACACAATGGAAAAAAAGAATTCATGTAGCCGACCCCACATAGTGGGAAAAAAGCTTGATGTTGTTGTTGTTGCTTGTCTATATAAATGAAATAACTAATATGGATCAAGCTTTCGACTGATGCTCAGCCAAAAATGGACAATAAGAAATAAAATATTTATCCAGAAAAAAAATGAAGTACCTCCTATCAGGGCCAACCCCATTTGCAACGGTGTCACTCACAGTAAGAATAGCAACCTTAACATTCCTCTCTTTGAGCACAATGCCAGTTTGCAAGCAATTGGCAGTACCTTCAGTATGGGAAGATGCGCTTGGTGTCACTTTGTCTGAATGGTTCAAAGGAAAGCTGCCTATGTCAGAAAGCAGTATTGCTTGAACAGAAGTTCCAGCACCAAGCATCTGCCCTGTTGCAGGTAACTCCAGTAAAGCATTTGCAGACTTCATGCTCATAAGACGGCTGCTCAATTGTCCTCCTGTGCTCACAGCAACAAAACTACAAGAAAAACAGTAATATAGCATATTTAAAACATAATCAAGCTTGAGTTTGTGCCAATGTCATAGCAATCTCTGAATTTTACCCTGGTAAGCCAGATCCATCATCAAACTCCCATCTTAAAATGGCGCGATGATACTCTGGTCTATCCGCACTGGTCCTTATTTGTTGAGCAATGCGAGCATGCACCCTGCAAATAAAATTCAAACTCTACCTACATAAACAATATTATAGAGATAGATATTGACTATAAATATATACAGTGGAGTACCAGTGAAAAAAAGCTACTTAGAGCATTCCATATTCAGATTCTTAGGTCAAGCAAGTATTCAAAAATGAATTATCAGCAGAACAAAAAGAAAACATAACAGGTGACATCTTGTAACAAAAGACACTGACATATGTGCAGCAGAGTCGCCAAACCTAGTAAGCTCAATATGTAGCATGCATGAACAAGATGCACTTTTCCATCAATCTTAAATTAGTTCATCTGGCAGTGGCTTTAATATGCTTGATTGAGGAGAGGAAGTCTAATACCTCAAAATTTTCAGGTAATAATATAAAATTTTCCTCAATAATGGAAATATTAACTTCTATGAAAATTTTAAGTGTATTTTTCTAAAAAGTTTAAATTATAGTTACTTTTAAATTTCTATTAACAGTTATTTAACTACTGTTAATTCTTTAATTAATTTCAGTATTAGCACTAATATAAACTAACTGATATTAATTAATATATTAGATTAAATTAAGTAGTACTCTATTCTTCCAAAAGGTGCATTCAATGGCTCTGAAAGTTTTTAGCGTGGAAGTTATTAAGTGGGCCCTTTTTCAATATATTTCAATCAAGGAGACGAATAGGAGAAAGGTGAGCAGTGTTGCAGGTTAGTGTGTGAATCAGGGTTGCTTTAACGTGAGCAAAAGAAGGCGGAAGAGGAGCAATTAGCGGAGGAGTGCAAGAGGCCGAGTGGAATTTCTGTGATAACCTGCGGCTGTGAGAGTTCAGTGGCATTGAGGAGAATTGGTTCTCGGTGGAATTAGAAGCTGAGTGGAAGAAGAATTCGATGGGGGCTTGTGAGTGGTGGAAGCAAGTATTGCTGTGAGTGAAGAGTGATCTATGTAAAGGAAGAAGAGGAAAAAGAGAAATTGAGGAAAGAAGAATTTAAGGTAAGTAACTTGGGTATATTACAATGTATAGTTGTCTTTTAGATTTCCTAAAATTAGTGAAAGCTTCTAAATAAAATTATATCAATTGTGTTAGGATTCAATTAGTATATGCAGATAGGAGGTTTCAAAGTAATTTACAAAATAAAAAGGGTTGAAGGTGTCGGATTTGAAGAGACAACTCGTCAAAGAGTTAAGTAATGCAATTTAATTTAAAAAGCAAATGTTGTCATTTCTAGACATGTACACTTGTATTTGACCGAATTCACAGGAAATAGAGATTAAAGTTAATTATTTTATTTAAGGTGTGTTCACAGCCAATGTTCAAGTATGAACGACCATATGTGAAATTGAATTGTCTAAGTTTAAAATTAGATATAGAATTATTAGATAAATACTTTCCTAATTAACAATATGTTGAAAAGAAAGCACTAAGTTATGTAAAACATACTTATTCTTTTAATGCTAGCAGAGTAGCAGATGTATCTTGTATATTAAGCATGAAAAATGACAAATCAAGTATGAGTCCATAAACTTTGAAGCCTGATAAATATCATATTACAAAAAGGGTTGGCATAAAATGAAATAATACCTGTGACGTAGGTGGGGCAAAAGAGACACCAATGGAGGCAAAAAGGACCTCAATGTGGTTCAACGACGATAATGTCAGGTTTGACCTGAGCTCCATTGAATATTATGTGAAAGCTATAAAAGCTAAATATATCAAAAATGATAGTTATAACATGAGATAACTAATGTTGATATTATGCACAGGCTTCAAATAAAATAAAAGGTGATCCTGAATATATTTTAAGTTATTTTGCAATTACCTTATAAGTTTAATTCAATTATAATTTCAATTATTTTGTCACTATAATGTTTCATTTAATTTCTTATTAAAATTGCATAACTTTATGAGCTTCATAGCTCACCAATTTTTTTACTGGCTGCTATTATAGGAAAGTATAAACAGAAAGTGGAAGCATATTAAGATAAGGTTTATTACACTTTCTGTTTTATTGTGTAATAGTGTTGTGAGTCTGCAACAGATGAATGTAGACTATTTATCAGAGAATTATTTGGATTTTTTAGTGGCTTTATAATGATATTTATTAGAGGTGTCAAAATATGACCCGACCCAAAACTCGATTCGAACCCAACCTGGAAAATTCCGGGTTCGGGTCAACACGTTTGCTATACGGGTCGGGTTCGGGTTCAAGTTTTCGACCCGTTTGTAAAACCGAGTCGGGTTTGGGTTGACCCGACAACCAGAAACCAACCCGTTTTAACCCGTCTAAACCAAACTAATTATCCATTAGAGCTAATTAAATCATCTAATATTAAAAATTGATGATAATGGTTTGCTACTTTGTTGTCACTCAGGCCATGTCAGTCAAATCAAATGTCAATCATCATGTTAGGGTCTTGTCAGTTATCACATTGAGCCTTTAATTTGAGGTCAGGCCACCCGTTTGTTGCCTAGGGCCAGATGCAAGCCCCTCCCGCTCTCGGCTCCGGCAGACGGCAGACCGCAGTTTGCTCTTCGCCGCCTTGAAATATCTAACTCGTTTGCTAAAATGGGTTAGGTTCGGGTTGACCCGTTTAGATCCGGGTCAACTCGGGTTTGACCCGAACCTGATCCATTGACCCGAATTTACACCCCTAATATTTATGATATAAGTGAGACTATATAGATGCTTCCATTTGTTCAGCAAATGTGTTGTATTATGGATGGAATATATATATATATATATATATATATATATATATATATATATATATATATATATATATATATATATATATATATATATATATATGGAAATGATTAAAGATTTTTAAATGGTGGATGTTTATGTTTCCCTGTTCCATCATGCATTTGCTAGTAGGTGTTATCGTGAGTTGTGACAACTAGCTCTATATAGATTCCATAATTCAATGAAGACAAAATAACAGACATGAGCTTTGAAAGATGCATGGTGCATGCACATTTGTGTGGTTCAAAAAGAAAAAAAAAACTAAACTAATTCGATGTCAGAGCATATACAACATATAATATTAGCAGCATGGGTCTAAATTCTAAATGTCACCTAATAACTAAGATGGAAAGCATGACACTAATGCCGGGCTTTTCAAAAACAAATGAACTAGTATCAAACAATTACTAGATATCAAATATTGGTGTCGTTAAGCTTCAAAGCTAAAGAAATCACCATAAAGTTATAAAAGTATCATTTGCTATGTTATAGTACATTGTTGCTGATGTACCTTGTGGTGGGATCTGATAGGAAATACTTGAAATCAAGTATTTCCTATTCACCTTTACAGCAAATGTCCACGAAATACTGCTGTCCGAAGCAGGAAAACAGTAAAAAAAAACAGCGGAAAAACTGTAGAAAACTGAGAGAAATTCATAGGAAAAACTTGTATTTTACTAGTAGATGCAAGGAAATTAGCAAAGATACAAGGATCCTCTATCCGAGAGAGGATCGCACTCTCCCAATCTCTAGAATTAGATCTAGAGCCCTAGCAACCAAAGAAGACAAGAAAACTTTCACCAAAACATGACATAACCCTAATTCTCCCTTTTCTCCCGACTTAATGCATAAAATTCAAATCTAATACAAAAGGACCTAATTGCCTTTGCTTCTCCTCCTTTTGGCTCCAAAATTCACTTTGAAATTCAAGTGGACCCCATCGGTTTCTTCCCCCTGGCTTCCGCCGGCTCCCTCTGCCTGTATACGCACCGAACCGGCCCAAGGTGCTGGGCCGGCTGGACCGGTCTAACATTACCGCCCTCCCAAAGAACCACCTTGTCCTCAAGGTGGAAATCCGGAAACTGTCACTTCATTCGCTCGTATGGCTCCCACGTGGCCTCGTAGTCAGGGAGGTTCTTCCATTTGATCAGGACTTCCGTTGCTCCATCTGTTTTCTGACGAACCTCCATGAGCTCCAAAGGTTCCAGTATCATCTCCATCTCCTCAGTTAATGTCCCTGGCAACTCCGTACTGGTAGCATGATCCCCAATGACTCTCCTCAGCTGGGATACATGGAAAACGGGATGGATCGTCGCTGTCGGTGGTAGCTTCAGACGATAGGCCACGACTCCAATTTTCTCCTACACTTCATAAGGACCGAAGTATCGTGGAGCAAGCTTCTCATTCCTCCGGTTGGCGATCGTTTTCTGTCGATATGGGCGGAGTTTCAAAAATACCTTTTCACCCACCTCAAACTGAATATCCTTCCGATGCCCATCAGCCTATTTCTTCATAATCTGTTGAGCCCTCAACAGAAGTCTTTTTAACTCTTCCAGTGTCTTATCCCTCTCCTCCAAATACTCCTCTACTGAAGACACGGGTGTGCTGCTACTCCCAAAATGAACCAAGTGGGGCGGGTCCCTTCCGTACAACACCTTAAATGGAGTCATCCGAGCGACTGAATGAAAAGAGGTGTTGATGTAGGAGTCTTCAAGAAGGGGAATCTGATGTAGACAAAGGGGGGGTCAACACAAGTTGAGTTTTACTTTTAATTTCTTGCCTTATGTCTTTTCATCTTCCCCCTCTCCTTACTCTTCATTATCTTGTCCTTTCATCTCCACCTTATCCTTTGGGCTGTTTTGTGGTTTTATGGGAGCCTTGGCTGATTTCGGTTTTGAGCATTAGTTGTTGAAATTTTAGTGGTGCAAGCTCATTATTATCATGTGGAGTTGTAGCTCATTATGAGCTAATGTTTAGCTCTAAATTCATTATGAGGTGCAAGCTTTTAGGTGAGTGGAACTTGTCTCTTCCTCTTCTTCTTTGCCTCTTGAGCTGCTGCATTATTTCCCTCATTAGGCTGCTGGAACCGTGGCCTTCATTGTGCTTTAAATGGAGACCTTTGGGGTTTCTCTGTGGTGGAACCCGTGGCCTTTATTCCCCTCCTTTTGCCGTGACTTTATGATGGCTGTTGGGATTAATTCCTCTCCTTTGGAATTGCTGAAACCGTGTATAAAAATCTGTGCTGGAACCGTGGCTTTCTCTACTATGCCGTTGGGGTTTCTCTGTGCTGATGCCGTGGCCTTTAATTGCCTAGGTGCTGTTGGTTTTCCTGTGCTGGAAACCGTGGGTTTATGCCCTGCTGTTTGGGATTTCTATGCAAAAATCTGATGGCTTTTCAACTCATTAATATGGGAATTTGAACAGTTTTTTGGACTGTTTTTGGACAGTTTTCTGGGCAGTTTTTGGGACAGAATTTGAAGAGTTTTGGACAGATTTCTACTGCAGTTTTAGGAGCCTTTTGACCTTCTTTAATTAATGCTTTTAGTGGCTATTGGTATTCCTTTCTTTGGTCTATAAATAGAAAATGTTTGTGGTTGTTTTAGAGATGTTAAAAGAGTGATATGATGTGATTTTTGGGACAAAAACCTGAGAGGTTTTTACTTTAGAAATCCTGCGGGCTCTTTCCAATCTTCTTCCCCTCCTCCTATGGAAATCTTGCGAGCTCTTTCCAACCTTCGTCTTGGCTTCTAACCTCTTTCGTCTATCCGCAAGTGCCATTCCATTGTATCCTTCTTCTCTAAGTGAAGCAACTATAGGGTGTCTTGTAAGTGTCATTTGTAAGTTTCAAAGTTGTAAGTGTCGTCAAGTAAGTGTCTATGTTTGTAAGTTTCTTTATATAATATAAAAAGTGTCTTTTGAGTATTTTTATGTCTTTATTTTGTTCTTAGAAAGAGTTTCTTTTTTGTGATAAAAAATTTGGGTCCCTCTCCCAAATTTTTGATTGCATCACGTGTTGTACCAGTGCTCGGCCCATGATAGCCATTTAGCTCATAGCTTGGGTGTTTCTGATGCGAAGCATCTCAGATAAGTTTCCAAGCTCCTGTTGACTACTTCTGTTTGGCCATCCGTCTGTGGGTGGTACGCCGTACTTCTCTTTAACACCGTCCCCTGCAGTCTGAACAATTCCTTCCAGAAATGGCTGAGGAACACTTTATCCCTGTCTGATACTATCACCTCTGGCACTCCGTGTAGTCTGACTATCTCCCTGATGAAGACTGACGCTACTGTCACCGCGGTGTATGGATGGCGTAGAGGAATAAAATGAGCATATTTGCTCAATCTATCCACTACCACCAAAATCACCGTGAATCCCTCAGAGCGGGGTAGCCCATCAATGAAGTCCATAGATATCTCCTCCAAGACTCGTCCTGGTAATGCCAAGGGCTGCAGTAACCCCCCTGGTGACATAGTTAGATACTTATTTCTTTGGCAGATCTTGCACCTGTATACCATCTCTTCCACATCTCTGTACATACCTTTCCAGTACAGCTCTGCCGCTAGTCTCCTATAGGTCTTTAGCACTCCTGAATGACCTCCCACTGCAGTTCCATGGAACTCCTGGAGCAATTGTGGGATGTGTACTGACGTTCTGGGAAGCACAAACCTCCCCTGATACAACAATCTCTCTCCCTCTAATGAGTACCCTGGATGACCTCCCTCTTCCTTCACTAAATCAGCTTTGATCTTGCTTAATTCCTCATCTTTAGCACTCTCCTCTTTTATGGCTTCCCAATCTAGCATCATTGGGACTGACACAATTACTGTTTGCAGCTCACCCATGCACCTGGACAATGCATCTGCTGCCTTATTTTCTACCCCGGGCCTGTACTGAATTTTAAAATCATACCCGAGCAGTTTGGATAGCCACCTCTGATGCTCCTCTGTCACCATGCGCTGCTCCAGTAAATATTTCAGGCTCCGTTGGTCGGTCCGGACGATGAAATGCCTTCTAAGTAAGTAGGGACGCCACTTTTGGATGGATAAAACAATTGCCATCAATTCCCTCTCATAGACAGATTTCAGACGGGCTCTGGCAGTCAACACCTGGCTGAAATAAGCAATGGGCTTGTGGCTCTGCATCAGCACTACTCCTAGCCCGTATCCTGATGCATCTGTCTCCACAATAAAGGCCTGAGTAAAATCCAGTAAAGCTAAGACCGAAACTGTGGTCATGGCTTTCTTCAACTGCTCAAATACTGTCGTAGCTGCCTCCCCCCATAAGAATCCATCTTTCTTCAACTGCTCAGTGAGTGGCCAAGCTATAGTGTTGTATCCCTTCACAAATCTTCTGTAGTACCCTGTAAGCCCTAGGAATCCCCTCAGCTCCTTTAGATTTTTGGGCAATGGCCACTTAAGCATGGCTTCAATCTTGGACTTGTCTGCTGCTACCCCTTCCTTAGATACCACATGACCCAGGTACTCCACACTAGCTTGTGCGAAGCAGCACTTCTTCAAGTTAGCTCTCAGCTGGTGCTCCTGGAGAACCTCTAACACCTTCAAGTGCCCCCAGTGCTCTTCCTCTGTTCTGCTATACACTAAGATGTCATCGAAGAATACCAAAACAAATCGCCTCAGATACTGTTTGAAAATCGTATTCATGAGTGCCTGGAAAGTGGCTGGAGCATTGGTGAGGCCAAAGGGCATCACCAGGAACTCATAGTGGCCCTCATGAGTTCTAAAAGCGGTCTTGGGCACATATTCTTTCTTCATTCAAATCTGATGGTATCCAGATTTCAGATCGATCTTGCTGAAAATCACCGTTCCACTCAATTCATCCAACAATTCGTCAATCACTGGTATGAGAAACTTATCAGGTATCGTTTCCTTGTTGAGTGCACGGTAGTCTACACAAAACCGCCAACTGTCGTCCTTCTTCTTTACCAATAGAACAGGACTAGAGAACGGGCTGGTGCTGGGTCTGATGATCCCTGCCTCCAACATTTCTCTGATCAACTTTTCTATTTCATCATTCTGAAACTGAGGGTAACGGTAAGGTCGCACGCTTACCGGCGACACTCCCTCTCTTAATGTGATGGTGTGCTCCTGCTCCCTGGGTGGTGGCAACCCTAGAGGGGGTTGAAAAACCTCCTCGAACTACTGGATCAAAGGCTGCACAAAGAGGGGTATGTCTCCCCCTTCCTCCCCATTCATTCCCTCTAAGCTGTGTAATTCCACCAAGTAGCCTTCCCCTTCCTCCTGAATTGTCTTGATTAGGGATTTCAGAGAAACCCCTACCTTAGTCAGCCCTGCATCCCCTTGAATCACCATTTTCCTTCCACCCTTCCTCAACTCCATCCGCAGTGTGCCTCAATTGATTTTGGTTTCCCCCAAAGTCTGCAACCACTTCATCCCCAGGATGACATCCGTACTCTCCAGTTCCAGGGGAAGGAAGTCTTCCTTCACTTGTATGCCTTGGATTTTCAGCACCACTCCTTTGCAGATTCCTCTTCCCATTTCTACCTTCCCAGTGCCCATCATCACCCCATAGCCCCCAGTATCCACTAACTTCATCCCCAGCATCTCCACAATTTGGGAGGAAATAAAATTGTGGTTGCCCCACTATCAATCAACACCACGACTCCACGGTCAGCTATCTCTCCCTTCACCTTCATAGTGTGACTCGAAGTGAATCCCACTACAGAGTTGAGAGAGACTTCTGCCACATCCAGATGCATCTTTTCCTCCTCCACCTCTGAATCGCTTCCCCCACCCTCTTCGTCTTCCCCGTCTTCACAAATGAGGAGAACTTGAAGAGTTCGATCCTTGCACTTATGTCCTGGCATATATTTTTCATCACATCGGAAACACAACCCTTTCGTTCTCTTCTCTTGCATTTCCTTGTCAGTGAGCCTCTTGAATTGTCCACCATTTCCTCCTCCTGTGGCTTTTTCCTTTGGAACTTCTTTCATCCCTCCTGGGGAAGCTCCCTTGGTGGCTAGGTGAGTAGTCGTCCACCTGTAAGTGCCCCCTGAGCTACTACTACTCATCGTTCCCCTCTCCAGGTTTTTTTGATTTTTGACCAACTGTGCAAGCTTCATGGCCTCCCCTAGGTCCCTGGGCATCAGGACCTTCACCGCTGCTCGCACCTCGGCCTTTAACCCCTTCATAAAATTTCCCTCCAACACCGTCTCAGACAAGCGTTCCACCCTGCTAGCCAGATGCTCAAACCTCTCTCGATAGTCTACCACAGACCCCTCCTGTACTAAGGCAAAGAACTGCTCGTAGAAGTTTCCTCCCCGATCGGTTTGGAAACGCTCTAACAAACTGTCCTTGAATTCTCCCCAGCTCCGGATAGGTCTCCTCTGATCTCTCCACTGGTACCAAGAGAGCGCCTTCCCTTCCAGACACAAACTCGCTGCTGATAATTTCTCCTCTTCAACAACAAAGTACCTTTCCACCTTGTAAATCCACCCATAGGCATCCTCCCCTTCAAAAATGGGCATTTTTAATTTTCTCACCTTCCGATCCCCGCCATTCCCCCTTAATCCTCCATAGTTCCCCCTCTCCCATGTGCCTGGGCCTCCCCATGTTTCCCGATCTTCCCTTGCTCGACCCTGTCCCAATCCCCCTTCAAAATCCCCTCTCCGATCTTCAAAAACTGTTTTCCGGCGCCCCTGAAATCCCCCTGATGCTCCCAACCAGCACCTCTGGGTTCCCCACCTCCATAGCTTTGCCTTTCCACATACCTTCCTCCTCTCTCTTCTCTCTGGAAAGGCTCCAGATGAGGCCTTCCCCTACTCCCTTCCATGATTTCCACTTCCTCTTCCTCCCGATGGATTTCAGAGTTGTCGTTCTTCGCTGCGGGCCCTTTTGCATCAGACGCCGCCGATTGGGTTTGAAACTCCAACATTTTTTTCATCATATCCCGTAGATCGGCCACTTGTCCTTCCATGGAGGACATTCTTTCTTCACTGTCTCCTTGATTTGATTTATCTCTCCTTCAATCCTCTCCTCCAAAGCATCCACCTTCTTAGCCGTCATCTCCTACGGCTTGCAAATTAGGAGAAAATCTCAAGATCTGAAAAAAAAAATTTCAGCGATTTTCTCCTTCAACGGCACAATTTCAGCCGCTGAAATTGGTCAAAAACAGCCCATGATTCGTCCCAAGACTTGCTCTGATACCAATTTGATAGGAAATACTTGAAATCAAGTATTTCCTATTCACCTTTACAGCAAATCTCCACGAAATACTGCTGTCCGGAGCAGGAAAACAGTAAAGAAAACAGCGGAAAAACTATAGAAAACTGAGAGAAATTCGTAGGAAAAACTTGTATTTTACTAGTAGATGCAAGGAAATTAGCAAAGATACAAGGATCCTCTATCCGAGAGGAGGATCGAACTCTCCCAATCTCTAGAATTAGATCTAGAGCCCTAGCAACCAAAGAAGACAAGAAAACTTTCACCAAAACATGACATAACCCTAATTCTCCCTACTTAATGCATAAAATTCAAATCTAATACAAAAGGACCTAATTGCCCTTGCTTCTCCTCCTTTTGGCTTCAAAATTCACTTTGAAATTCAAGTGGACCCCATCGGTTTCTTCCCCCTGGCTTCCGCCGGCTCCCTCCACCTGTATACGCACCGAACCGGCCCAAGGTGCTGGGCCGGCTGGACAGTCCATGGAGGACCGGTCTAATAGGATCCTTATAAGGAACTATAAAAATTTGCATCTGGTTTGTTGAAAAATGCCAATCTCTGCCGTGGAGTATAAAATACATAAATACCTAATGTAAAGTACAAGCTAGTCATCATATGCTGCATTTTTAGAATGTATTTACATTCCAAGAGGTTCTCTGATTCTGGAAAAATAGCTTTGTCAATATTTAATCAAGGAATTGTCAATGCTTTAGTTATTTTTAGGAAAGTTTAGTTCTATTATAAAAGGAGATCTTTTTAGATAAATGAAAAGGGGTATTAGATAATTAATGAATGAGTTAATTATAGGAAGTGAAGATCTGGCATAGTTCCAAGTTTGAAATTTTAATGGGAACTAGCAAAATCATGCTTTGCTGACTGGAATCATATTTCTTTTCACTTTACTAATCCATCTACCCTTCTAATTCACTTTGTCTATACTATTGTAAAATTAGATTTAACCGAATCTTTTACAGAATGAATTTCTCTGATTGTATGAATCTTGAATATCTACGTGTTTGTATGCATTCATCTCTTTTGGTAAATTATCTATTGTAAGAATTCTATGGTAAACCTAGACTTTAAACTCCTTCAAGGGGAAGGATAATGAATGAAAACTGAAATTGTTCTTCATTATTTTACAATCTACCACGTACAGCATGACAGTTAAAAGGCCAAAGAATTTGCAAAGAAAACAAAGGAGGGTTTTCAATAGAGAAAAATCCATCACAAAGTATATCAGGGAAGACAGAAAGCAAAATCATGATTTAATGATGTGTCGTAAATAAATCTTGTTTGAGAAGGTAATAGTGTGGTTCGTTCAGAAAGTTTAACACAGTCATAAGCCATGGATGAGGTAAAAGAAATAACGAAGGGCTCATTTGGTTGGTTAGGTGGATAGAAAATATGTTTTAGAAAACAATAATTACATTTTCATTCATTTTGTGAGTGAAATCGAAATAATTGCACTTGAGGACCGGGGGGTTGAGAATTTTGTGGAGCATAAAATCAATGCTATTTTCTAACTACATGAAACCAAATGTGGAACTAATAAAATCACAGTTTCTGAAATGTGTTTTCTAACTATGAAGCAACAAATATATAATGTACCAAATCAACCAAATGAATGAGATAATAAACAGTACCATAAGAACCTTGATGTGGGACATCCATAGATGCCTCATCATATACGCTCAAAGGCTTAAGTTTTGGCGGCAGGTAGCATAGAAAACAGAAGTTCATATCAAAGAAGTTCTGGTTTCAACAAGAATTGGAAAGGCATTTTCTTCAAAAAAAAAAAAAAAACAAGAATTGGAAAGAAAGTTCTCATGAGTTACCTCTCAAACTGTACGCAAGATCTGATAACAATGGATTCAGCTCTAACATCGTAACGCTTAACCATATAATAGAATTATCACAAGCTTTTAAGGACTGCATGTGTGTGGAATAGAAAGGTTAAATATAGAGCGGAGGAAAAGAAGGAGATTGAGAGGAGAATTCTCTTAGCCAGAGAATATTCATTGCTTCTTTTTTCCACTAGCTTTCGTTATATTTAAGTTGCTTTTATTTTATTTTATTTTATTTATTTTTTTGTGTTTTTCTTCTTGATAGGTATTGTTGAGTTTTTTATGTTATGTGGGGGATGGATATTGTAGGAGTAAGTTGAGGGATTGGATGACATTTGGCAACTTAACCGTTCAAAAGAGGAACACATAAAACATGAACTGTTGAACAAAAATGTTATAGTTTATGTCCCTACATCTTTCAACTATAAAATAGTAAATTGAGATCAAGAATTTGAAAACTTTATGCTGAAGAAATTACACGATGCATCAATTAAAAAAAAGCCAATTGAAGCAGCATTATCATATCAAAAGAATGGAAAACAACTATATTGAAAGTACAAGGGATCCAAAAGATAAGAAAAATCATATATAATAAAAAGGAAATAGATTTATTTTGGTACCTAAGAAAAAAAAAACGAATTGTTGTAACAAAAACTTAAAGATTACATTCCTCCATCTTCTTACTATAAATATTGCAATAGAGGTCAAGATGATCAACATCATATTGTGAAGAAATTACAAGATGTATCTAAACCTACACCATTGATATAGAACTATCAGATCAATAGTATGTATGGTTAAAAAAATCATTTGAGATGCACGCCTTGAGGCGTGCCTCGAACTGAGGTGCACAATAAGCGTCTCAAGGCTTAACCCCACTAGTGCTAGTGAGGCTTACGCCTTTTTTAAATGAGGCGTATGCCTTAAGGCTTAATGCCTCGAGGCATTTTGTAAGAACTTCTCATTCTAGTTGAGTTTTACAATTTTTTTATTATATATTATTATTAATAATATATATTTTTATTCTATTGTACAAAGAAAAGGATAAAGGATTGATGTTGTTGTTGCTATTGTATACAAAGAGAAGGAACTAGTTAGTTATAGGATGAATGAACAATGTTAAATAATTGTATTATGTTTAATAAAAATTGAAAGATAAATACTTCAAATTATAGAGACGAATAACTGATGATGATGAAATAAATTCTTTGGTTGTTAATAATATATTATCTAATGATTAATAGATAATAGTAAAAATAATTAAAGATTTAAAATTGAAACCGAAGAAATTCATTCGATGATGAGGAGAATAAGAGCTCGATGCTAATATTAAAATGACTACTAAATTGGTAATAACTTATACTTCATAATCAATTTAAAGAAAGTAGCAAAGTGGAGTTCAAGCTTAAAAAAAATCAAATGGTGATTTAAATATAATAATTACTTTGTTGTGTTATTAATTTGTTGCTTTTTTTATATTACGTTGAATCCAATGTTAATTAATATGGGGAGTTAAAAAAAATGTTATAATTTAAGAAAGTTTAAAAGTTGACAATGAGATAGAATTCAATGATGATATAATTATTACATACGAGAGCTATTATAAAGAATATGAAAGTAAGGATAAGGCAATCGTGGATTCTGATTTTTATTGTATATTTAAGTTTTATATGAGTGTTTATTTTGAATCTCATTTCAAACTTTCATTTAAAAATAACATTTAATATTGAAATTTATAATTTATATCATTATGATGACAAATCAAATAAATATGTTGATGTTGACCTTTAGGGACTAGAACAAAAAAAATAAAAAATGGAAGTAAACCATTGCATACATCAGCCCATACCTTGCACAAAATCTGTCAAACACGCCGCATTAGTAGCGTCCCAAGCACTGTAGCGCCGAACTGTCGCTTTGCCACGATTTCCCGCTTGCTTTGATTATGCCTCTACATTCATTGATAAAACGAGAGTCGAGGGGCTCTCTACTGGACTTTTTTAGCTTCCACCCAAGCAGAGAGAGAGAAGCAACGAGAGAGAGAGAGAGAGAGAGAGAGAGAGAGAAGCAACGAGAGAGAGAGAGAGAGAGAGAGAGAGAGAGAGAGAGAGAAGGATCTACCTAGCCGAATCCTCCTCCCTATCTTCCGATCTCTTCCCCCTCCAAGCCGTGACCTCCTCCCTTCGTCTCTACCCACACAAGCCGATAGGGAGGTAATCCCTCTCTCTATTTTTTATTATTATTATTATTATTATTATATTTATATGTTTGTGTGTGGGAGGAAGATAAAAAAAGGAAAAAAAAAGAAAGAGAGACAAAAAAAAGGGGTTTCAAGAAAAAAAAGAGAGAGGAGTTTTGGGTAGTTTTATGCATCACCATCATTACCACCGTCGTTGGGTGCAAAGGTATAAATTTTCCTAACTTCAAAAAATCCCGCTCTCGAAGTTTGCGACGAGCCGGAAAATCCTCTACGCGCTCACGTAACATAGTAGGGAGGGAAACCGATCCGACGCTTGCAACGAGTTGGGTAATCCCCAGACCGCTTATGTAGCGTGAGGGGGACAAAATTAAGTACCCATACGTGGGGAAATCCCTGTGTTCTTTTCAACAGCTGCCCAAGACCCCTAAGTGCTCATGTAACATCTTAGGGATTGAAGATAAAAGCAGCTGCGGTGTCTACGGACATCTACCTGAAGCGCTCATGTAGCGTGGAGGGGAAGATTGCCTCTTGGTTTTTCCCCTAAACGGGGGAGATGCCGGGAGGCTGCCGAAATTTTGGGTAAACATACGACCATACTTGGACTTGATTGAACTCAAAAGAACAATATAGGACATAGAACTTGAACTCAAACTCGAACTCACATGGACAACAGGGAACTCATTTGAAGTCAAATGATTAAAAATTCAAACTTAAGCTTGAATCAAATAACAAGACCTGAGCTCAAGAGAACTTGCACCTTGAACTCAAATTGAATTCAAATTCAAACTTGACTTGAAGGATAAAGAATTTGAACTCAAATGAAACACATCAGATTTGAACTCAAATGAATAATGCAAAGAGTCAAACTCTAATTCGATGAATGCATGAGCATGTTAAAAATATAAATGTTGATCAATAAATTTGATCATGGAAAGAAAGATCAATAAAGGGATGGAAGACTTATGTTGAAGCCTTAGTATGCATGATAATTGTCTTGCTCACAAGCAACATAAATGTGACAAAGGAAAGCTGGAATGTGCAAGTTTTGCAAACATGGGCCGATGTACCAAACTCCTACGAGCACAACTACAACTCATTCGTAAGCAAACGAAGAGTCATGGTGTGAAAATCCTAAATTGCAATGCAAAGCATTCAAATAAACATTAATCAAGTGGGGGACTTGTACTGAAGTTTCAAATGAACATTCATAAATAAATCAATGATTCTTGGAGAACAGAATTTCTGCATTTCACCTACAAACAAATGCAAGAAAGATATGGACAGGACGTCAAGCATACCACTGATATTGTGCTACCCTCTGTTTAAAATTGTGCAACAGGGGCACGCCTCTGTGCAATTTGCCGCAAATATGCCTCGAGGCTTATGCAATTTTCCTCTTTGCAGAGGCGTACGCCTCACCAGGTCTGAGGCGCGCCTCAAAGGCGCAATTATAGGTGAGGCGTATGCCTCATCAACCCGGTCCCACCTACTTAAAATGAAGCATTTTTTTCCCTTCAACCCGTTCGGTTCCAGGCATTCTCGAAAAATTCCCTCCCACAGCCTCTGTTCGCAAACCAGACAGGCTCCTGCACGCTCGGCCTCCCTTCCCGCCTCCTCTCCCGCCTGCGCCGCCTCTCTCCGGCGAACTTGAAGTGTCCGGCCGCCCTCTAGGAAAAGTCCACAATCGATTTTAGGTATTTTTTTTAGTTTTTGGTAAGATTTTTCAAATGAAAGAAAATATAGGGTTTTTGATTTTTTTGAATTTTTTGTATGTTTTTGAATTTTTGCATTAGGAAACATGGTTAGAGGCAAGGAAAAGGTGAATACGCCATTGCGGCGTGACCCTTCTTGGAAATATAGTGTGCAAGTTGACGTGTGAGGCAGCGAGAAGACGTATGCGTATTTAAAATGCAATTTTTGTGAGAAAGTGGTGGAGGGCAGAGTAACCTGCATGAAGGAATACTTATCATGCTCTCATAAGAATGTAGGACCGTGTGCAAAAGTGTCGGACAAGGTGAAGGATGAAATTATTGCTTACATGAAGAAAAGTACCACGGCAAAACACTTACAACAGAAGCAATTTGATGATAGGGTCGAACATGGTGCTTACTTTGGGAGCGAGAGTGGAAAAGGCTCTTCCTATACTATACATAATAGAGGTGCACGGGGTCCTATGGATCAGTATATGACTAATCTAGGAGAGGATAGAGGACAAGTAGAGATGATGCCTGCGGCTGGTATCAGAGAGGGTCGACGCCATGTTTGCATGAATATTGACAGATTTTTTTTTTTAGAATGGCATACCATTTAATGTTGCAATATCGCCTGCCTACTTCAATATGCTGCGGTCTGTAGGGTTGTATGGGAGAGGGTTAAAAGCACCAGCCATGGGTTTTATTTATATGCTATGGATGAGGTCAAGGAGTTGATTGCACACAACTTGGGAGGAGAGGAGGCAAGTTATAGAAAGATTTGGGATATCATTGATGCTCGGTGGGAGGTACAGTTACACCGTCATCTACATGCAGCGGCATATTATCTCAATCCTCAATTTCAATATTCAGAGAGGAAATCTTCAAACCTAGAGGTGAAGCTTGGCCTGTATCATTGCATGGAACGACTAATACCGGAGCAGACAGATAGAGAGCTTGCAGATTTACAACTTGTTCTATTTCGGAATAAAGAGGGTTTTTTTTGTTTGCATGCAGCAAAATCAATGATTGCCAAACGGTCTCCAAGTATAGTTATTTTGATAAATTCAAGACACTTTATTAAGTTCTGATTATCATTTTTCTTCTTGAAAACAGTTGAATGATGGATCCAATTTGGTGATTCCACCCCTGAGTTACAGAGTTTTGTTGTAAGAGTTTTGGGCCTCACTTATTCTTTTGGGTGTGAGCGAAACTGGAGTACATATAGTCAAGTGCAAACAAAGAGAAGAAATCGGCTATCAACATTCAAAATGAACTCCCTTGTATATATTATGCACAACAAAAGATTAAGAGATAGGAGATTGAGAAATAATGGGCTGAAGGATGATGAGGATTCGTTGGTGTGTGATGATGTGTTATCTGATAATGAGTGGTTTATAGATGATGAGACATATTTGTCAGTATCAGACTTACAACTAGAGGATCTAAGTGTGGATGTCTTGAGAGGCGAAGCAGATCAAGTGGGCACATCCACTAGTACCACACCACACACATCCACTAGCTCTGCAGCACAATAATCAAGTAAAGGTATTCTACAACTTCTTATATGATATTGCATTATATTTATATCAAGTGAGCAATTAACATAATAATGAATTAATGATCATTCTTATTGAATAGGAAAGAGAAAAGTGAGTTATATTGAAGATGATGAAGATATGACATTCATAGATACAATTGGAGAAGAAGATTCCCTTAAAGACCTATTTAGTGATGGGATATGATTGGATTTTATATGTTCCTTCTTAATTGTACTTTGGGAGTTCTGATAGACTATAATTTTGTGATTTTGTACTTTGGAATATACTTTTATTGCATCTCTTTTCTTAATTTCCACTAATTCCACTTGTCATTTAGATGTTTTTATTGTATGATAGAATCTTGCTATTATTTACTTGCTAAAACCCTTAAATTCTCATTTACGCAATTCTGCGTCCGTGAGGCTTACGCCTCGCCTCACGAACGAAAACCGCCTCGAGGCTTATTTACGCAATTTTAAACCTTGGCGCTGCCAACATATATGGAAAACGAATATATGCATGCAAATGATGAACGGTGAAATTCAGATGGCTCGGAGTGTTCAAGAAAAGGTGATATATATCTATCATACAATCAAATGCTACTAAAAGGATTTTGTATGCGATGAGCACAGTAACACCTTCACAATCAACGTCCATATGCAAACATGGATGAAGAGTTATAGATGACAGAAGGCACTAAAGCTTGTCCACAAGTACCTGTTGAAGATTAACATGCATGCAACAATCCACCTGCAGATGATGACGAACAACGTGCAAACGACATTGGGTCACCCTTGCAATCAATAATAAGCAATCATCAAGTAAATGGACTGATTCCCTACAAGCGACAGCATATAATATGTAGTAAAGTGTAAATATTTGTGGGGTCGTATGAGACTCGTCATACGCACTACATTCTATCTACAAGCTAACACTGTATGACATGCAGCAAGTGTAAGTGTCTACGGGCCCAAACAAAATACTAAATGACTATAATAAGTGCAAGCTCCTATGAGCCAAAGCAGGAGATTTGTTAGTGCACTATAATCCACTTGCATAAAACAATAAATAGTGTACGACAGTCTATCTGTATAAAGCAGCGAACCACTTTATTCAGAAGCTGCTACGCCATGCCACCGGATCTGCAACATCCCTACAAGTAGACAGAAGGCGTCTACGAGCTCCTAAATGGAATGCTACATTCAAATGGTGGTCACCCACACAACTGAGTAGCGTCAAATATTCCAAAAATGCCCCCTTGCACATGCACTGTAATATGTATGCACATAGGTACACAAAGGGGTAAGTGCAATCATAAGACCCGCATGGGCCCCAGCGAGCGTGTTGTAGGAACACTAGGGATGCAAATGAACCGAGGGTTCGACAAGTTACTCGTGGCTCGGCTCGATAAGAGCTCGTTTATGTTCGTTTAATAAGGTAAATGAACAAGCTTGAACAACTTTGACAATACTCGATAGCTAAATAAACAATCATGAATAACCTGACGTTCAACTCGTTTATGTTCACGAACAAGATTGTTTAGAGCTCGAGAACATGCTCGATTAAAAAAATTGATTATGCCTTATTTAATTAAAAATAAATATTTAACTATTAACTAAAAAAATATTTAACATTTATAACTAAGCTCGTTTATATTACTATTTAACTAATAAGATATTTATATTTATATATATAAATTATTGTTTTTAAAATTTTTTAACTCCTGCACGCCAGCCCACCTATCCTCTATTCTGATTTTCGTGAATTTAAACTCTCGCCCGTGCCCGCCTCTCTCTCCTCAGTGGCCTACAACAAAACAAAACAAAAACAAAAAACTGTGGTTTAGTCCCACATCGTGAAATAATGGGAGAGTTTGCACAATATATTGAGCTATAGTGTAAGCTATGCCAACGTAAGGCGGGCTGGGAGCAAAAGACAGGGTGGGTTGGGTGTGGTTATCGGGTCGAGCATTTGGAATTTGGTTGGATCTACTCGTTTAACGAGAGGCTCAACAAGCTTAAAGATAAACAAGCTTGAACTGTTCACGAACTGAACTTGAAAAGTTAATTTTAAAGGAACTCGAACAGCCATTAAGAAACTCAACAAACTTTGAACCGATCTTGAACATGTTTTTGACAAACAAGCTCGAACTCGAACATGCCCAAGCTCAGCTCGGTTTGGTTCATTTGCAGCCCTAAGGAACACACGTGAAGTCTAGGGATGTTGCGCGGGTCAATAAATTTGGACATGATCCTCCCAAGCAGGTAAATAGGAGTCAACAAGGTTCAACAAATAATTACAAAATACCTCTAAATACCCGCATGGGCCCCGATAAGCGTGTTATTAGTACACACATTACGTCTAAGGATGCTGCGCGGGTTAATAAGGCAGTTCAAGTTCGAACCTGATCCTTCTATGCGGATCAATAGGAGTCGACAGGGTTCGAACCATTAAATAAATATACGGTTGTGGCGACCGGTATATTTATTTTAATGACATTCATATTAGGTCTTCAAGGCTTATAATCAAGAGAATTCACTAATAAAGGCATAAAGCTTATGAAACCGGATCCTCCTAAGCAGGTCAATATGAGTTGATAGGATTCAAACCATCAAACAAATATACGGTTGTGACGACCGATGTATTTGTCTTAATAGATTCATATTAGGCCTTCAAGGCCTATAACAATATGAATTTACTAATAAAGGCACAAAGCTTACGAAACTTGATCCCTTATCGGCAAGTTGATAAGGTCGATAAGGTTTAATCAAATGAAAACTACCCCAAACACCCCAATGATGGTCGTGTTGAATGTATATCTCAACCGGAGGGGTTAATTCTAAATATTTTCAACCTTAAACTCCTACAAAATTTAAATATTTTCAAGTGACGTCAAAGTCATCCTGATGATGGCCGTGTTGAATGTTAATCTCAACCGGAGGGGTTCATAAACACTTTCAAATGCCTTTCAAGCTCCAACCAAATACCCACAAAAATTCAAAAAGCCTAAAATTTCAGATATTTAAAATTGAAATCTATCCATCAAATAACTTAAAGCAAAATTCATCCACTCTCTGCAACAGTTTGCCGAGGTGGAAAAATTCGAATATAACTTCAGCTCACATAGAACCAAATGCCTAGTTGAAAATATCACTAGGATCCATTCTCAAGCAATCTCCTGCCAGTAAAAATGTGTTACGTGTGCTCTAACCGGCGGCTTTGCCGCCAAATGGCACCGCAGGATAAACGGTTATGACCCGGGACCCTCTGAACCGAGTGGTTTTGCCGCCAAATGGCACCACGAAATACCGATTATGGCTAGAGTCAATACATTCCTTACTGCCATCAAATCTTTAAGATATGAATCAATATGATATGATAGATATGACACAAAGCCAAAGCCCTCTGTTAGCTAAGGTGGATTCAAATTTGTCCCCTTAGACAAACTCACCCCAGGTCTACAAGATCCCCTTGGACGAAGTAACCCATGACTGCCGACAAGGATCCTTCTATCAGGTTGGGTCGACATATCCTCTAAGTAGACCAGGAACCACAATGGCCCGGGACAAGGGAACCATGGGATCTTGATCGAGTCCATCATCCATTCCCCCACCATCTGCTTTAAGTGCAAGATAGTGAATTTTCTATTTTAAATATCAAATCTTCCAACCCTTCAAAATTCCAATTCTCAAGCCTATGCTGCTACTATATGCCAGATAACGCATATTCTACATATCTACGGATATAATGTATCTAATTGACGACTAGCCTTAATCGAAAGTTCTCTCTCGTTACCGGGAGGGGTGATTAACTATAGGGGCTTGCGCCTATTGTAAACCAAAACTCATATCATAAAGTCCTCGCAAAATGAGGGCGAAATCTCTGGGTAGTGTCTTATCTACAAACCAATATGCCTTCCCAAAATTTACACCGGAATTTAATTTCGTTAAAACTCCCCTGAAAAGAAGAAAAAATAACAGCGGGCGGAGCCTGGGCCGAATTTTTGGAGCCCACAGTTGATAATTTATTTTATTTGTCATTTTTATGAATTATTTGTAAGTTCATATGTTTTTTTTATAATTATAATATATATATATATATATATATATATATATATATATATATATATATATATATATATATATATGTTTTTTTCTATTTTGAGGCTTAGGCCTCATCCGCCTCAAGACTTACGCCTCACCTCACTAAGGCTAAATGCCTCTATTCTCGATTTCGCCTTTTTAAATCTTGGTAGCATGTACAATTGCCATACTATTATAGAGAGAGGAAAGGATAAAAAAGAAGAAGAAAAATAAAAAGCATTTCATTGAGTATCCACAAAAGTTGAAACATGTTATCTCTGAAACTCATTTTTCACAAAAGATGAAAAGGTGGATTCAACAATTACAATGAGTTTATAATGTATATCACCTTAGAGGAATTATTTTATTAACTTATGTTCAGGCATCTTCATTCGAAACTAGTAATGTTCAACATATCATACCTCCATTAACACGAGGAACAAATTTGTGCTAAAATTTACCTGAAATTGGAAAAGAAAGACAATAGAAAAGACTAAAACCTTGTAAGCTGAGGGTTTGGCCATCCAGACAGACAACGTATAGCAGGAACAACAAAAAGTTGGAAGCAAACCAAACAGCTCACAGGATTTCCAGGCAAACCAAATGCAAGTACTGTCTTAGCACTTCCTTTATCTACAGATTTGGCGCTAATCTTAGCAAATGTCAAAGGCTTTCCAGGTTTCATGAAAACCTGCATTCGATAAATAGAAATTATATTAAAGGAAGATTACTTGTTTTACTTTTAAAAAGATAAGCTCAGCAATTTGCTGATTAATATTCAATAATGTTCTATCCCTACTAAAATATAAACCACAGCACAAACTGGCAAATAATCGACACATATCTTTTATTATAATGTACCCATGTTTAATCTTAAAACTAAATTTTGATGCAGATCAAGGGAATTATCTCAACACTCAAAGTAATCCTCAGAGGTTCCTTAAGAGGAACCTCGGATAATTTTAATATGATAATTGCTTCAGTTCACTTTAGGGATATTCAGATGAACATTAATATAAACAAGAAAATTGATCCACGAGTTTTCTTCCATAATATAAGTTCAGAATTATGATTTATGAATGTCTAACATGCTCTAAAGTTCGTATAAACAATTGCTCCTTCAGAAATAAACTTTATGCAAAAGCATGATTTTATCACTTCTTAGTACAAAAGGCATCAGGAATATTCAGAGGAACATTATAATGAAATTGTTTCAGGGTAAGAAATAAGCATGACATGTTGGTCAACTTTTAACACATAGAAGCAAAAAATAATAATGCAAAATGAATGAAATCATTGAATTAGTCCAAGAAGCAACTCATCAAAACTGTTGTTCCATATCTATTTGTTTTTAGTGGAAACAAAAACCGGTTCATCCATAAATCACAAACATCTCTAGGATTACATGGAAGGAAAGAAAATAGCATGCAAACATATAAATAAAAATTGCAGTTAGTGGACGCTAAAAGTACTACAACAGTCAACATTAAGTTATGGTCCAATTTTTACAACCTAAGAAAAAAAAATCCTCCTCCATTGACTCCACCAGCGGTAAAAAAATATTTCACAAGTAACATACGTTAGAGCAGCATGAAATAAAAGAAACTTTGATACAAGGACATACTAGGCTACCTTTTCAAAAAGAATGGTTCCCTTTCTTCCCAACATAGGCTTCACCAGATCTTTATCTCCCATGGAAACACCACCAGAAGTCAACAATATATCAACCCCAGATTCAATAGCTGTATCAAATATCTTATTAATGCTTTCTTCATCATCACGAGCAATTCCAAGATCTACAACTTTACTTTGCTGCTGAAGAGCAGCTGTAAGTAGCATAGCTCGATTAGAATCTCTAATCTGCATAAGAATTATATACATAGACATACATATTAAGATTGTGCAAAAATGAATATTTCTATAAATTAGAAGACATGCTTTGCTAGAAGGGTAAAATACAACAATCTAGAGGCTGGGTTACACTACACCTGGCCTCTGCCTAGACTTTTAGTTGATGGCTCCACCAATTCATCTCCTGTAGAAAGTACAGCCACCATTGGTCTAGGGTACACCTACAGATTAAATTAACAATAACATTGCTAGTTTGTTCTGTCACCTCAATATTTCTAACAGTACTTATGATAATAAAATATACCTTCACCATGGTAACTCCAACAGTAGCAAGCAAACCTATTTCAGCACTGCCTAATAACTCACCTGACTTCAATACTACAGCATCCTTCTCAATGTCTGAACCCTGTCTAGTTGATTAAATAATATGTTCAATTCATTCAACCAAATGCAAAACAAAAAATTCACAAACAAATAATAAATTGCAACCGTAAGGTGAAAAAATTTAATGGCGGCCTATTGAACATATGGACAGGATTCACTGAGCAAGGAAAGCAAACACAGCATCAGTTTGCAAAAGTACACAAGTGCATACCAAGACTAGGTGGATCATAGCTATCCAAAGCCTAGTTAAAATAAGTGATACTTAAATCTTTCATGTTTCAAGCACCTGATTTTAGACAGAAAAATGTTCAACAAAGAATGCACGTCATAATCATCCCGGTAACGAGAGAGAACTTTTGATTAAAGTTAATCATTAAATAGATATATAGTATCCACCGAATAGTAGCAGCAAAATTTGATAATGAAAATTGAAATTTTATCACCGTGCACTTAAAGTGGATGATGGGAAGAATGATGATGAACCCGATCAAGATCCTATGGTTCCGTCATCTCGGGCCATCATGGTCCTTATTCTACTTAGTCAGAGGATGTAGTCAACCCAACCTGACTGAAGGATTCTTATCAGCAGCCATGTGTTGCTTCGTACAAGGGTACCTTGTCGACTTGGGGTGAATGTTTGACTAAGGGGATATATTTGAGTCTACCTTAGCTAACAAAAGGCTTTATGTCCTATCAATTATACCCTATTGATTCATTACTCAAGAATTTAGAGACATTGGGGAACATACGGGTATTGACCTTGACCATAATTTAGTAGTATCATTTGGCGGCAAAATCACCCGGTGAGAGTGCCTCGGTCATAACCTTTTACCTGTAGTGTCATTCGGTGGCGAAACCACCTGTTAAAGGACACATTTCACGTTCTTACTGACAAGAGGTGGTTTGAGAATGAATATTAGTGATATTCTCGAATGGGCATTGACTCTTTGTGAGCTGAACTGATTTTCAAATTTATTCACCTTGATAAATTGTTGTGGAGGTGGGATGGATTTTTAACTATTTAGGTATTTTTATTTCAATTAGGCATTTATTTATTTTTGAAAAGTAATAGATTTTGAAAATTTTATTTATACTTGACCCCCAAACAATTAACTTTGAGATTTGGGGGCATTTCTTTGAAATTTGTGTGGACACATCCAGTTGAGATTTGCATTCAACACGGCCATGATTGAGGTGATTTTGCAATCACTTTAAAAGAATTGTATTTTCATTAGAGTTCATAAGTATTTTGAAAGGTAGGGTCCCCTCCATTTGAGATTAACTTTCAACACAATCATCATCGGGTTGAAATTAAAGTTATTACAAATTTTGTATTTATTATAATTTTTAAGGCATTTGAAAGGGTAGAGTCCCCACCAGTTGAGATAAACATTCAACACGACCATCATTGAGGATTAAAGTTTTAGTTATTTGAACCTTGTCAACTTTGTTCGCTCGCCAACACAAGATCAGGTTCGATTATTAATATTGTAAGTTATCGTACAAATGCTAAGAATCGAGAGCTTTACGTTTTATATGCATTTCATCTAAAGAGCCTTTGAAGGCCTAATATGAACTTTAAAATCAGATATCTCGATAGATCTATGTTAGACCGGTCTGGCAAGTCTGACGGGACCGACTTACAAGAACAGAGGCGAACTTCTCCGCCTCCTGTACGCACCAAACGCATGCACGACAAGCGTAAGCTATTTTAGGAAGGATTTTTGAGGAAGTTAGGAGGGAAATTTGAATGTAGAGACTGTTTAGGGATTTTCTTTTGATTTGTATGCATTAAATAATTTATTTTCCTAGGGTTAGGGCATCATGAATCTGGCTGAAATATGAGATCTCTTAGATTGAGGTTTTCTTTTGGGCTCTAGCGGCGTCTAGAGATTTGGGAGAGATCGATCATCCTCTCGAAATAGAGGATCAATTGTACCTTGTTATTTTCCGTTTCCCTTTCATCGAATAATACAAATTATCTAATGTTTTCGTGGTTCTGTGCGGAGTTTTGTGGAGAATTCTTGTTGTTTTCCGAATATTGATTAAAAATACTTGAGATCTACAAGTGTTTCCTATCAATCTATGATTAAGGGTTCGCTTGTTAATTCATGTCATGTCGGACTTCTACCTTTTCAAGAAGGAGGATTGAACTTAAATGTTTGACCAACACAGCATTCTCAGACCTTAAAATTAGGAGTTTTGTATAACAGTCAGAGCACACGTGGGGAATTAGTATTTAATGCATGAGAAGGGCATTTAAATATAATCAATTACATAAGTGATTGTCATTGGAGTGTGCACAAGCTTTCCTTTAGGAGCCTACATATGCCTTCTATTCGCTTATACGAGTGTTGGGAATTCGATGGTGTGAAGGCGAGTTAGGTTAATTGGTGTTGCCTCATTGAGTTATCATATCATCTAACATGGCTCGTAGAAGATTTTTGTTCAATAGACATTAGGAGATCGTGCTATTGCTTGCAAGTAAATTACATCGTTCTCCACGAATCTCCCTTTGTCATTTACAGGTAAGCTGATTTGTCCGGTATGACAACTAGGCACTACGAATTCCTTGCTTCTGCTTACAGGTAAACTGTAGTATGCTGCTAAGGGTCTCGTGCCATTTGATTGTAAGCAAAATGTTTTGTATTGCAAGCTTCATTAATTTTTCCTGAGAACTAGTAGTGATCATTTAAAGTCACTAGTTATTGTTTGTACAAGAGCTACAGTCGATGCAAATCCTCTAACGTTGCCTATAAGTGTGGTTATTGTGTGTATCACAATTTTGTGCTCTCTACCTATAAGCAAGCTATATTCATCATAAGTCTACAACTTTAATCTGCAGGCAGACTTTCGTATATATGACAAGTTTTCTAGAGTTGTCCATAGATAAATTGTACTCACTATAAGTCTCTTGTTATTGCCCTGTATGTGAGTTTCTATATGCACTGGAAGTCTTTGTTCTTTGCCTGTGGGCAAATTAGCATGTCTATCAAAAGCCTACTATCCTTTTAGGTAGGCGGGTCATGATATTTGTATTGCAAATCCATTCTTCTAGCTTGTAGGCTAGGTAACACATTCATTGTTCATGCCTTATACTTGCCTATAGGGAAATCATGTTCATTACAAGTCTCATTTCTTCTTCAACAAGTGAGCAATCATCTGTTAGACCGGTCCACTAGACCGGTCCAGGCGGGACCGGTTCACGGACGAAATCGCAAAAACGGCGAAGATTCCGCCTCCTGGCGGAGAACGAGCGGCCCGACCGCTCAAACAAAGCGTTTTAGGAAGGATTTTTGGGGGGTTTCAGAGAGAAATTTGAATGTAGGGACTGTTTAGGGAATTCCTTTTGATTTGTATGCATTAAATAGATGTTTTTCCTAGGGTTTGGGCATCTTGAATTTGAATTGTTTGGAGATCTAGGGTTTGGTGTTCTTGGGCTCTTAGCTTTGCCGGAGATCTTTGGAGAGTTTTTCCTTCCTCTCGAATTGAAGGAAAATTGTATCTTGCAAGTGCTTTTCATCGTCTAGTGGAATAAAAGTGTTTGCTTCGTTTTCCTACGATTTCTCCTACGTTTCCTCTCAGTTTCTCTCGTATTTTTGCTGTTTTTCTGCTGTGGACAGCAGTTTCCATCGGATCTACTTCAGTTTTGGTGAGAAGCACTTGGGAATCCAAGTGTTTCCTATCATCATCCTTATTATAAATACCACATTCTTGCTCTTAGTCGAAGGCTAGCGAATGTGCTCATTACATTTTCATTGTTCTTTTCCCATAGAAAAATTAATATGTTCATTATAAGATCTTTGTCCAATGTCATTTGGTCAAAGAAATGAAGATAGTCATTTCAGAATTCTTATTATTGTTCCCAACTAGCTTTTTGGGTTTTATTTAGTTGCATTTTAGTTTAATAGGCAATTTTTAAAATGTCTCATATTCACTGAAAAATCCTGGCATCTCCCTCGTTTAGGGGAATTTAGGGGGGGTCTAGGCCTACCCAACACGTCAAGAAATGCGTGCATGATCGACGTTACGCAACACCGTGTACATGGTCTTTTATCCAATCACACCAAAAAAATCGTGCATTGGTTGTAGGGGTACCTGCATAAAAAACTCACAAATTTTCCTGCATGCATGAAAGCGGGTACTTAACTTTTACCTCATCGTGATAAGAAAAGAGCGAACGAGACTAACCCACTTCGCCTCAAGCATCACACCAAGCTTCCTCTCACCATGCTAAAAAAAGTGTGCATAAGAGGTCTACTCATTGCGCCATAAGCATCGACAATGGGATTTGAGCTTTTGAGATTAATGAGCGTTATACCTTGACGAGCAAGACGACAATGACAAAGTTGAAGCAAGATGACGAGGGGCCAGATCACACAAATATCACTCCTTTTTTGTAAAAATCTCTCTTTTTTTAATCTCTCTTTTATGATTCTTTTTTTTTTTTTTGCTTTTTTTTATTAAGAGAGTGTAAACTCTCTGTTGGAGAGAAAAAAAATGGAGAGTTGGGTGGTAATTGGAGTTGGATTAGAGGAGATGGGATCTTGTTTAGGTTGGATTTGAATTTGAAGTTGGGCTAGTAGTGGACTGTATGGGTTGGATTTATGGATGCAAAAGCTGGCAGTCATGTTTTGGGTTAGATTTGTGGATTGGAGGGTTGTTGGTAGGCTATTTGGATTGAATTTGTGGGTTGGAGGGCTGTTGTCAGGTTTGAGATGGGCCTTGGGCTGTATGTGGTGAGGAAGGAGAGGGAAGATTAGGCTGTGAAGTCGGCTACTTGGAAGTAGATGCGGCAGCAGTTGGGTAGGATCAGGTGTTGTAGCTGCATGTAGAACATGCACGAGCAGGAGACAGGCTGAGAAAGCTCTGCTGGGAGTGGATTTGGATGAGGGAATTGAGCAGCGGCCGCTGGTGTTGTGCGAGTAGAGAAGTGGAGATGCTGCTGGGGTGTTCTGAGAAGAATTGAACAGTAGAGAGCCGGGCTAGTGGAGTGAACTGAGAGGTAGCGTGTGGGAACTCGAATGGAGAGGAGGAAAAATGAGGGAATAGAAGACACCGGGCAGTGACAATGGAAGGGTCAGAAACAGTGCCAAATAGTAAGGATTTGACCGTGATTTGAGTAGGATTTCTGGCACAGGATGAGGAGATTAGATTTTTACAATTTTATTTTATGATACATATATATTTATTAATAAATCAATAGTATTTAAAAATAAGAATAAGAATTATGCGTTGATCCTCCTAGACTCCCTCATTTCTCGTGCGCCTCGATTTGCATGTCGTCATCTTGAAACTCATGTCGATTTTGAGCTTTCACTCGTGCAAGGGCCCATGCAATATTACAGCCATTTCTAGGTATTTTTGACATTTCAGACACAACAGTGAAGTCCATTTTACGAACGGGCAATGTTCGGGTAATGTCACGCAACATTTCATCAGTAGTCCATCAATTTTGATCATCTTCTATGCCATAGGCAACATTACGGCCTTTTGATCACCTTCTATCCCATTTGAAAAAAGAATGAGTCTCCTTGAAGAGCCTATCAAACGTATTTGTCTGCATGTATGAATATTGCAGATCCGGTGGCGTGCGGGTAATTGTATTCACCACAAGCTTGGTGTCTTCTTTTGTGTGGGCTCCGAAAATTCGGCCCCGGCCTCCGCTCGCTTTTCTTATTCGGCGAGGGAGTTTTAACGAACTAAGTTCCGGGGTAAATTTTGGAAGGCAGATGGGTTTGTAAATAAGACACTACCCAGAGATTTCGCCCTCATTTTGCGAGGACTTTATGATCTGAGTTCTGGTTTCCTATAGGCGCAAGCCCCTATAGTTAATTACCCCTCCCGATCACGAGAGAGAACTTTCGATTAAGGCTAGTCATCGATCAGATACGTATAGAAATACGTGTTATCTGGCATATAGTAGCAGCAATGAGTATTGGTATTGAGGATTGAAAGTTTGGGATTTGAAGGGTTTGGATATTGGGATTTTGGATTGAAAGATTTAATATTTAAAAATGGAAATTTGCACCATCTTGTACTTAAAGCGGATGGTGGGGGAATGGATGATGGACCCGATCAAGATCCCATGGTTCCGTCATCCCGGGCCATCGTGGTCCCTGGTCTACTTAGTCAGAGGAGGTAGTCGACCCAACCTGACAGAAGGATCCTTGTCGGCAGCCATGGGTTGCTTCGTCCAAGGGGGCCTTGTAGACCGGGGTTGGATGTTTGTCTAAGGGGACAAATTTGAATCCACCTTAGCTTGCAGAGAGCTTTGTGCCCTATCGATCATATCCTATTGATTCATATCTCAAGGATTTGATGCCAATAAGGAGCGTATTGGCTCTGGCCATAACCGGTATATCATGGTGCCATTTGACGGCAAAACCACGCGGTTCAGAGGGCCCCGGGTCGTCGTAACCGTTTATCCTGCGGTGGCCATTTGGCGGCAGACCGCCGGCTAGAGGACGCGTACCACGTCCTTACTGGCAGGAGACTGTTTGAGAATGGATCCTAGTGATATTTTCGACTAGGCATTTCGCTCTTTTGTGAGCTGAAGTAGATTTTGATTTGTCCACCCCGGCAAACTGTTGCGGAGGGTGGATGGATTTTGCTTTAAGATATTGATGATTTGATTTCAGTTTTAAATATCTTGAAATTTGGAGTTTGTAGAGTTTGGATTCTGATAGACATTTGAGTGGAATTTGAAATATTTATGGACCCCTCCGGTTGAGATCTTTGTTCAACACGGCCATCATCGGGGTGTTTTGGGTCATTTCCATTTGTTGATTAAACCTTGTCGACCCTATCAACTTATCTATAGGGGATCGGGTTTCTCGTAGGCTTTGTGCCTTTGTTTATGAATTTTCTTGATTTTAGGCATTGAAGGCCTAAAAAGAATGTATTAGATAAATATTCTGGTCGACCTCGTGACTACATATTTATCCAATGGTTTGAACCCTGTCTACTCTCATTTACATGCTTAGGAGGATCGGGTTTCGCAAGCTTCGTGCTTTTTGTTCAGTGAATTCTTTTGATTGTAGGCTTAGCATGCCTAATACGAATGTGTTGAAACAAATACACTGGTTTCCACAGCCGTGTATTTGTTTAAAGGTTCGAACCCTGTCGACTTCTATTGATCCGTATAGAAGGATCGGGTTCGAACTAGAATTCACTTATCGACCCGCGCAGCATCCCTAGGCGTCACGTGTGTACCAATAACACGCTCGCCGGGGCCCATGCGGGTGATTTTTATATATCCCTTTAGTGTATCTATGTGTATACATTCTCTAGTGCACGTGTAGGGGTATTTTGAAATATTTATAGTTTTGTAGATAATTGACATTTGAATACACAGCATTTCCTTGAAAAGCTTATACACGCCTTCTGTCTGCTTTCATAAGTGTTGCAGATCCGGTGGCGTTGGATCGTAGATTGTAGACGCCTTCTGTCTGCTTGTATTAGTGTTGCAGATCCGGTGGCGTGCATCTTGATATAGACTCCCCCTTTCTCATTCACCGGGGAAAGATTTTCTGGATTCGGGAGTCAAAGACTGCTGATCTGGGGAGAACTCCCTTCAGGATCTTTGGTGTAGTAGATCGCCATTTTCGGTATTTGTGGGTACCAAAGTTGTTTTCTTCTTAAATATAGAACTATGAAGAGACTTTGAAACACCAGGAAGTTTGGTTCTAATTTATTCAAACATTTCTTCCCTTCTGCCAGGGAATGTCCTTTTTGTATATAGAGTTGCCCTTGTACTCGGCATACTTGGAGATTTTGGTCACCGCTGTCGTAGGTGATATCTGTACTTGTGTCCACAGTGATTCATTGTTCTTTCAATACACTATTGTTATCCACAAGTGGTTTGTATTCATTTGTAGGAATCCGTTGTACTTGCTACGACCCCCTAGCGGTATTTGTAGGAGAGCCCTTGCTTTTGTATTGAAACCACCTTTCACCAATCTCAGGTGGTTGATAGTTGAATTTGTTTGTAGAAGATGGATCTTTGATTGCTACGAGCTCCTAAGAATGTTCGTAGGAGACCCATTATTGCCTACATCATGCTCACCTGTCGCCAATCTCAGGTGGTTGTTGTTGGGTTGCATTTGTTTGTAGAGGACGGTCCTCCACTATTGGTTTCCCGTATTGCCATCTCAATCAACAGGCATTGTAGGGAATGTCGTAGGAGTTCGTTCATCCAGGTCTTGTAGTTTGAGTTTCCTCATGTATGATCCAAATTTCGATCTTTGCATGTGTTTGGATCCAAATTCAATTTTATTCAGACTTGAATTCATCAAGTTTACAAGTCCCCACTTGATGTCGTATAGCCTGAGTTCGAGTTAAGTTTCATTTAGACTTGAATTCAAACTCAGTCTAAGTCTCCCACATTCATTCAGGTCTCCTATCATCCTACTGAATTCATCCGGATTTGAATCAAATGCTTGCAAATCTGGATTTCATTTGGCGTCGTACAGTTCAAGTTCAAATGCATAAGTTCTTGTTGTCCACATCTTGTTCTAGTTTTGAATTCAGAGTACAAGTTCAAGTCTTTGTTCAGGATCTTCTGAAGTCCTTGCAAGTTCAAATGCATGTTCGTATTGACTTGATTTTGATTTCAGTTTGATTTTATCTCATTTGAATTTGATCTTTAGAAATCATTTGAATTTTGATTCTGATTTAGGTCCACAAGTCCTCTGTTCATCGTACAGGTCTTCTGCTCATTTGGTTCAAATTCTGTGTATTTTTGTTCGAGTACGAGTCTTCTGTTGTTCTTCGTATTGCTGCTCAAATGATGTCTCCAAATAGTTTAAGTCTTATGCATTTCAGTGAAAATTTCGGCAGCACCCCGGCATATCCCCCGTTTGGGGGAAAATTGGGGAGCTGGGCCTTCCCACCACGCTACTAGAGCGTGTATGGTAAGTGTCCTTGGACACCGCGGCCGTACAAAATTTCATCCCACCACGCTACAAGAGCGTGTATGGGGCCTTCAGTAGTACCCGTACAGTAGAACAGCAGTAGCGTACCAGAACAGCAGTGACTCCCCACCACGCTACAAGAGCGTGTATAGGGCTCTCCCACCTCGTCGTATGCATCGCACCGGGCTCCCTCCTACCGTGCTACAAGAGCGCGTATAGGTGGTTCTCCGGTCCGCTGCAGACGTCGAGAATGGGATTTTGGACCATCATACCTTTGCGTAGCAGTCGTCGGCGATGTCGGTGTCGAGGTCGAGGACCGTCCCCACCACGCTACAAGAGCGTGTATAGGGCTTACCCACCTCGTCGTATGCTTCGCACCGGGCTCCCTCCTACCGTGCTACAAGAGCGCGTATAGGTGGTTCCCCGGTCCGCTGCAAACGTCGAGGACGAGATTTAAGTCAGAAATTTATACCTTGGAACGCGGCGGTGGTGGCTCGTGGATCGAGGCGAGAAGCCTCGTAGACCGAGGCAAAGGGGCAGGCATTTTTTTTTTTAAATTAATTATAATTAATATTAATTAATTAAAATTAATTAATAAATCATTTTTTAATTAATTATTTATAACTAATTATAATTAATTAATATAATTAATTAAAATTTATTAAAATTAATTAAAATTATTAGTTATAATTAATCTATAATTAATTATAACTAATTAAAATTAATTAATTTAAATAAATTATAATTAACTAATAAAAATTAATAATAATTAATCTTTAAATTATGATTAATTATAAAGTAATTTTAATTAAAATTAATTATAATTAAGTTGATTAATTATAATAATTTTAATTAAAATTAAATATAATTAATTATAATAATTAATTAAAAAGAATAATTAATTAACTAATTAGAATTAATTAAAACAATTATAATAAATTTTTTTTTTTTGGCACGGTGGATTGACGGGATTTGGCCGAGAAGCGCGCGAGCAGGGAGAAAGTTACCTTCACAGCACGAGCTCCCGTCGTTGCTTGCGGTCAGACAGGAAGGGAAAGTCGGAGGAGTGGCGTCAAACAGCAATGGAGAAGATGGAGAAACGAGCTCTGTTTCTTGCTTCCGATCAAAAATGCGTAACTTCCGATCGACGGGAGGGAAAGTCGTCGAAGCAACGAAGTCGAACAGCAATGCAGACGCCGGAGAAGCCGCGTGAAAGGGAGAAAGTTGCCTTCACTGTCGGCGAGCTCCGGTTCAAGTGTCCGATCAAAATGTCGTAACTTCCGATCCTACGGACAGGGAGAGTCGTCGAAGGAGCTTCGTCGAACAGCCAGGAAGAGCCGGAGAAGCGACGCAAGGGAGAAAGTCTTCTTCACGGCCGGCGTGCTCCCGTTTCGCTTCCGATCAAACTGTCGCAGCTTCCGATCCGTCCAGGAAGAAGAGAGCGGGAGATATCGGGGAAGAGCGAGCGCGAATGACGGGCTCGATCTCATTTTAATGCCGAGATCGAACGTACGTGAAGAGACGCCGATATGGTGTAGGACATACGAATCGCGGATATCGTGGGCTGTCGTGGGGAGAGCGACGTGCAAGCAGGTATGGTATTATTTTATTTTTATTTTTTTTTTGTTTTATACGGCAGGTCAACATTTTGTTGTCAAACTGCTTTGCATGCAAGTCTTCTAGTATTGTATGTAGATATTTGCAATTGCTACCGCTTCCCCACATTTGCTTGTGTGTTGTTTAGTGTTGTGTATTTAAGAGCTAATAGCTATTACATTATATCTAGCACGACTTCCCCACCATTGCCTGTAAGGACCATTGTATGCATTTTCATTTTTATGTGAGAAAGTTGCTTTGAACGCAAATCTTCTTGTGTTATCTACAAGTTTTTGCACTGGCTATGGCTCTTCTATATTTTGTCCATAGATGGCATGTTGTATACATGACTTGTCTCCCATACCGCCTCGTATGTGCTTGCATATGCTACATTCCACCTATCTTGCTGAGGATCGATGCATTTGACTATCATTATGTAGTTCTTGATTATAAAGGTGTCGCAACATTTATTTCCTCTTGTTGATTGTCACTCGTGGGGTTACTATTATGTACACGACAAATCCCCTGCCATTGCTAGCAAGAACTCGTATTCACCATGTGCTACACTGAGTATGTTTGAACATCTTTCCTTTACTTTTAAGAGAGGTATTGTGTTCATGATGGGTCCTCTGTAGCAGTTTGTTGGTATTTGCGTTCGTTGCATATCAACAATCCTTTACTTGTGGGGGAAATCAATGTATTCGCCTGACGCTAAATGGTTATTGACTGCAAGGGCGTCGTTGCATTCACCACTAATTTCTTCGTGCATGTCGGTTAGTGAACTGCTGCCTTAACTTGCACATGTTTCAGTGTTTGTGGTGACTTCCATGTGTACTTGTAAACTTGCTACAAGAAGCGTCATTGTTTGCAGTCAAGTTGATATGTTTGTTGATGAGTTGACCGAGAGTGACAGCAAGAAAATTATCCTCTTCATGAATTTCTCGCTCTACTTTTAGACATGTCGCATCCATTACTTATGAGAAAATAGCATGCGTTCAAAAGTCATCAACGATTATATGTTGGTGATTTATGTTCGGTGTACATTCCTTAACATTGCTTGCAGGCGAGACCATTATGTGCACTTCAAGTCTTTTGCTATTGCTTGCAGTTTGCTCATAAATTGTATTCGTTGCCACCTTTATGTTTTGCTTATTGGATCAAATCATTATGCTCATGGTACATCGATTTCCTTTGCTTGCAGGGGATCGATATACTTGCTTATATGTCAACTTGCGTTGGCACATTACCACTTGCACTTGTTTAAGAATTGCTTGGAATTATGTTCAACACAAGTTCCCCACTTGCTCAATGGTATTCATCATAAGACTTTTCATTATCAGCGTCTCCGAGTCGCTTGTTCACTTATATCCACTTGAATGATCATAATTCATTTATTGAAAATTTAGATTTTAATTATTTATTTGTTAAACCAAAGTCTGGTTTCATGTGTTCCATTCAAGTTTAAGTTCTTTGTGTCGTCATTCACATCAAGTATTCATTATGTTCAAATTTAAGTTCGACCCTTGCTATTTTAATTTATGCTCAAGTCCACAAAGCTTAGTCCAAATTCAAGTACTCTGTCATTCTTTTGATATTCAATTTCCCTGTAATTATTCAATTTTTGTTCAAATAAGGTCCCCTGTTCACTGGAAAATCCAGTAGCCTCCCGACGCCTCCCTCGTTTAGGGGAAATCCGAGAAACATAGCCTTTCCCTCCATGCTATGTGAGCACTTTAGGTAGGTGTTGATGACACAGCTACAGCATTTCTTCAATCTCCATCACTCTACGTGAGCACTTAAGGGTCTTCGGGGTACCTTCTTGAAGGAGCTGAATCTTCTTTCCCCCGCTATGCGAGCGATTAAGGGTACTTAATTTTGTTCTCGTCACATTACGTGAGCGCTTCAAGGCCTACCTTCCTCGTCGCGAGAGTCGCACATGTTTCCCTCTCAACGTGCTACATAAGCACGTAGGGTAATCCGCCGGCTCGTCGCAAGCATTGACTACAGGATTTTGAGTTAGAATTTTATACCTACACGTAAAGGCGACAATGATAGATATTTGTAAAAATACATAAAAATAGTAAAATACACATTTTTATTTCTCACCCTCCCCTCTTTCTATTTTTTTTTTTTTTCATCTCATTATTTTTTTATTCCCTTCCCATTTTTATTTCTCTTCTTTCACTCCCCCTTTTTATTTATTTATATATATATATACACATACATTTACATGTTTGGATTCAATAACAATGATGCCAACAAATCACAATATCAACTAATCAACACAAACAAGAGCACTAATTATGCTATTTTTAAATAGAAACTAAAAGAAGATAGTTTACTCTCTCTTTTTTTTTTTTTTTTTTTTGAAACTAATGGAGTTAACCTTAACTTGCTGTAATGGGAGAATTTGGCAAATAAAGGGTTAAATGAGATATTTGGGTTGTTAGAATTGGGGTGTAATGGGATATGGTTTGTGGGCCAAAATCTGAGTAGAATTTAGAGTGAGAGAGAAGCTATTGGGCTGATTAGGCTATGTGGGTTGATTTGAGTCGGTTTTAGGTGGTATTTGGCTATAGGAGAGATTGGATTCTTGAGGCTGAGTTGGGAGTATCGAGCAGGAGCTGTAGGTGGAAGGTTCGTTCGAGAAAGGAGGTCGGCTAGGTCGACGTGAGGCTGGAAGTCGAAGGTTGCTGACAGTTCGGAGGTCTGGCGGTGTGATCTCTGACTGGGTGAAGTCGGACTAGGTGTATGGAGGTCGGACAGAGGAGAGGAAGGAGGCTTGGTTCATAGTTCTTGCGGCTGAGGTGTTCACGCATACAGGAGCTTTGCGTGAGAAGAGGAAGAAAGCAGAGAGCGTGAGTTTGAGCATTCGATTGGGTGGCTTGCAGTGAAGAGGCATGAGAATGTCGAAGGAGCGGGAGGTGCTTGCGAGGTCTAAAGTAGGGAAGAGATAGAAGATCATGAGGTGCGGGATCTGCTTGCAGACGGACGGGCTCACGCGGGAAAGAAAGCGAAGAAGGGAAGTTTCGCTCTCCTTTTAACGACGCAAATAGGGTGGGATTTTCGCATGCGAAAGATAGGATGGTTCGGCGCCGTTTGCAGAGAGATGATTACTGTAGCTACTGCAGAATTTCAACAACTATTCGGCGGGTATGGGCAGCAACAAGTAATAATTTTAAGCATTCTTTTAATTTTTTGTTCTTTGCATATTGCAGCAAATGTCAACATTTATTAGAAGAGGATATTCAACAAAGGTAGGCGAGATATTTTAATAAGCTTTTCAACGAAGATTGTGAAAGTATAATTAACTTTAGTGACTTTAGCATCATAAATGAAAAAAGATATTTTTTTATAGACGTATTAGTCAAATTGAAGTTAAAGATATTTTAAAGAAAATAGAGTGTGAAAATGTTGTTGGACCAGATGATATTGCAATATAGGTGTGAAAATGCTTAGAACTTGAAGGAATTTATTGGCTTACGAAACTTTTTAATATTAAAAGATTTCATATGAGTGAGAATGAGTATGTTAATCCTTTTTTTAATAATAAAGGTGATGCACAAAAGTGTGTGAATTATAGAAGAATTAAGTTAATGTGTCATACTTTAAAACTTTGGGAGATAGTTATTGAGCATAGTTTATGACATGATACTAATGTTTCTCAAAATCAATTTGGATTCATGCCGGGTAAGTCAACTATGAAAGTGATACATTTATTGAGAAGTTTGATTGAGAAGTATAGAAATAATAAGAAGTATCTACATATGATATTTATAGATTTAGAGCAAACATATAATAAAGTTTCAAGAGAAATGCTATGGAGAGCTCTAGAAAAGAAAGGGTTTAATAATGTTTATATTCAAGTCATCAGGGATATCTATGCCGGAGCCATTACTTGTGCTCAAACACAAGGTGGTTTGACTAAGTATTTTCTTATTTCAGTTGGATTACATCAAGGATTAGCTTTAAGGCCGTATCTTTTTGCTTCAGTCATGGATGTTCTTACTATATATTTAGAAGAGGATGTACCCTAGTGTATGCTTTTTGCTGATGACATTCTTGTTGTTGATAAGACTAGAGAGGGAATTGAAGGTAAACTTAAATTATGAAGGTCAGCCTTATAACCTAAAGATTTTCATTTGAGTAGATCTAAAACTGAATACATGAAGTATAATTTTAGTACTAATAGATCTAGTTTGAGGGAAGATTGTGACTCTGGGAGATCAAGTCATTAATAAGAGTACATGTTTTAGATATTTCAGGTCTATTGTTCAGAGTGATAGTGAAATATATAGGGATATTATTAGTAGAATTTAACTTGGATGGTTAAGTAGAGGAATGCATTGATCTTGTGTGATAAAAAAGTCCCCCTCAAACTTAAGAGAAAATTCTATAAGATGATGATGAAATCTGCAATGCCTAATTGTGCATAATGTTGGTCATTAAAAGAGAAGCATCATACTAAATTAAGTGTTGCAGAGATGAGGATGCTCAGGTGGATAAGTGGCTTTACACTTAGAGATAGGATACAAAAAGAGCATATATATGAAAAGATTGGAGTAGCTCCAGTGGAAGATAAGATTAGAGTCACCTTAGAAGGTTTGGTCACATAAAACGCCCGCATTTCGATGACTTGGTTAGGATAGTAGATGTATTAGATTTAGCTTACATTAAGAAGATGGAGGTAGAACTAAAAAGACTTGGTTAGAAAATATTAAAAAGTATCTTTCTTTATTAGATTTAAATGAGAATTTAACTCATAATAGGACACAATGGAGAAAAAGAATTCATATAGACGACTCCACGTAGTGGGATAAAGGCTTGATGTTATTGTGGTTACATTTAAATAGGATATCAATTGAATTGGTGGGTGTTAAAAACCGGCTCCTCGGCTAATTTTTATGGCAGACAAAAAAAATCATATGATCGGTTCATGGTTGAACCGGTCGGTCCAGTCCTGATGCAACCAAAAGTTCCCAAAACAAGTAGGAGAACCCTTGGTTACAAGAAAAAGGAAAATAAATACTAAACTAAGTCTCCACAACAAATTAGAGACCACAACATATACTAAATATTTCTTTTATTTCATAAATTTTAGTAGAGGACATAGAAGCTCACTAAAATTACAACCCAAAATGATTTGACCTCCCCTTTGCCTACATCAAGTCCGGTTTTCAAAACCATGTAACAACCTAAAATTTGATTAAAAAAATAATTTAATCTGCTTGGCGCAGATGTTTTATGGCAGGGTAGATGCACAGTCAATAGCTAGACCAATTCTAGGCTGTAGTAAAAGAAAATAATAAATTGATCTAAAGACCAATAGCCTACTGCCTACTATAATTGGATTTCAGCTATTTCAAATGCAAATTCCAAGAAAATTTTTATTCCTATGAAGTTTTAACGATGACAGTTACAGCTACTATCACCAAAGACAAACACAGATATATTAGCAATAAAGAAGGTTAATTTTCATTCACTGTTTAGATGCTATAACAAAGTCTCTCATGAGCTAGCACATGATTGCAAGGTATTTGCACATCAAACTCCAAAAAATTCATTAAATACCAAAACTCACGACTACATTCCATTTGACCACTAAAGTTCAATCAAATGAACACAAGAAAGTTATTGTATTAAAGTTTGTGTAAACAACAGATATTTTAAAAATAATAATAATAATAATAAAATTATACCATTTCACGGATATCAAGTCCTCGTGGAACTTTCACCAGTATCTTAACCATCTTCATTCCATCAGCGGTGCCATTCACTGGCGTAGAATTCTCAATTTGTACAACAGAGTCTGCACCATCAGGTATTGGACCTGACAGGCATAATAATGACGTCTATTTAAATGATGTGATAAACAAAGAAATATTGCAGCGTCATTTTTATTCATGTGAAGAACTAGAACCGATCACGAAGATTAAAAAACATTTTAGCTCCAATTCAATAATAAATACTCTAGCGAAAATCACACTGACGAAGGACAGGACTGAAATAAATTTCCTCCAATTCAATAACAAATACTCAAGTCAAGATCACACTGACGGACAGGACTGAAATAAACTTTACATGCACATACTACTTTTTATTATCCTAACAAAGATGAATAAGACGTATGATTATTCCCCCAAAACAGGCCGCCTGTGGCCCTCTACATGTAATTCCTTTTTTCAATGTTTTCTGAATAGACAATTGTTAAAACGTGGAAAATTACTCCAGTCGGAAGAGATGGAGATACAGAGAGTAAAAAGGAAAACAGAGGAAGCTGTGGAGAAGAAACTGTATATATTTTTCATATATCTGGATTACCATCTTGCTGAATACATATAGCATTGTAGAGGACAGTTTGTTAGAGATAAATGGTCAGGATTGAAAGTTCTGTTTACTGTGGTGGAGTACAGGCAGCAGTGGGAAAGCTGCTCCAGAATTCAGAGTAGTGGAGATAAGGGAGCAGCAATAGGAGAAAATGCTTTATCAGACGGCTTGCTTATTAGGCTTGCCAACAGCCCCCGCAAATTAATGAGCCAAAAGTTGGATTGTTAATTTGTCTCGAAGTTGCTGAAAACGAGTAGAGGATAATGGTTTGGTGAGAATGTCAACGGGCTGATCAAACGAATTGATATGTAGGACAGCTATTCCATTTGAATTGATGCGCTCCTGAATGAAATGATAATCAATTTTGATGTGTTTTGTTCTAGCATGAAAGACCAGGTTGTGTGCTAGTGCCAAAGCCAATGTGTTGTCACAATAGAGAGTGGTGGCTGTAGCAAGAGGAACTTGAAAATCATGAAGCAATGTAGCTAAATGATACCAAAGGTGGCTTAAGCAAGTGCTCTGTATTCTGCTTTGGATGCAGATTTGGCTACTATAATATGCTTTTTAACACTCCAAGAGACGAGTATTGCCAAGAAAGGTGCAGAAGCCAGTTATAGACTTGCAATCAGTTGTGTCAGTGGCCCAATCTAAGCTGGAATATGATCTTAAATGAAGATCTCTTGGAGTGATGGGAAGGCCAAAGTGAGTAGCACCTTGGACGTACCTTAGGAGCCGTTTGAGGGATTGATAATGTTGATTGGTGGAATTGTGCATGTGCTGACAAATCTAATTTGTAGTGAATTTAATGTCTGGTCAAGTAATGGTGAGATACTAAAGGGAGCCGACTATCTTACGGTAAAGTCCTAGATCTCTGAAGGGTTGGTTTGCTGCTAAGCATTGCGGTTGCTTGACAGACATAGGTGTTAGAGAAAATTTGCACTTGGAGAAGCCAGCTGCAGTAAGCAAGTCATTGGCATATTGAGTTTGGTTCAGAAAGTAAAAAGTTGTTGTATGAAGAACTTGAATGCCAAGAAAGAAGAGATGGGCCCAAGTTCTTTGAATGAGAATGTGGTTTGCAGTTTGAAAATGAGAGCTGAAATGGTTGGTTGATGATTGTCATAGATGAGTATATTGTCCACATATATAAGTAAATATGAATGTTATTGATTGAGAAAATGAGCAAGGACGGATCTGATTTGCTGAACCTGAAATAAAAATTGAGGAGAAATATAGTGAAAGTTGTAAACGATTGTCATAGAGGTTGTTTTAAGCCGTATATTGCTTTGTGAAGTTCAGAAACATATTCAGCATGTTAGGAGTCAAGGAATCTGGGTGGTTGTTTCATGTAAACATCATCATGAAGTTGCCCATGGAGAAAGGTGTTTGAAACGTCCAATTGGAGCACAAACCATTCCCAAGTGGTTGCAATTGTGAGTAGTATGTGAATAGTCGGCATCTTGGCAACCGGACTGAATGTTTCTTTATAGTCAATATCATACTCTTGATTGAACCCTTGGGCTACAAGTCTAGCTTTATGGTACCATTGGGTCTTAGCTTTGTTTTGTAGGTCCACCGACAATCAAACTGTTTGATTAGAGTGTGTTGGAACAAGTGACCAAGTAACTTCTTTCTATAGAGATAAGGACTCAGCTGACACAGCAAGCTTCTATGGTTAATGTTTAACAGCTTGGGAGTAGCATGTTGGGGTGAAAGTGGCTTGTGGTGTGGCAAGTAAATTGAACATTTATTTGGGTTTTAGGTGTCCGGTCTTAAACCTTGTTAGCTGTGATGTGAGGGATGAGCTGTAGGTTCTCTGGTGGGAAGTTGAACCGAAGAAAGGGAATCTGTAGTTGGTGGAATAGAGATGCTGGAATGGGAGGAGTTATTAGTAGGAGTTGGAATGGATGTTGTAGAGTCTACGGGAAGGTTAGTTGGAGGTATAGTTGGGGAAGTGATGGTAGAGATAGGAATTAAAGTAAAGGGCGATGGTGTGGTAGTTTTGATGAAGGTAGAAAGTAAGAAAGATGGAGCGCTGTAGAGAAATGTGTCTTGATGGAATACCACATGATGTGAGATGTGAATTTTGCTGGTTTGCAAGTTGGAGCATCTATATCCTTTATGTGAGGTATAATAGCCCAGAAAAATGCATTCCGTGGAACGAGGTGTGAGTTTGTTTGAAGTTAGAGGTTGAAGCCATGGAAAGCAAAGGCAACAAAAGGCTTTGAGATGATTGTATGAGGGTTGGTGGCCATGAAGTAGCTGAACTGGAATATTCACTTTGAGAGCTTTGGAAGATAGGTGATTAATGAGATAGTATGCAGTGAGAAGAGCTTCCATCTGTGTTGAATCCCGATTTGTCTGGTGGATGATGTGCAACCAAACTTTTGGATCTAGCCGTAAGCTGAGAGCCTATAAGTGAGGATAATGAAGGCAGACATAAAGAAGAAGAAAATGAGCAAGAGAACAAGAAATAGATCTAGATGAAATCTTTATTATCCATCCAAAAGTACAAGAATAAGAGGGGCAAGAGCTCTGTCCAGCAGAGCTTAAACTAGAAAAAGGGAAAAACTAGCACAAGCTCTCTCTCTCTCTCTCTCTCTCTCTCTCTCTCTCTCTCTCTCTCTCTCTCTCTCTCTCTCTCTCTCTCTCTCTCTCTCTCTCTCTCTCTCTCTCTCTGTATGTCATACACGATATGTTTATCTTTGCCGATGTGATGTGATCTAACGTGTTCTTTCTTCATGGTTCCTCCCCTCTATTTATAGGGTTTGGAGAGTTACAATAGAAAAAGTACGATGTATGGTAGGTACTATCGGATCATGATATAGCTTGGCCAACTATGTCGAATGGTGTAGCTATCTTGTGAGAGAAGATGTGGGTAAGGTGAACCCATCAGAATCTGGAGATCGACTTGGCATTGGGTAGAAAGGTGACCTGATGTTGCTTCGTTGTAACAAGAGGGGGCGAGTAGTGACTTGATGTAGATCTCTGAGCTCGATGGTGGTCTGGTCATGTAGGAGGTTTTGCAGACGAGATGTGGCATTTAGCTTGACTTCTGACAGGTCTCGCATAAAAGACTGGACTTCGGCTAAAATGAATAAAGCTTGTCTAACTCAAAGAGGAACTTCTATGGTTGCCCCCGCCAACGAGGGCGGTTGTCTGGAGGATGTGGCCAGAAGTGGTCCATCGAGCGCCAGTGGTAAGCTCCCGAGCAAGTTCCTCGAACAAACTATCCTGGAGGGAGAGTGAATCTCCTTCCACTCAACCCAAACATAACCCGTAAGATACCTGGGAGAGGGTACTTGCACAAGCAATCATGGGTGTACAATAATATTATTGTTGCTTAATTTAAGTCCTGTTTTAAACTCCAGTCAAATGAAATGTTTTCTACTTTCTAATGGACTCACATGCATTTATTTTCAGTATTTTTAAATTGTAATTAGCCATGTGAACTCAATCCGCTAGGAATGAAATGTTTCAGGCAAGGCTCATAAAGATTAAACAACTAACATATAATGTTTTGTATATAAGAGCATACTAGCGATTGCAGATAAGTAGTTAATTATTCTATGCATTTTATTTTGGTTCAATTATTTTTGAGATCTTTGGAGTAGACATGATTTATATATGCTTAAAATTGTGGTTAATAATTAAAGGCACTTTGTAATTTTGGAAGATAATTTATTGGATTGTTTTATTTGTTAGTTAAAAGAAATTTAACTACCATCCGACCATTTGTTCTTGACTTGGTATTCCAAGTACTCAGGCCAGGTCATGATACTTATGAAAGCTCGTTACAACTGCAATTATAGTTGTTTCCTTCTTCCCAGTCCTGAAAACAGCTGCAATATTTTGATCCCTATGCTTCAGAAAGTGAATAAATATAAGGCAAAGTAATTTGGTAAACTGCAAAAGTGGCCTTTTTAAAGTTTTACAGTGCATTGCATAAGTCTTATTATTGACATAATCATCATCACCATTAGCCTTATGTCAATTTCATTTTGACATTATAAATCTTAATTTACCACCCTACTGAATATTGTCTTAGGTCAATCAAATAAACACCCTTGATAAGTAGCTATCATCTACATTTCAGTACATCTCTACATGTCGCAGTGTTTCTTAAATTTCCTACAACCGTTTGAGTTACTGAAATCTAGTTTATCAATAAAAGCATAGAAAAAGTAGTGTGAGGTCATTCTAATCAGAAAAACGACCATTTCTCCCAAAGTCTTTGGTAAAGTTTTAAAAAAAATTGCAGTTCAGAAACCTGCCAATAAATGGTCATTTTTATCTAAGTTTTATTTATCAGGAACCTAAGGAATCAATATCTTAAAAAAATTACCTCCAGTTGTCACATATGCAACCGTTCCAGGGGTAAGTTCAACACCAGCACCATCATTTCCGGCTCTTGATTCGATAATTATTGGATATTCGCCAGGACCATCTGAAGCCACTACAGCATATCCATCCTGAAATTGGAAAAAAAAACCCTTGCATGTTCGTAAATAGTAAAAATCTCATATAAAGAGAAGGAATGACCACCAAAAAGATATGTAACTGTTTTCTTAAGGGTGTTAAACTAGTTCAGTGATCAGAAAAACTCCAAACATGGATCAGTCGAGCAATGCCATGAACTTATAAAGCTTAATATGAGATCGCCACATCACCAAAAAATAGAGATAATTGAAACTTCAATATTCAATGGCAAAATACATTAAGAAATCTAGTAATCTTTGTTAAAGTAGTATTTAGATTTTCTCATCATCATCATTAGCCTATGCCAACTATTTCAGGTCAATTTTATGCTATGATGCACAGACATGGACACGGCGATACGGATACGACACGGACACGGGACATGTCCATTATTAAAAATATAGGACACGGACACGGTATTAATAAGTCATTTAACTAGAATTTGTGCTTAAAATGATTAGTATTAGGATGTCGAGAGTCAGGCGTCGATGTCATTTATTAGTCACCGAGAGAGGAGATGAAAATACCTTCACTGCCAAAAAGAAATGAAAATGAGAATATTCGATGATTGGGTATTAAGTGCGGACGTTGATTTGGTGTTGTGGATAAGAAATAAAAAATTTAATTTAAATCCAGCCAAATATATGAAACTATATTTAAAAAAATTCATACGGGCACGCGTGTCCAATTTGTATTTAATATTTTTTAATCGGACACGTTTTCGGCGTATCTGACACGTGTCGGAGGAGTGTCGGACGAGTGTCGTGTCGGATACGGTGTCGGACACTACACGCCTCTTTGAGGAGAAGTGTCAGTACATCATAGATTTTATGAATCCTAGTTTTTCATTGTTATTATCGAGTACTATGTGAAATGTTAAATCTATTCTTCACAAATCATTTTGAACTTCTATTCATATAATCTTAGGTCAACCTATTTTTACCTCCTAATTCTCTTACACTAATTTTATCAACTGGCCTTGCATATGCATTTTCCACTATTTGTTACACATTCAAGCCACTTGAGCTCCATTTTTATTCATCCTATCTTCAATAAATATCACTCCTGTCTTTCCTTTCAATAATCATTCCTTATTTATATTTTATAATTTTTTTTGGGGAAAATATTTTATAATTTTATCATGCATCCATCTTAATATTCTCATTATTATCACACTCAACTTAGATAACAATGAAAATTTTATAGCATGATAATTGAATTCATACAACAACATCAACCTAATTGAGGTTATAAAATTTACCTTTAAGCCTTCATGATATCATCTTATTACACAAAACTCAGACATTCCTTTATTTTCACCACCAAGCCTTAACTTTAGAGGTTATGTCTTCATTCTTTTGTATAATAGATCTAAGATACTTAAATTTATCACACCTAAGTATCACATGATCTTCTAATAATATTGAATGATATTGCTAACATCCTACACACTAAATTATATATAGCATACATTCAACTTTTGTTCTATTAATTATAAGGCCTCTATTTTTCAATTATTTCCCCCATTGCTCTAAACAATAAATATCTCAAAAATTATAGTGTTTTTTTTTTTCAAGTATGAAAAGTTTTGACTTAGAGATAAAACTGCAGCAATAACTACACCGCTTAAAGAAGTGAGAATTTTAATTTGAAAAAGTATGGGTTCTTTCTTGACAAATATTGCATCCCAATGAATTTCTACCATTAATTTTTTAAATCAAAATTTTCGCCCAAATTCAAATGGTTGTATCAATTCCCACCATTGTTTAAAATTGCGCAATATGAGGCTCGCCTTGAGGCCCTCAGCACAATTTCAGTGAAAAACGCATCGAGGCTTACGCCTCGAACTTATTATGAGGCTTACGCCTCATCTTGGCTGAGACCCTCCTTGAGGCGCGCCTCACCTCGCTGGCATGAGGCATACGCCTCGCTCTATTTATGTATGTTTTTATTTAAAACTTAGTTAAATCCTATACAAAAGTCTCAAAAAAATCATGCCCTCTTGCGCTATAAAGCCGCATTAACTTCCTCTCAACTGCCTCGACCTCCAGCCCATCGCCTTCGCCGTAGCCACCAACGTCATAGTCATACTGTTAATGGCGAATGGCGCACCATGGCGTAAAGGTCTCTTTGGAGCCATGGCACATAGCGCACGGCGCGGCGCACGCCATTTTGAACATGGCAAAACTAAATAAAAATTATAAAATAATAAACATGAATATGAAATATCATTAAAAATGAAAGACAAGCTATCATAATAATGAAAAACAATACATAGCGGTACCGAGCGTGTACCGAGCGTGTATCGAGCGTGTACATAGCGGTATCGAGCGTGTACCTAGAGGTACCGAGCATATACCGAGCAGTACCGAGCATGTACATAGCAATACCGAGCATATATCAAGCGGTATCGAGCATGTACATAGCAATATCGAGCGGTACCGGGCATATACATAGCAGTACCGAGCATGTAATTAGCGATACCGAGCATGTACCGAGCGGTACCGAGAATGTACATAGCAATACTGAGTGGTACCGAGCATGTACATAGCAGTACCGAGCATGTACCTAGTGGTACCGAGCATGTACCTAGCAGTACTGAGCATGTACATAGCAATATTGAGTGGTACCAATCACTCGGTATTGGCAGAAGCACTACTCTGCGGGACGATTCGGCGGAAGCAACAATTTGGCGCGCAATTTTGTGTCATGCAACATGCGCCATGGCTCACATGTGGCACAAATAGCGCGCGCTATTTTAAACACATGCATCTCGCCATGAACATGGCGCCGTAGGTGCGCCACGCCGCGTCGTGCGCCATGGCGCGCGCTATTTTGCGCCATTGACAAGTATGGTCATAGTTGCCGCCGGGGATCACTTGAAATTCACATACCGCCACCATCTCCTATAAAAATTTAAGTATTACTCTTATTTTATGTTGATGAAAAACATTTATGAAAAAGGAAGATGGTTGAAATAAATAAAAAAGTAGATTGACAGGTATTGGACCCTACAGGTTGAGGCAAAAAAGATGTCAATTTATTATGACGACTCAAATAAAAATCCCCTTAGTAATAGTAGTACATGTGATTTATGATTTGTTGTCAATTATTTTAAGTTTATTAGTAATTAAATGTAGATGAGTAGGGAACTCATAAAGAAGAAATTTAAGCTAAACTTGATGCTATATGATACGTTTATGCAATTCATATATTTTATATTATTTTTTTTATGTGATATTTGGATTTCAATTCTATTTCGTATTATTTATTATTTATCACTTTATATTTTGTGTAATTTTTTGTGTGATATTTATATAAATTTGTTACTTCATAGTTCAATAGAAAGTTAATATACCATCCTTTAACATAATATTTAGATATCATATAAAAAATCATTTTTAACTTTTATTTTTTACTTTTCGCAATTTTTAAATTTTGAGGCTTATGCCTCAAAACGCCTTGAGACTTGCGCCTCGCCTCATGAACGAAAAACACCTCAATACCCAATTACTCAATTTTAAACCTTGATTCCCACAGCTTGAATATTCTAAGTAATTTTATAATCATCATCACATCATCATTAAACTTATCCTAACTCTTTATTGTTGCCTAAACCCCAAGTTTTGTGTCTTGAGCCTCTGAATTAATTGGGAATGGAGAACATAAGCAACAAGAGATAAATCTAAACCCAAACAAGTTATTGACTCTTGTTACTGATGATCTACACTCTTTCATGTACATAGGTGTCTGAAACACAAGAATTTTGTATAAACTTTCTAGCATACACATCAAATAACATTCACACCACAGTCCTTTGCAGCTTTAGTCAAAGAGTTGATTCGAACTAGCCTCCCAACCAATGATAATCATAAGGATAAGCTATATCATCCTATCCAGTGTTGTCAACAGGCAAAAGCCTTATTCTTCTTTGAAGTGAAAATCACAAGTAAAGCATCTGCTTCAATCAAGTGAATTACACATTTAATAATAAATGGACACCCTAAACTTTAATCCTAACAGAACACTACAATGTACAGAAAGTCATAACCACATCTACAGGAAATTAAATTACAAGAGTTACAATATATAGTAAGCAAGTTAAACTTCAACTTTATGAGACAAATAAAGTTTGAGGTGTACCTTTAAGAAGACTCAATATAAATAATTGACATCAAATCCTTGATCGTCTAACAAACAACAACAACAACAACAACATCAATTCTTTATCCCACTATGTGGGATCGGCTACAAGAATCCTTTTCTCCATTGTGTTATGTTAAGAGTCAAATTCTCATTTAAATCTAATAAAGAAATATCATTTCTCATTTAAATTTTTAATTATGCTTATCTTTTGATATAAAGCATTGCAGGTCTCACCACCATCTTATAGAATTTTCCCTTAAGTTTGAGGGGGACTTTTTTATCACACAACAAGCCCAATGCATTCCTCCACTTCAACCATACAACTTAAATTCTACTAATAATATCTCCATTTATTTCACCATCACTCTAAATAATAGACTCGAGATATATATAAAGCATGTACTCTTATTAAGAACTCGATTGCCCAAAGTTACAATCCCCCAGTAGATCTATTAATACTAAAATTACACTCCATATTCGGTTTTAGAACTACTCAAACAAAAACCTTCAGACTCTAAGGTTGACCTTCATAATTCAGTTTTAACTTGAACTCCCTCTCTAGGCTTATCAACGAGAAGAATATCATAAGCAAAAAAGAATATATCAAGGTATAACCTCTTACAAATGGAGTGAGAGCATCCATGACTAAAACAAAAAGATATAGGCTTAAGACTAATCCTTGATGTAAGCCAACTGAAATAGGAAAATACTTGGTCAAACCACCTTGTGTTTGAACACATGTAACAGCTCCTACATACATATCCTAAATGACTAGAATATAGCATTATCAGCTCCTTTTTTTTCTAGAACTTTCCATAGCACTTCTCTTGAATTTTTATCATATGCTTCCTCTAAATCAATAAATATCATATGTAAATCCTCCTTATTCTCTCTTAATGACTTGATCGTTAACAAATTAACCAAAATTCTATACTTAAGAAATGGAGAGAGGCTCGGATTCAAATCCAAAACGTGTTCAACTTCATATTCCTTATCATATGGTTGCATTGGTTTCATATTTTTTCGTATTTCTTTTGCATCTAGAAATTTTTGGCATTTTCCGAATTTATTTTGTATTTCTTTAATTTATTTCAGATTGTTTATATTTTTGAAGCTTTAAAAAGGATCAAGCATCATTCTTAACCTCGCAGTCTAGTTCATCACACATCAAGTTGAAAAATGAGTGCAAATGAAGTTTGGATTAGACTAAGACCAAAAGACAAGTTTGTAATGCTTTTATGAGGCAACTTGACCCAAATAAGATCAACATAATGATATTTCATTCTAACATGGGTCAATTGCATCAATTGTCTTTTATTCTTATCTCGATGACAATAAGCTCATTAAAATCTACATAAGTTGATTTTTATTAATTGTTTGTATTATTTCACTTTAGCTTAGTTATATTAGCAATTTTTGCTAGTCCAAATGCCTATGTCAATGGTCATAATTATGCCATCAAGAATATTTGGATCAGGCACGTGGCATCGGGCGGTGGTTTGTCCAAAAACTTTGACAATAGTTCCTCATTAAGCAAGCAAAGAGGTTAGTGCAATAACTACAATGTCATACATGCTATGCCCTTAAAGACATGTATGGAAGTGAAGAAGGCAATTATAACCATAAATGATCCTCTCACCAAGATTCAAAAAGCATGCAAGAGTGGTGCATAAAGAGTACCCCACTATAACAAAACTCCATCACTCCCATAAAGAAGTGAATTAATCCTATCTTGTCATTCTTATAAAAATAATATAATAGCAAGGAAAAGATGACTACCACCTGCCCCTAAATTCGCACATAGGACTTCCAACCACCCCCCAAAGGAATGCATGAGCTCTCAAAAAAGTACCAGTAGAATGACAACATAATAATATAAAATAAATGAATAGCCTCCCCACCATAATTCTGAAGGAGTACACGGTAAGGTACCTATTGAATTTTGCTTTAAAGGCAAGCAAATTGTGACCCCCACAAGCTTAAGATCGAGGCAAAAAACATAAATAATTAAAGCACGTCTCACTAGAATGTGTATAACGCAAGCCTTCACTATGCATTCCAAGTTTAACTTATTCGTATACCCAGACGCTCACAAAGATAATCAAACTACTCTAATATATTGCATAGCTCCCTCAATTTCAATAGATATCTCCAATAGACGTAAGAGTTAACATTTATGTATCTTCATTAGAGAATCCAATTAAACATTAATAACCTCAATAGCATCTTCCTCTAAGATATCTCCAATGAAATTAACAATGCCACTAGACAGTACTTAGCCCAAATTATTGCTATATTGAATCAATTCCTATTTAAGGCCTCAAAAGTCCATTGTGCTCTGATTATTATAATATATGGTTAAATTAAATTACTCCTTAATAATCTAAACAAACAAAAAATTAGCCTAATGAATGCTATTAAATACCAAATAGTTTAATTAGTTTTACTAACATTAACATGTCCTAATTCTTTAAAACTAATCCCTAACCAGTGTTTTATAAATAAAAATTTACCCTATTAACATAAGTCACTAATTAAGGCTAATTTTTTATACTAAAAAATTAAAGCCTATTTATTATCAATGTATTTTTTAAATAATATAATAGTTATTAAACCCAAACTAAAATCTATTAATCCCTGATGAGTTCAATTAAAAAGTAGTCATAATTATTGAAACTATTATTTAATACACTATTAAAGCCTAATTAATCGCTAATTACTCTAAAAGTTATTAACCCCCTACAGAAGCCAAATTAATTCCTAAACAAACCAAGTAAACAACAATTAGACAAATTAATAAAATTAAGAACTAATTAATGCGATTAGTCCAACCTTAACTAATGAGCCCAATTCTTTGAATTAATTAATAGCTCCAAAAATAATCCACTAAATTAATTAATCTTTATTTAGCTTATTTTAACATTCTGACAATTAGCTTACTTTTACGAACTAATCTATTCCATCTAAGCTCAAACTCTAATTCTTTAATCTCCTCATTATTTCAACTGGTAGAAAAGCAGCTTCAAAATTTTAATATATTGAGAACCAAATAGTTTTCAAGATTCAATCCATTAAGATAATGCCAAAAAAAAAAAAAAAACATTCAGATTATAGGATTGAGGCCTAACAAGATAGCATAAATTAACGTTTCACAAATCCTAGTGACAACCAAGCACCCGGTTCGAATAAAAACTTTAAAACAATAGAAGTTAAAAGTTATTTATTGGACTTGGAACTCATCATACCTTTGATTAATTAAAAAAAGAGATGCTAAATACACAAGTATGGAGAATGAATGTGAAAGAAAGGGACGGGATGAGTCGTTGTACAAACAAGAGGTCTCATGTTACCAAATAACAAGCAAAAGTACCAAGCGGCAACCCTTGAAGTGAAAAGGAATGAGAAGGGAGAAGAAGGATGGTGATTACAAGACCTTGATGGAAGCACGAAAAGGAGGGAGGGGATCGGGAGCGCGGATGTCCTCGGCAAGCACCAGTCCCAGAGCCTCTACGAGGGGAAGGCTCACCGACGGCAGGCGCGCCGCCGCTTGCAGCACCATGGCCAATGCTTCATCCACGGGGATCATTCCACCAGTTGGCTCCGCCGCAGTTGAACTCATGACGGCTGGTGTGCTGTGGCGGTACCAGGCTGCAAATTTTCTGGCTCCCTCGCCCCCTCGCTTGCGCTTGCCGGCCTGTCTTCTGCGTGAGAAATTAATAGGTCTGATACAACAGTGCTATTTGGATTGAGATTGGGTCTATTTTATTGTTTTTAAAATAATTTTTTATGAAAAAATTAGATTTTATTTAAGATATTTTTTTACTGTTTTTGTAAAGAAAATTTTTAGTATAAAAAATTATATAAAAAAATTATTTTAAAAAGAATTAAGAAAATTGTCTCAAACAAAATCTTTAACTATAAAAAAATAAAATTCATAATGGTCGAATGCATTCAAAATTTATTTTAGATTGAAATATTTTTATTATCCAAAATTAAATATTTTAAAATTTATGTTCAAATCTAATCAGCTCAGTTCAAAGCAAGTTGGTCTTGATAAATTCAAGTCAATCTGATCTTCTTGGTATCAACTCAAATTGAACTCGCCCGAAGCAGTCAAGTCCAACCAGTAAATTCATCACAAGCGGACAGTACGACCTAACAAGTTGGTATTAGCTACTCTTCAAGTGGACTACTTTTATATGAAAAACTATTAATTGGTTGTTCGTCTACTTATGCGTGTCAAATCAAAGAACTCGTATTAGTTTGGTCGATGACTATTTAAGTTAGATATTTTAATTTAGATACATGATTTATGTATTTTCTTTTTTTCTATATAGTCATATATGTAGTTAATTATGTAATTCTCAAGCCTCAACATAAATCTATAAATTGAGGGTCAACTGGTGAACTCAATGTGCATAGTTTTTTTATGCCCAAGCTTATTGTACATAAATCTCTTAACTTCTTACTCTAAATCGTTTTCTTTCACTCTATATTTCTCCGCTCTCTTTTCAATTCAGTTTGATTTGATTCGTGAAGAAAATTTGAATTCAACATCCTGAAATGTGTGGTGGATATGGAGCATGCCATAAACTAAAAGAGGGATATACTTCTCAAAATAGAGCAACAATGTCAAGATAGAGAATAATTATAAATATGAAGAATAATTAGGCATTCATCATTATAAAATAACTTAAAATTTTGAAGAGAGGTAGGTAAGAATGATCCATGGAGCATTATAACGAAATCTAAGGGTGAAGGAGCTGTCATCAGGATCTTTTGATTATGCCATCCACTTCTTCATCTCACACCTGTTCAGATGCATAGATGCATAGATGGAGGAATCATAGGTTTGCACAGGCGCATAAAACTTACTTATACAGCACATAAAAAATTAACATCTATCACTTCAATTTTTTGGCTCCTTTCACGTATTTTTTTCAATACATAAATATAGAAACATCAGCACTTTCAATATATATGAACAACATTAATCATGATTTAGAAATATATGAAATTTCACATGTATGAAAAATAGAGTAGTTTTCATGGGATAAACTTATATACACATTCAACAGTAGCAAATTAGAAATCATTCATGAGCAATATTCACAACAATATTTTAAAGCATTTATTATTCTGTAATAATTTCGACCAGTGTCAACATGCTCATTAAAATATTTAAAATATTGTACAACTCAAAATACCCCATAAATTTTTTATATTTTTCCTGTCAATATGATCAAAACATTCTATTATATCATATACAAAAAGTTATACAATAAAAAATTTTTAAATCTCTATAAACTTGTATTTGTATAAAATCCAATAAAAATATCAAAAATACCAACACAAGCAACAAAAGTGAAATTTAAAATAAGGTAACAATTACTTACCTCGCGATGAACAATATTTACAACTGGTCTATAAGGTGAAATCAGCTCTGCATCCCCTAAATTTCACTTTCTCTCTCTAAATTCTCTCCATCACTCTCTAGCTAGCTATCCTAAAGAGAGAAAATAAATTTTAGAAAATATATCTGAATATTTATAGACCTAGCACCATAGTGCTACCTTCCACATCATTGCAGTGCTCTCAAAGAGAATATTTCATATACTCAAATAGATACTTTGGTGCTGTTGTGCTCCTAACTAGAGCTTCAACACTACACTCTAACTCACAGCACAGTGGCATTCACTTTCTAGTGTCATAGCCCCTCCAAACAAAGAAGACAATGATGCAACATCAACAACACAATTGTAGTGCCCTAAGTGGAAAATTTTAGAAGTACATAATTTTTTCTGTAATTGTTAATTAAACATATAAATTCTTACTAGGTCTAATTCAGGTTACTATAGGTAGTCTCATTACTACAGAAATTTTCATTAGTAAAGCTCAAAACTTCTCACCTAAATTCACATATGAGAAAGTCAAAACCAATTAACTAGGTAACATCTTTGAGCTGGTCTTCTCATTGCTTAACATTGATGACATATTGAAGTATAGATTATTCTTCATTGCCTTTAAGGAATCGCTTTTGCGACAGAACTCATCTCTTCCACTCAAGGTGATTACATCATTCATCTAGTTCAAGAGAAGGCTTGTTGCCTAGTTTACCATAGCATAAAGGCTTCTTAAAAGTTCACTAGTTTTGTTATGAATGCGGTAAGAGTTAGGAAAGTCTTTGAGGTTCTTTATAACCCAATTCCAAAATGAGATGTTAAATGTGAAGGATTTAGAGATGGATGTGATTCAAGCTAATATAATATAATATAATATATATGAAAGGGGTCTTTTAAATATGCACTTAGTTTTCAACAGTCGAGAAACTTGCCTAAGTTGTTGAGACTCACCCAAAATCATATTAATGTTGAAGAGTATAATATTGAAACTAATGCAACAATAGTGAGGAGGAAAGAGAAGTACGATATGTGTGAAAAAATTTAACAATTTCCTAGGAACCAAAGAAGGCCAACTATTAGAATTAAGACCACTCAATTAAGGCCAACTCACCAACATAAGAATTGGTGATCTAAAAAAAGGTTTTATAATGATCAAAGAAGAAGTCTACACTCCTAGTGAACTCATCATTTTGAGGGGCAAGTACAAAATGAAGAATGATGCATGATCACCATAGAGATATAATGCTACTACCTCAAAATTTCCTATTATCAATTGTGACTCTGTTCATAGTCTTTATGGTCGAGCTTATTAAGGTCATTCAAAATAAATAATATGTGAGACCTCGTTCCCTTACTGTTCCTCTCTGACTTGGATTTTCCTCCCAGGATCGTCCGGGACAATAGTGAGATCGTCCAGGCTGATCTGTACTGTTCAAAATATCGGTCTGAAAATAGTTATGGGAACCGTCCAGGCCGATGATTTTGGTCTGATCGTCCCGGGACGATTTTGCAATCGGCTGGGCCGATCAGCCTAATGATATAAGAAAATCGGCTCGTTTTGAGGAGAGAGAAAATCATTTTTATAAAATCAGATATTTTGAAGAGAGAGAAAGAGAGGAAAAGTAAAGGAAATCCTTGGTTTTGGAGGCCGCGGAGCGCTTTTCGTCCGACGCCGCTGTTGGGAAAAGTGAAGATCTCGTGGTAAGGACTCCGAACCTTACTTCTGTTTTCAAAGATTTTGAGGTTTTGTAAAATGGTGCTCAGATTTGTGTTTTTGTAAGTGATTTTCGTACCCGGTTTGGTACTGGCGAAGATTTCACCGCATAACTTTTGGTATGTTGTAGATGTGATTATTCTGCACGTTTTGATTATTTTCTGGCAGATTCCGTCTGGTCTGTTTTGGTTCTACGGAGTTTTATTTTGACTGTAATTTATTATGATGTCCGAATTGGTTTGAGCAGTAGAAGAATAGTCTTATAATATTGTTGTGCACGTTCTGTATTAATTTGGTGAATTGTAATTTTTGGAGATTTTTGTGTAAATTTGACAGACTGCCGTTACTCTGCCCGATTTTCGTATGATTTCTGATTTTCCTGGATTGATAGATTGGATTGATATGCGTATGACTATTGATATGATTGTTCTAGATTTCTTTCATATTGCTTATTGCATCGATTATTGCATTGACTTTGATTGAATTGATTGTTACTGAAAGACAAGTGGGAACCTGGTTAAACGTTGGTTGGAGATAGATCTTGACCTGTACAGGATGGTGGGCCGACGCGCTTTCCTTTAAATATCGATCATGGATTTCTACAACAGCACTATTGATGGGAGTTATAAGGAGTTTTATATGCCGACGGGCGGCCAACGGGCAAAAGAGTGACGACTCTTCTTGATAGAAACCAACGTACGGATATCTACAACAGCAATATGGATTCTACAACAGCACTATGAATTTCTACAACAGTGTCATTGATCATAGCTAGTGTTTGTGCTTGTCAAGTAAGACCATTATATGGAATTGCATGTGTACGATATTGCATCGTATGGATTTCCTGATATGCATCGATTTATTGATTTTTGATTGATTTATTGATATTGATGGATTTATCGAATTGATTTATTATTGAACGGATTCATTGATTTCATTGATTGGCATTAATACTATTGATTATTGATTATTGACATTGATATGGACATGGACGGCATAGATTTATAGACTCATTGATACTATTGATTTTGCATTGTATTGACTTGCTACAATTGATTTATCGTATTATTTTTCCGATTGATTCTATCGACTTGATTTATAGATTATGGATATGGATTATATTAATTCATTGATACCGGTACCGACATTGATATGGATCCTGCGTATTGATTCATAGATATTGACATGATAGATCAATAGCATGTCAGGGGGATTATGGACTATAGATATTGATTCATTGATTGATCATTGATCACTAGTATTGATTCTTAGCTATTGATACATTGATACATTGATTCATCGTACCGGTTATCGATTGATTGATTGAATGGATTGTTGCTGAATTATCGTAGAATAGATTTCTTTATGGAGCTGATTGTATTGATTTCAATTGACTTGATGATTTTATTGTATGGATTGTTTTTAATTGCTTATTGAGTTGATTCGATTGTTCTATAGATTTCCCTGCTGATAGATATAACTGACTGGAAAGTGCTCTATTGATTGAGATGATTTTCTTATTGTAGCATTGTACGTCATCATTATTGAATCGTTCTCGCTGTCGTAGTGTCATTGAATATTGTATATTGATGTCGAGTAAATCGTATTGAATAATTGGACTGACTGATTTGCAAGAGTACGTTCTGACACGAGTCCCTTATTGAATTAATTGATGCTATTGATTGCTATTAATTGACACGGATATTCTATTGATTAGACAGATGATATAGATTCAACGAATTGACTAGACGACACGATTGATTGAACCGATAGTATTGATTGATAGACACTGCTACGATGGATAGATATTGGCTTCCCGTCACTTACGGATTTGATTGCTGAGGCGTATTGATTTATCGATGTTTTTACCGCTGTATTGATTATTGACTATTGATTTCCGTACTGCATTGACTACTGATTTGATTTCCGTTGTACAGACTTGATTTCATTGACTATGGATTTTCGCATTGCATGGACTCATTGACCATTGATTGACTTGATTTGATTGACCTGCATATTGATAGTATCGCCGTGCTTTGATTTCAGTTGTAGGCTTTGGTGACCTGCTGGGCTTTGTAAGCTCATTATATGTGGTTAAAATTTTCAGGTCCGAGCAAGGAAACTGGAATGGAGTTCGATCAGAATGTCAGACGAATCCTTTCACTATTGATATCTGGGGCATCACATAATATGTAAAGAGGTCAATGCCCATGAGGGTAAGAGGGAACCTCCCTAATCAACCAAAGCACTATGTATTCCACCATGAACATGACTATGACACCGAGGAATGTTACACTCCTAAGCTTGATGGAGGACCCTACCAAGGCTAATAAATTAAGATAATTTATTCTTATTAATATAGGTAGACTGTCATGGAATGTGCCCAAGGGAGGAAGTTCATAATGAACCAGTCCTGACATAAACTATTCATATTGTTGAGGTCATTTCAAAAATACATGGCGGAACAGGATAAGAGGCATCACACCAAGAATAGCCTCAAATGAATTTGATTGAAAGAGGTGAATTTGGTAAGCACCTCAGTGGTTCCAATTGTTGAAGCATTGTCCATCATATTTATTAAAGTTGATCATCCAACGATGGGTGGAATCACTTCAAAAAAAAATAGAGTGGAGGCATTAATCTCAATATATATTTGGTATCCATCATAAAGTTGCCACAGCTTGTCACCCTCATACTAGTGGCCAAAAAAATAGCAATAGAGAGATAAAGAGATTTTTAGATAAAATTGTAAACACAAATATAAAATATTGGGTAATAAAATTGGATGATGCATTGTGGGCTTATAAGACACCCTTTGGAATGTCTCTCTATCAATTAATTTATTGAAAAACATATCACCTACATTTGGAGTTAGAACATAAGGCATTTTCAACGATTAAATAATTAAACTGCAAGCTTAAGGATGTAGAAGAAAAAAGATTAATTCAATTGAATGAGTTGGAAGAATTTAGGAATCAAGCTGTTAAAATGCTAGGATATATAAAGACCAAATAAAAAATGGCATGATTGTAAGCTTCTTAGAAAAGAATTTATCCCTGAACAAGAAGTTATTTTATTTAATTCAAGATTAAAATTATTTCTAGAAAAACTTAAGTCTAGGCTGTCAGGACCACTCATTATTGGTAAAGGTTTTTTTATGGAGTTGTAGAGATTATGAATAGCAAAAACACCTAAATCTTAAAAGGTTGAATTCCTATTGGGGAGAGGATATAGATTATTTGAGGAGAACTGTTGATTTGGTTCATCATGAATGAGAATTCAGCATAGTATGGATGAATACTATAAACTTAACACTACTTGGGAGGCAACCCAATTTTGTTTGTGTGATTGATGTGTTTGCATTAGATTTTTCTTAGGTTTTTGTGAAACTAGAGCTTATATGACTGATGTGTATTCAAATTAGTGTGGCTTTGTTGCATGATTAAATTTTTCTGAGAGTTAGAAAAATGTTTGAAAATTTTTATACCTGGCACTGCAGCGCCTCACAGTGCCACAACATTTAGACGATTTGACACCATAGGGCTTATATTGTAATAGCCCAAACTCTTAACTATTGAGATATTATCACTTTGTCATAAGAGTCTCATAATTTTGTTCTATTGGTATAACTTCCCAGGATGTCTCCCATCCCAAGATTTATCTTGGATGAACATGCTTAACTACGGAGTTTCTTAATGAAATTTCCACCATTACACCAAAAGACACCTTGATGTTTAGGAGTTTATCTTCTTTTTCTTAAAGGGGTTTTGCAATATCCCTCACTTAAATAATTGACATACTCGAAAGCTTTCTTATCCCAGAATTATCTATTAGGTAGATAAGATTCTAGAGGTAACCTCTATAGGTTCAAGTAGTGACTCCCACCACAAAGCACTTTGTCCCAAAATAGGGTTCAAGATGTGGCTCCCATGGCATAGCACTTTGTATTGTATAAAACTTAGTTCCCATCTTCTAACTAGTGTATTGCTCTGATACCATTTGTAATAGCTCAAACTCTTAACTATCAAGATATTATCTGCTTTGGCCTAAAAAAGGTATCAAAATTTTGTCTCGTTGGTGAAACTTTTAAGGAGGTGACTCATCCTATGATTTCTACAAGATGAGCATACATAAGTATAAAGATTCTAATAAAATTTTAACAATTGAACCAAAAGGCGCTTCGATGTTTAAGAGTTTAGCTTATTTTAGTTAAAGGGGTTTCAGATATGCTCTTTAAAATTTTGGAATTAATTCAACATCACAACACAATGGAACCGAATGCCATAGTGCCTTGACCTTTTTCAAAGTGTCGCGGTGCCATAATTTCAAGCATCACAACATTCGATTGCCCTCCACTGTACCTTTGTACTAAATACAAGGAGCTTCAACACAAATTCACTGAAAATTAGACAAATTAATTTAGAACCATAGTATTGAGTCAATGCAATTATTACGATAAGTCTATCACCATGGCATGAGGCTTTAGTAGCATCAAGGTGTTAATATGTGTCACGTGCTACGATAATAGCTCAGTCAAAAAGCTGTCATTTCAAGTTTCAAAGCCAAGTGTCACAGCACCACCTGTTAGAAACGCCACAGTGCTTATATCGCCTTTGATTAGTTTGTCTTTTTATTTAGTCTAATGCCGCAACATCCCATCACGTAGCACTGTAGTGCTATACCCTTAAAGCAGCGAACAATTCAATCCAGAAGCTGTTACGCCATGCCATTGGATCCGAAACATTCATTCAAGTGGATAGAAGGCATTTCACAAATATTCCAAGAATGCTCCCGCACGTGCACCGTAATTTATATATGCATAGGTACACAAAAGGGTTAAATATAATCACAAAATCGGCATGGGCCCCGGCGAGCATGTCGTACAAACACATGTGACGTCTAAGGATGCTACGCGGATCAATAAATTTGAACCAGATTCTCCTAAGCAAATAAATAGGAGTCAATAAGATTCAAAAAATAATTATAAAATTCCCCCAAATACCCGCATGGTCCCCGGTGAGCGTGTTATTGGTACACACGTGATGTCTAAGGATGCTGCGTGGGTCAATAAGTGAATTCAAGCTCGAACCCAATCCTTCTATGCGGGTCAATATGAGTCAATAGAAGTCGATAGGGTTCGAACTGATATATATATTTTTTAATACATTCATATTAGGCCTTCAAGGCCTATAACAATGAGAATTCACTAACAAAGACATAGAGCCTACGAAACCCGATCCTCTATCGACAACTCGATAGAGTTGACAAGATTCAATCCATAAATGGAAATGACCCCAAGTACACCCCTATGATGACCGCGCTGAATGTTTATCTCAACCGAAGGGGTGATTCAAACACTTTCTAATGCCACCCAAATACCCAAAATCTAAAAATCCTGAAAATCGTCAAACTTTAAGATATTTAAATTTGAAATTAAATCATCCAATCACTTAAAGTAAAATTCATCCACCATCCACAACAGTTTGCCGGGGTGGAAAAATTGAATTCAACTTAAACTCACATTGAGCTAATGCCTAGTCGAAAATATTACTAGGATCCATTCTCAAGCAATCTTCTGTCAGTAAGGAAGTGGTACGTGTCTTCTAACCGGCAGTTTTTCCATCAAATGACACCGCATGATAAACGGTTATGACCCGAGCCCTCTGAACCGAGTGATTTTGCTGTCAAATGGCACACGAAATACTGATTATGGCCAGAGTCAATTCACTCCTTAGTGGCATCAAATCCTTTAGATATGAATCAAAAGGATATGATCGATAAGGCACAAAGCCCTCTGTTGGCTAAGGTGGATTCAAATTTGTCTCCTTAGACAAACACTCACCCTAGGTCTACAAGGTTTCTTTGGACGAAGCAACCCATGGCTACCGACAAGGATCTTTCTGTCAGGTTGGGTCGACTACCTCATTTGACTAGGTAGACAAGGGATCATGATGGCTCGGGATGATGACACCATTGGATCTTGATCAGGTCCATCATCCATTCCCCTACTATCCGCTTTAAGTACAAGATGGTGAAATTTCTAATTTTAAATATCAAATTTTTCAACCCTTCAACCTTCCAATACTCATGCACATTGCTGGTACTATATGCTAGATACTATTTACCTCTGCGTATTTGATTGATGACTAGCCTTAATCAAAAGTTCTCTCTCATTATCGGGATGGGTATTTAACTATAGGGGCTTGCGCCTATAGGAAACAAGAACTCAGATTATAAAGTCCTCGCAAAGTGAGGGCGAAATCTCTAGGTAGTGTCTTATCTATAAACCCATCTGCCTTCCTAAAATTTATCCCGAAGCTTAATCCGTTAAAACTCCCCCAAGAAAATATAAATCAAAGCGGGCGGAGGCCGGGGCCGAATTTTTGGAGCCCACATAATTATAATTAAATTTTAATATTCTCTTATATAAACTAATCATAACTAATTAAGTATTATATTAAAAACTTTTTTTTTTTTTTATGTTTGACACATGACACCTAATTTTATCTTTGTGTGCAATTTTTATTTTAAATGCAACTCTAATAAAGATTTCAATGACCCTTATTGGCCCGGAAAGCTACCACCACCAAAAGCTACATGTAGAGATAAAGGTTTCATCTGGTACAACTTTCTTACTGCTTCTTAATGAAGCTTTCTAAAAATTTTGTACTAAAATGCTGCATTAAGAAACAATAAGAAAACTATACCAAATAAAGCCGAAGTCAAACTAGCAAAGCCAACTTAGCCTAGTCTGAGAAAGGCCCTGAGACCCTAAACCAGCTCGATTTAGGATTGTTCTGAATTTTGTTACTCAAACTCTATAATTTATACGTCTACATATTCAATGTGTCGTCTCGAATCTCATATAAAGGCTGATTCATCATCATTAGAAAAAAACAAATGTTGGAAACCTAATTTTTCATTGATAGATCTTCAATATTAGCTTATGAAAAATTTTGTTAAAAATTTAATTATCATCAAATTAAGTTTTATATTGAATGGTAAGAAGGACAACCGTTGCATTTATTCTCCTCCATTATCTTTGCATTCATTTATTCCTTCTGCTTTATAACGGAACAAGTTCCCTTAGCCATAAATCATGCGAACATATTCTATACTATTGAGCTGTCACATTCCACTTGCCTTTCTCCACAAATTTGAAGCATAGAATAATGTAAGAATTTGTTTTAGTAATAATAAAAAATAATTATATTTATATATATCATCTAAATTTTAATAAATTCAAAAATTAATATTCTCATATTTCTATTGATTAAATTCTCATATAAATATTAAAATTCATGATAAAAATCTAATATTCATTTTTTTTTTCATCTAATTGTTAATTAATCTTCCTATTTTTTTATATTTATATCAATATATTTTGCTTATTAAATCTATGATGATGATAAATTCCTTACAATAATATATATATATATATATATATATATATATATATATATGTGTGTGTGTGTGTGTGTGTGTGTGTGTGTGTGAAGAAATGCGAAATATGAAGTCGCAAACATTTTGTACCATACAATATATAAACAATGAAAATAGTTGGGTGAGAATAATCTCATGCCTTCTTATTTAGAATGAAAATTTTAAAAATTTTAATTGAATTTGAGATGAATAAAATAGATGAAGTATTAGCTAATATAATAAAACTGCTAGGCAAATATAACAAATTAGTATTTGACAAAACATGTTGGGTGTCAGGATATTCGTAGTGGTATAGAGAGTATATGTGTGTTTAAAATTATAACATTGTACGAATATCCAATACAAACACTGATAAAAGAAATTTGAAATGGACATTGGAGTTTTTATGTGGAATGTCTAAAAAAAACACAAAGGATCAAACTTAGGTGATATATAGTAGTCAGATGATGGTGGTTGGATTACTATAGTTGAGTAGTGGTGGTCTAAGAATTGTAGGAGGATTGAGGTCATGTAATAGTGACTGGAAGACTGTAATTGGGTGATGATGTTTAGAGGATCATAATCAAATAATAATGATTAGAGGATTGAAGTCGGGCAACACACTACAGGAAAAACACTAATTTTTGTCGGAATTTCCTACGGAAATAAATTCGTTAGAAATCCCGATAGATTTTCCAACGAATTTCAGGTGGATTTTTTGGAGTTTTTTATTACTGGCGGATTTGGCTGCTTTTTCAGCGGAATTTCCGTTGAATTTCAGATGGAATTTTAAATTTTCTGGAAAATGACAATTAGAATTATTTAAAATTATTCATTTTATTAAATTAAATAAAATATTACTAAAATAAAATAAATTTAAAGTTTAATAATTTATTGTTAAATTAAATATAATAATTATTCTGATATAAAAAAAACTCATATTTTAAATATATTAATTATTTTAAATAAAATATAAATTAAATTAAACCAACTAAGCTTTATAAATTAATTTAATTATTTTAATTTTTATGAAGATGGTTTCTTAATTTTTTTTTCATTTTTTATTTTTTCGGACGAAGTTTATATTCGCCATAAATATTTCTGACGGATTTTTCCCCGGAAATCTTTCCGGCGGATTATTTTGCGATGGTAACATGTTTCCGACGCGCATTTTATCATCTAACAATTTTCCGTCGAAAATACTTATTTCTGAAGGATTTTGGGTATTTTCCGACGGATTGAGCCTGCCAGTAACACGCGTTTTTCTGTTAGTGACAGTTGTCGCAGAGCAATACCATTGAAGGATTTGGTTGGGGCATAATGGTTGGAGGACCAATGTAGGCAATGGTAGTTGTAATAATATTATAGCCAAGGGTGGTAAACAAAGAATCATAGTCGGGTGAGGGAAGTTTGAAGACTATAATTAGGCGATGCTGGTAGTTGGAAGATTGAAGTTGGATGGTGGTGGTTGAAGAATCATAGTCAAGCAATAGTGGTGATCAGAGGACCATAGTTAAATAGTGATAGTTAGATGATAATAGTCAGACAATGGTGGTAAAATGATTGTAGTATAGCACTTATGGTTGGAAGACAATAATTTAGTGATAAGGTTTAACTAAGATATATGATTGAGCGATGTTGGTCAGACGACTATGGTTTGACGATGGATGTTGAGCGGCAATGGCTAAACAATGATAGATGATGAAGTCAACATGTTGGGCAACAATGGTATGATGATGACAATGGTGATGGTCTAATGATGGTGGTCAGACAATGATCAAGGATGGTTCGATGATGATAATTGGGCGGATGACAACAATTGAGCAATGGTCTAGTGGAGCTCTAGGATTCTTCAAGCATCTAAACTCTCTTGAATTTAATAAAAGTTCTCTTCATATAAAGAGTGGATCTATTTATAACTAGTGAAATCGAATGCTATGTATATCTACAATCTAGAACACTCATTCAGACAAGCCATGTTGATTCACTTGATCATATATTATTCTTTTATTATTTAAGCACCTTAAATGATATTAAAATTATGTAATTTTTTGCTCATTGGATTCATCTCGTCGAGAAGCTTGATTTAACTCAAACATACAATATTGAAGATCATTTGGTCCTCAAATTAATATTCGAGGTGATTGATCTAGTGTTGTTCGCACCCAATGTGTTCATCTCTTCAAAATGTCCAACTTGACTATAAATTTGTTGAAATCATATATCGCATGACTCTAAATTAATTTGATCATGAAAGTTTTTAATTTATGTATCAAGATTCATGGCCAATGAAGTTTATTTTTGATGGCCTATCAATACATCTAAATTATTAGATATTCACAAATATAATCATTCAAAAAAAAAAAAAAAAGTGTAATAATTTAGCTCTATTCACTACTATTAAATGAGGTTGTCACGGATGCTCACCCAATGCAGCTATCGAATAGGGCGAGGAATCGCGGAAGGAAGCTATGGGGAGCAGAATGAGAGAATGAGTCAATTAGGGCAAGGATCATGTAAATAGTCCTTTAGCAGTTGTAAAAACCGCTGGCTATACCAACCTATAGCACCGATTCACAAACCGCCGCTAATAATTGCTATGAAAACCCCATGTTTTTTATAGTGATTGCCTGATAGTTTAGATATATTTGTTTAATAGTTAAGTTAAATTATCTAAAATTTAGTTTATTGGTAATCAATAAAATAACTATCATAAAAAAAAAAACTAATTTTTTAACCAAAATTAATATTTCACTTGTCTCAAATTCACACCTCTAAAAAGAAAACCCTAAGGGTCTATAAATATATCAAACGCCACCCCCATTGATCATCAGGAGCTTACTGTCTCCAACATTCAGCTCTAAAAAGAAAGCTGCAAGTCGAACATATATTGCTTTGTTCAATAGAGCGACCGCTTGACAATCCGCTTTAAAGCCACAATGTCTCCAAGGAACGCCGCCGACGGCGGCGGCAGCGGCAGCGGCGGAAATGTTAAAAGAGACGATTACTGCGCATACGTGATGGGAATAGAGAGGAAGACGAGCATGTGTGAGGGGCCCCACTTCCCCAACCTCCAAGCTGCTTTCAAGAGCAAAGCCGATCAGGAGCAGCAGCAGCGCCGCCCGGGTCTCTTCCAGCATCTCGAATCCTTCGAAGAACGACTCGCCGGCGGCCGAACAAACTAATCAGATCTTCAAATCTATGTACAACGACTCCTCCTTAATCATTATAGCTATGTATTCGCGAATAAATTCAATAAGATTTGCAGACTTTGTTCTGCATGGGATTATGCTATTTTAATATAATTCTGTTGATACTAATATATGGAAGCTTTCAAAAACTATATTGAGCTCAGGGGCGGAACCAGCCCTAATTTTCAGGGGGGGCAAATTTATAAGACATATATGTTGGGGTCCAAGGGAGCAGTGTCTTCTGCCGGGGTTCGACCTGTTGGGGGCAATTACCTAAAGACCATAGTATTTTAAAATTTTTAGGGGGGGCAATTGCATGAAAACCCTTGTAATAAAGACTAAAAAATGAATAAAAATGGGTAAAATACCTAAAAAACCAATATAAAAAAATTTTAAAAAAAATTTGAGGGGGGGCAACTGTCCCCCCTGGAACCTATTGGGTTCCGCCCATGATTGAGCTCACCTTCAACTTGTAATGGATCCAAATTAACGAGTATAGTGAAGAAGGTTATGATCCTCGTCATGGTTTTTATTATTAAATTAATAATGGGTGGGGGGGGGGGGGGAGAATCATGGTGAGGGGGTTTTGCAGAAGAGTTTTGGAGAAGAGATAAGGTTCAGTAGAAGCTTCATGATCTTCTTCTTCGGTCTACATTATTTATATTGTGTTGTTATGTTATATGCTCTCTCTCTCTCTATCTCTCTTTTAAAATTCATGCACTTATGATTCAAAGTGCATTTTCACATATTTCAAGTATATAAGCACATACATTATTGCTTTGCAGTAAAGTACAAATGTAAATAAATTATTTAAAAAAATGCACATAATGCTTTATTAGTAAGTGACATATTGAACTACTTAACATAATTTTACAATTTTAGAATTTCATTAGATTACTAGGGATTATTCATAATATTATTTTGAAGCTTTAATTATACTACAATAATAGTTTGTGGGATCAAAATTATTTATAAATTAAAAAAAAGTGGCAATTTTCAAATTACCTAGCAAAATTTTTTTAGAAAAATATCTAAATATTTAGAATAATCATATCTATAACATACAGAATGTTATATAAAAAATTTAACATGTGTAAAGTTATCCTCGTTTTCATGCTATAAAAATAGAAATTTAATAAAAAAAACTCATTTTTTTGTGTTTTTAAAAACTAAGATAAATATAATATAACCTACCATGATTAAGATAACTTTCAGAAGTGGGCCGACAGCGAAAATTGAATCGAAAGGGCTAAAACTAGCTTTCTCTCTCTAAAAATCCTTCTCTCTTTATGTCTAGTCGGCTACACTTAGAGGGAGAAATAGCTTTAATAAATAAAACTAGAGTGAAATTTGATATTTTTATGAAATTCAGATCTTGCGCCACGGTGCTTGGCCCTCATCACGGTAGCACTCCCCACTGGAGAGCATGACAATGTTGTAATTCTGAAATAATTTGGCAAAAAGACAAAGAGTTTAATGTCACAATGCTAGCTACCTATCTCGACATTTTGGACCTCCGAAAGGACATCGCTACGACTACAAGATTGTAGAGGGGTATACGACTGCAACTACCCCAATGGATAGAGATGATCGAGTGCCTTCGCGCTCCTCGCAAATGGGCCGATGAGAGGGTAGATTAGATCGTGCATATGACTAACCATTGAGGATAGTGGCTCTCGATAGTGCACCCTGATGAGTAGTAATATACGCGACCTGATCAAAGTCATGGGTATCCCCTACCCGATATATCAGCTCGAAGTAGGGTTTATTAGATGGTGGATTTCAGTTTTCCATAGGCACAAGCCCCCATGGTTAATTACATCTTAGGCCAGAGCCCAAGAAGACTCTCAATTAAGGATCATACATTAACCTTTTCAAAATGGGATTGACACATAGGGATAAGACTAGGAAGTCCTATTCAAATGGAAAGAAAGGTTCAAATGATTATAGTCAACATATATGACTCATACTAACATCCGGAGGGATTAAGGTAGTGAGAAGAAACTTGGGAAAAGAAATCAAGCACTCGACACGTGCATGAGAAAACGATGGAGGTGACATCATCTATATGATGCATATAAGTAGGATTATTAGTCCCTGAAGAAAAGAGACTTATCCACTATTTATGCATACTACGAGACTGAATGTAGTAGCCTTGAATCTTAAATATAAATTGGGTTTAGTATTCTACACACAACACTAACACCTGTATCCTAGCTAATACAGTGCAAAATCTGGACTTATCCCGTCCTGGATTGGGGAGCCAGCTAACCACCTAAGCGATTTAAAACAATGATCGATCATATCCAGTCATTTATGAAAGATAGATGTGTGGTATAATTTTTGGAAGTTAATGCCGACATCTAGAGAGCTCCTAAGTGGCCTTGTACTTATATTGGATAAATGCTCATAGAGCTAATGTAATTAGAATTTTAGTTTAATTGGTTTCTAATGTAATTCATGCTGGTTTAAAAGATCCAAAATAAAATATGCTTTAGATTTTAAAAATAAGCTTATATAAAAATAATTTTTAGAAGGAGACTAGACTTCTCCAGGTCCGGTACGTCATCCTCATAGGCCAGATTATTTGGACTCTACCCATAGGTGGGGAAGTGTCTCATAGAAGGAGAAAGAGAGATGCAATAATATGCATGCGAACCCAAATAATTATGGCAGTTTCCTAGATCATTAGGTTTCTATGTTATTTAATTCTTAAAATTTTAGAGATTAATTATGAGTAGTAAAAGTTTTTTAGTCTTTAAAGAGTAACAAAATTCAGGCTAAAATAAAAACAACATACAAGTCGCTAACAAAAATAGGAAAAACAGGCAACCCTAGAGGCAATCAATATAAATCAAACACATCAATGCAATCAAACTAATTAATAATTGTCCATAGGCCAACTGCCCTTAATTACAAATCATGGTCTGTAGAAAATAAAGTGGTCGGGCACCACTGCAAACAACCCGTATTTCTAAGCCTCGGACTGACACAAATGACTTTGAGTGGGATATTAGATCTTCAAATCTTTAGTCTTCTCTTCTTAGATTTCTCCTTCTTGGACTCCTTGGATTTCTCTTCCTTGAACTCTTTGGATTCGTCGTGGCTTGAATAGCCAAATGAAGAGGCAATTCCCTCCCTTAGGGGGGTATTGCCTTTTCTCTTTGGATATCTAAAAGCCATCTAAACTCGATTTTCCAAATGAAAGAAGACTAGCTCTCTCCTTTGAGGAGACCTTCTTTTAGAATTCAACTTGGATAAGAATATCTAAACTCAAAGACACTTTCACAACTCTCACCAATATTATAAATAGTTTATATTAATGAAAAAAGATAAATTATAGACTATCCTGCAAGGTTATCCTAATAAAAATCTCAAACAGTGGATATGCCACAAGCAGTTTATATGGAAAGTAAAAGTACTCATCACAGCCACACACTTGACCATGCTCTTAATTACTTATGAGGGCTAAGCAGTCTCTAGAGCACCTATAGAAATTGTAATTAATTATGATTTTAATCCTCACTTATTTAGGGAGGCTGAGCAATTTCTGAAGCACCTGCATAAAATATCATCAGTATAAATCATGATAATTACCCCCTTTATTTAGCGATGCATGAGCATGGCCACCTACAACAAATATCATTATTATAAAAATATCGATCCTAACCTAGGGGTAAATATAATGCACAATCACATCAATTCCTAGAGTACAATAAAAGTAATAAAACACAGCAATTTCATTCACAACATGCACTAAAACAACGGAAAACCTATGTATGATGATCAGTTCAAATTGCCTAAGGTTCAGGTTTGTTGAAGGCTAGAAAAAGAAACTTTATTTAAAATTTAAATATTAGTAAATTAGGATCCATTTTAGTTAATTTAATTTTTTGATCCATTTTTAATGCTTAGGATAATTATATTTAAAGTTCAAATTATATTAACCAATTCTGAAAAGTCTCGGGTCCTCCTAGGTGCTAGGTTAAGGGGGTTCAAAAAGTCACTATAGAAAATAGGTTAGATTTGGGGCTCCTAACATTTTAGGTAAATACTAGACCTTAAGGTGAGTAATTAAACTTTGAGTTTTCTAGATTTGGAGTTTCCTATGCAAAGATATGAATTTTTAAAGTTTTAGACAATTAATGGAATTATTAAAACTGCCTATTTAGGGGTGATTTTATGATTTTAATTCAGATCAGCTCTAAACTGATTGGAATCACCCCCAAAGGTCAGAAATAATCTAAAAAAGTGTTTCCAAGTGTTTGGGGAAAATTTGAAATTTTTAATAATTTTTAATTATCTAAAAAGGGCAAAATAGTAATTTTCAATTAATATTAAATTAAGGGTCAGTTTGAGGTCAAACTAAGGTTTCCTAATTATTTAGGGTCAAGGATAGAATTCTAAACAATTTGAACTATTATGGGTAATTTTATGAGTTGAAATGGATTTATTGTAATTTTTAGAAGGTATCAGGCCCTAATTATTGGGTAAATTAGGGTTAGTTAATTAAGGTGTCTAAAGAGCCCTAAAAATTCATAGAAAATTTTGAGATGTTCAAGATGTCACTAAGTTTAAATTCTGAAGTTTTTATATCAATCAGGGATCTATCCTAGCTTATAGAATTTTTTTAAGTTTGCTAGACGGGTTCTTAATTTTTGTCCTTAGGGTGTCACTACGTTATATGGATTTAAAATAAAGTTGTGGACTAATTCTTGAGGTAACAATGCAAGGAATACACAAAAATAGTAAACACACCATGCCTTAGATCTAGGAGAGCCTAAGCTAGGTGCTCGTGCATCCTACGCATGCAAAATACGATAAAGGAAAGACTAAGTATGATTAATAATATGATTAGTGAATGATTGGGACTCAACCATTTACTAATCCATTCCAAATAAGTATATATATCATTGCAATGCAGTAAAAAATATAAATAAACTAACTTTAGAATTTCACAAAATACTTTATCGGTAGGCAATAAATTTAATTACTCAGTAGAATCTCATCAGATTACTAGGGATTATTTAGAACATTATTTTGAAACATACTTTGTGCTACAACGACATTATTTTCTAGATCATAATTATATTTTATTCACTAAAAATAAAATATTTTCAAAATTACCATGTAATTTTTTTTGGAAAAATACATATATGTTTAGGATAATTGTATCCACATAACACAGAAAACTACATAATGAAAGTTTAGTGTGCATAAAATTATCCTCATTTTTACACTATTTAATTATAAATTTAATTAGAAAAATCTCAAAATTTTTGTATATTTGAAAACTTAAATAGATAGATAGAACATAAACTACCTAGATCTAGACAACTTTCATAAACGGGTCAATAGCAAAAATAGATCGAAGTCGCTAAAAATTGATTTTTCTCTCTCTAGATAGCTGAAAGGGGGGATACTATTTTTTTATAAACTGAGTGTAACTGAATTTTAATATTTTATAAAAAATTGACATAGCACTGCAGTGCCTGACTCTACAGCACCACAACACTCTCCATTTGAGATCACAACATTGTAGCACCTAACCACAGTGGTGCAATGTTAGTTATTTTTCCAAGAATTAATTGGCAAGCTTAATGTTATAGTTCCGCTAACCCAGCACCATGACGATCCTAGGGAAAAATTCTAGAGATCACATGAAAATATAAAGACTCTCGGAACCCACATCAAAATAGTTTTAGACAGACATACACATATAATACTCACAGACACATGTAGAATGCATGAATATATAAATTTTGTTGGGTTAACTTTACCTAACTAGGTTAAAATAGACGTAACTGTACATAGATTTAGTAGGTGTTACAAAATAGGTGTAACTGTGCACAGATTCAATAGGTATTGCATATACACTGTAAAACATATATTTTATTCTTAATTGATGTGCTACATAAAATATCATTTGTCAAGCTTAAGATCCTACCACCATATAACTAGATAAGATCCAATAAATCCTATATATCAAATTTCATCATTTACAAATAATCATTAAAATATGCCCAAATCTTGCTACACCTCATATAAGAGGAACTAGAGTTTCCCCCTAAAATTTTCTATTGATTCACTCAAGCTACTCAAGAGAATGCCATCTTGGAGCTCAAGGTGAACCAGAATGGCTTTTATTATTTTGGGCCTTTGTAGCTTTCTTTTTAAACACTTAGTCCAAGAAGAATTTGGCCACTTGGAGGAGCCATTTTGATTAATTGTTCTTCTATATGCCTGATTAAAAGGGGAGAAATTATTACTGGTGGAGATCAGACACAGAGAATCGTTCAGTTATGTTTTTATAAATAGTAAAGTGCAATGGTGAACAGTAAAAGCGCAATTCACTGCGCTTTTAGTATTTATAGAGACAAATTGGATGTTTCTTTGTGTCTGGTCTCCACACCTAAAAATGTATATGGTGGCTTTCGAAAGGATTACTCAGGGAGGTTCAACTGCAGGAAGTTTACAAAGAATTGGTTAGAACCATTCATCATCATCAAAGTTATTAAGTCCTAATTTCCTACCAATCATAGGTTAACAATAGCTAAATTCTAAAAAAAATGGCTAAATTCTATCACGAACTGAGAAAGTCCTTCCGATCAAACAATGTCCAACCATGGAAAATTTCAAGCTTGTCTTTTGACCAATTAGGTGCTCAACTCACCGTCACATATAAGTGTGAGAAAACTAATTATTTATGAGCAGGGGAGAAACCAACCTTTCATCTTAGGGGGGGGGGGATTTTTCTTAGTAATAGACTAATATAAAAAAATGAGGACATAATTCAAAGTGAAATCTTGCATTCCATTATGATAGAAAAATTAAAAATCTTTATAATTTTATTAATCTATTTTATATTTTTTGATAATATTGGATAACATCTTCATTGGGAATCAAATCAAACACATCTTTTTCAATGTAAGACACAAGACAATCATTGAGTCAATCATCACACATCCTACTACACAATTGATGTTTGATAATTTTCATGACTGAAAATGCTTTATCTACTATAGCAGTAGTAACTAGTAAGGTTAATGCTAAAGTAATAACTTTGTAAACCAGATGATATACACCATTCTTCTTGAACTTAAAATCTGCTTTGCAAGATCAGCAATGCTTCTTAGAGAGGAGAACTCTTCACTGGTCTGCATATCGATAATGTATGTTGATAATTGACTTTTAAGAGCAATATCCTCAATTATAGAAAAATCACTTTGATATAAATTTGCTAGACATATCAGTTTCCTCTCATCATAAGCACGAAAAGAATCATTTGTGTTTAAGCATGACACACAAAGAAGTAACTCAGCACTGGATTTAGAAAAGTGATTATTTAGCTCTTGAAGTTGCATGTCAACTACTGTATAAAATAGATCAACACGATAATGATGTTGATTTGTTTTATCTTCACCTCTTCGCACTGATCGGAGATGAGTTTTGTATGTTTCATTCATGTTTGGAACAACAACTTCAAAAACACCACAAAAATGTGACACTTCATCTAGTAAAGCATTCCATCCATTCCCCCTTAGAAGTTGCAGTCGTTGTTTAGAAATTTGAACCAATTTCATCGCATTTTAAATGTCTTGATCTTTTCTTTGCAATGATTGTGATAACTCATTTGTAATGTCCAATATATCAATCATTAAATGCATTGTAAAAATAAAATCAAAAGACTCCATTATATCAATCAGAACACCCGCTTCAACCGATTGCTGATCATTAACCCCTTCTTCCTTAATAATTTCTAGCACCTCGATCACAGAAATATACATATGCATAAGACTAATCAAAGAATGGAAATGCAAACTCCAATAAGTATCACTAGATTTCTGTAAAATTTTCTCCTAATTCAAACTTTTGCCACTTATGAGATTTCCATTTTTAAGATGAAGAAGTACTTTCTCATGCTGAATAATTTTAAGAGCATCTGATCTCTTACAAGAAGCCCCAATAGTATTAATAATTCTAGAAGTGAACTCAAAAATATGTTTTACTTGCCAATGATTTTGTGCCACTACTACCAAACATAACTGGAGTCGATGAGCGAAACAATGAACATAAAATTAATGCTTGAGGGTTATCATTTAGAATAAGGGCCTTTAAACCATGAAATTCCCCTCGCATATTGGATGCCCCATCATAATCTTGAACACATATCCTTTGTATGTTCAACGAGTGTTTGGCTAGAATGTCTTCAATGGATGCCTTCAATGTAACTGTATTAGTGGATATGACATGTTTGATGCCTAAAAATCTTTCAATCACTTGGCCCAACTTATCTATATATCTTACTGCAATAGCAACTTGTTCTTTCATAGAAATATCACAGGATTCATCAACAATAAGTGAGAAGTATGAGTTATCAATATCTTTCATTATATATGTTAAAGTTTGAGCTAATGCAGCAAAACATATTTCTTTCTGGACTTTTGGCGAAGTTAACTTCAGATTTGAGCTAGCATATGTAGATGTCACTGTCTTAATTTCCTCATTATGATCAGTTAGAAAATCAAATAGCTCTAAATAATTTCCTCGATTATCTGAATTGGAAGACTCATCATGCCCACAAAATGATAATCCCCAACGTAACAAAAATCTAACACAATCAATGGCTGCATTCAACATGATCTTATATTATTTTTTGTTCTTATCATCTTTGCTTAACCATAGAGCTGTAACACTGTGTTCTTGGTTCTTCATCAAATCTTCACATTTTTATTTAGCTTTATTGTATATACTATTGTGATCTCCAATGTGACATAATAATTTCTTATTCTTCTTTCAAATTTTGAAATATTATCCAATAAATGAATCCTCATCATCTTTACCTTTAATAATCTACTCTTGAGCTTTAAATAGATAGAAGTAAAAAGACAAAAAAAAAAAAACAAAATCTTTATACACACTATACTCTAACCAATCAGAGTATTCATCAAACCATTTCGGATTGAACCTACGTGCAATATTTCCATATAAAGTTTGAGGAAATTGATGACTTCTTGGTTGATGGGGTCCCTTCAATAGATATGATCTCTGAATCTTATCTCTATCATTTACATCATAACTTCAAATAGGAAGTCGGAGTCCTGGATCTGCTGGGAGATTGATAATATCAATATCTATTCACTCTTTCTTCTTTAAATAGTGCTCCATTTCCCTAAACCCTAGAATGAAATTTATTACCAAAGAAGAGCGATCGTTAATCAAATAAACAAATAATATAATGCTAATAAAATCAAATAGCCAAACATCAATTCTAGAATTATTATAATGAGGATCTCTTCTAGCATTTCTAACCCAAAACAACAATTCTAGAATTTTTTCTAACCGTTTCAAGTTTCATTCTGTCATTTTATCGAAGCATAAAAAAACCTAGTCCTCATGGTTTAATTGTTTGGTTAGAAGATGGTTCAATTACATAAATTATATATGTCGAGCTCCAAATTTTATTGGCAACAATGCTACATGTCTCCAAATTTTATTGGCAACAATGCTACATGTCTCAAATTTTATCTATCAGACTAACTAACAAAAAGAAACAAAAATAAATAGTAATTATTCTTTTATTGAAAGAAAATAAGATCAGTTCATCACTATCGAGAAGGGGGATGACAGCTGCAATTGAAAGTGCTTAGATGACACTAGAAAGTGCTCTGATACCACTTGAAAGTTCGTTAGGGATGTTAAGCCCTATGAACTGGCCCAAAGCTAATTAAGAGAGAGAGGTGAATCGGTATTTAGAACAAAACTCAAACTTAAAACCAAAGCCAAGATTCACCACAATGAAATCAACGATGCATAAATTAAATGCAGAAGTAATAAAGGAAAGAACACACCAGATTTATAGTGGTTTGGTCAAACCTTGACCTACGTCCACTCCTTGGAGGCATCCTCCAAGTATTGCACTAAACCAACTGTCTCTCCTTTATCCCCCACAGCTAGGCAGAGAAGCCCTTACAAAATCACTTCCACCTTCCCCGATGTGGCGGAGTCGCCGGGTCCTTTAACACCAAAGAGATCTTCTTCTTTGGTGAACTTCCCTCGAGACAAGCCTTGAATCCGACGGTATTCAGGTGCGAGCTTGCGGAGCAACCGTGTGGAACCCCCTCCACACTCCCTTGAGTCTCCCCTCACAGGATCTTCTCCCTCTCTCAAAATCCGCCCTTTCCTCACTCCCTTTCAAGCTCGCTCTTCAAGTTTCTCCCAAAAGAACGAAGCTACAATGGATGCCAAAGACACTTTACAAAGTGCCTTGATATCTCTTAAATAGAAGGGCTCAAAACGAGCTCATTAATGCAAGATCCCGACATTATCGTCTAGGACGATACTAATATCGTCCTGTACGATCAGTGCAATTTAAGCCCAATCAGTCGGGATGATTTGAGACGATCAGAAGAAGTTTGTTCATATTGTCCAGGACGATAATATATCGTCCTGGACGATCAGAACAAATCATGGAATATCGTCCTAAACATCGCCCTGAAAAATAGCTGTCTCATGTCCAATCGTCTATTATATCGGCCAGAATAATTTTGTGATCGTCCAGGCCGATTTGATTATGAAATCAAGTCATAATTGCTTTCCTTAAATTCTAGAGAAATTTTGGAAAAATTGACCTGGATTGTCCTGGATGATATTTTATAGTCCTGGACGATCCACCTGGACGATGTCCAAAAAATAGGTTATTTCTAAATAAATCTGGTGGAAGATTCTTTATGTTTTGAACCTATCGTCCTGACCGATACAAAATTGTCCAGGACAATGTGTTTTGCATAAAGACGGCTACTTTAATGAGGATGCCCTAATTAGGTTTTCTACTTTTGGACAGATCGTCCAGGATGATATAAATATCGTCCAGGACGATATTACCAAAAATAGAAATCTTTAGGGAGCAATAGAAAATCTTCCAAGTTACAAAATATCAAGAGCGACACCAAATACAATAGACTCAAGAAAGGAAAAAATGTACAAACTGACTCAGACCTAGTCTACCCAATCTTGAGCTGATTCCAAATTGCAGTTCGATCGTGTTAACCTGAAATATTAGTAGAAAGCAGTCATAGTGAAATAAGAGTGTTTGCTATCATCAAAATCATAAATCATGAAAACAGATCCGCAATAGCAATGTCTGCAACAGATCAACCTCTATTGAAAGGAAATAAGAAGAATATAGATATAACAAAAAAAAAAAAAAAATGAAGAGCCATAATGATTCCATGAAATACCACAAAACACATATAATTTTGGATGAAAATCCAATAAAATAACAAAAAATCAAAGAAAAAATAATAAACAGAACAATCAAGCAATATGTTCAAAAATCAAAACTGACCTAGATCTCTCAATGTTGAGGCCCTCGCGATTCACGAACGGACCTGACAAGCGACAGGCGAACGTTTCCCTCCCCAAGCAAAAACAAATTTTCGACTACAAGCAGTCGACCAAACTGGTGAAATCAAATCTCCATATCCTCCTCTTGCGTGAATCAGTTGATCGAACTCGAAGCCTTCTCTCTTATAGTCTTGCGCGCGAATTTCTTTAGGTGCTTTTTGTGTGTGATTTTGACTGGTTAGGGCATTGGGGGGGGGGGTGGAATTGCCCCTTGTAACCACATATCAGTTCCGCCCCTATTTATAAGGTAAAATTTTTTGAATTAGAAAATTTTGAATTAAAAAATAGTAAGAAAGTTGCTCCAAAAGAAGCCTATATTTACTAATTCTATATATTTTATGAAAAAAAAGTTAAAATATTCTAACAATTTTGCAAAAATGAATATAAAAACTTATCACATGTTCATTTTTTTAAAAAATTTAATAAGATATTTATTCTATTTATTATATATAAATTTATTAATATTTTGTTATTTTATCTTATATTTTATAATATATGCATTCATTATGTTTAACAGTCTAAAAATTAAAATTATATTTTTTAAATGGCATATTATTGCTATGTGCCCAAATTTTAACCCATCCTACTAAAAATTTAATCAAAATATTATGACATTTTTTAAAGACGTGCTCCAATCCAATGCCCTGGTAGCCATCATGGAGCAATTATTCTGTGAGGACACCAAACGGTTCTCCCGTCCGGTTCCGTGCTTGGTACCGAACGCGGTACATTTTTGGGGCAACATGACACATTTTTGTTGGTCTCTAGACGAATCCGGATGCCGCACGTAATAATTTTGCGCCATCATGAGAGCATGAAGTTGATACTAAATTGAGTTCGAGCTAATTATGTACGTTCAATTCAAAATAATAATAATTAAAAATAGAGTTTAGAGCTATTTAGTTTGCTGAAAAAAAAAAGGAATATTAAAAAATTAGATGAATGTAAAATAATTTCAAGTAAATTAAATGAAATATAAAATCAGATAATGGTGATGATAGACGAAAGTGACGACAACAGTTAATGATGGGCGACAAAGCCAACGACAACCCGTGTCGTTGGTAGTAACTGGCTACAATCAACAATTGCAACGGCTATAGACGACGATGACATTGCAGTCAACTTGCCATAAAAAATGTCAATTTTTTTTTGGGGAAAAATTAAGGGCTTAGCCCATTCTATTAAAAGAAGGATTACAAAATTGAATAAAAAAAGAACTTGGCCAACAAAAAAAGGGTAAGATGAAAGAGTAAAAAACATAGTTACAATAAAGAAGAGAAGATCCGAAAACAGACAAAAATCCTATCTTGTCGGGACTCAGAACGAGCGTATACGATTATAGGAAAAATCCAATCCTTCTTTGGTTGCCCAAAGACCATCCAAAATGAGTGTGTAGGCATCATCATCGTCCACGACCCAAAAAAAGCCTGGCAAAAAATTGAGCCGGTTGCATCAATCGAGTCAAAATATAGCATGCCAAAGCATACAAACTAGCAAAAGTGCTACTAAAATGAACAATCCGGCTAACAGTAGGTCGGGCAACATGGGCATGCCGCCAGAAAACCTCAAAACGATTATCACCAAGCCTCGTGAACAACCAAAAATGATCCCAGTCATGAGGGGATAACAAAACCCGAGGTCCAGCCATACCAAAAACACGTTCTGGGTGAGCAGACACAAGACAACTAGAAAGTAACCCAGCAGGGTTCCAACCGTAAATCCAAACAAGGTGACAAAAATACCAATGCAAAACAGCCAACCAGATTATAGCCCATTAGTAGTCATCAATAAGACATGCAACTTTTGCTTTATAAGTTTCCCCCTTTTCCACTTATCCAACTTAAGGTAAATAGCCCTTGAGATTTTCTTCGTTAAAGTGGTGACACAGGCAACAATGCCATTAAATTTTCTAGAATTTCGTTCGTTCCAGATGAAATAGATAGCAACATGAAAAATGAGAAGGCTCGCATGCTTTGTTTCCCGATTGATGGACAAACCATCAATAAAATATAGAGCTTGCGCAATGTTGGGTCTTAAGTAGAAGTTGTTAAATTGAGGAATGAGTTTACTTATGACTTGAAAGGAGTAATCGCACTCGAACAAAAGGTGAGAAGTATTCTCATGATAGCTATGGCAAAGGCAAAAAATCTTATGGAATGGTTTTTGTGCCAAACCAAAGAAAACCAGTCAATAACCGGTTCAGAAGTAAAATGCTCATTGTAAAAATCTTTGAATGATGCATTTTCATTAGTATCCCAGGTAATATGAAAAGGGCTGATGTGGGCAATAGGGATAGAATAAATAAGGTCTTTAAGTCTTGGACTAAGGGAGAGAGAAAGTGACCAAGAGTCTCCAAAAATCCAGTTCGCAAGAGTAGTATCCAATCCAGCAGGCATAAAGGGAACAAGACCAAGTAACATAGAAGAGATACTGTCATTCAAACACCAATGGACCCAAATATAATTTAAAAAGGAAAATTTGCAATACATAAAAAATAAATTAGGCAATAAAAAATAAGCACTAATACACTCAGAATTTAATACTCCTAACATTTGAAATGCTTTATATATTTTTTTTCATCTAGCCAAACAACCCTTTCAACTCAACACAAATTAGACTTACTCAATTTTAAGATGACTCAAAATTAATTTTTAATTTATTAAATATATAAACATAACTATAAATATTATATAGTTTTAAGCCATTTTGATGAAAACCCATTCCTTTAACCATCCCTTGTCTTGTCAACTTTCAACATATTCATCCCCAATCTTCATTTGACTGTAAGGTCAATGTCCAACCCTAATGAGGCCATTTCATAGATGTCAATTTAAAATATACAAATTTGCCGGTTGAATACTGGCGTTTAAAAAAAAATTAAAATTAAAATATTCAAATTACAACATCCATGAAAATTCTGCTCAAAAGCTTCATTACACTGTTCACATGGACTACGAAAAAAAAAAATTGTAATATGCAAACCTACTTGGGGCTTTGTTTTTGAAAATTATTGTGCAGACCCAGACGACATCTGGAGATCAACCAGAACGCACCACATCATTTTTTGCTCGGCATCGGTGCACAGTACTGAATGACGTGGCAAAGTTCTGATTGATCTTCGAACTGTCCGATATCCGCACAAAGTAATCTCTCGTTTGAGATGACTTTCTTACTTCTTAAAGCAGATTTTTAATATAAAAATTTTAATTTTTATAATAAAAAAACTGCTTTAAAAAGTAATAAAAAAAAATTATTTCAAACAAAATCTCAATCATATACTACTTACCAAAAGCAGCGGAAATACAAGTGACATTAACTTCCTTACCATCCAATCACTTGACATTCTCATCACTAAAAACAAAAAATCTACATTGTTAAATCAAAACTGCAATAGGGAAAACAATATAAAATAAGCAATTACAAAAAAAGAATGTACATAAATCTGTAATAGACAGACCACTACTCTACTCTATTTTTTTTCCCTTTTCAATTATTCAATTGATGGAAGTGAGTCTATACATTGAAAGAATTCTGAGGGTTAAAAACTTTGAAACCCACCACCAGCACCTCTTGCTTCCTGCACCTGAACTCTATTTTCTAGCAGAGCCCTCTAAAAAGAAGCCCCACAAGAAAACCCTAAATCCCCTCAAAAAAAATTTTTTTTTGGATCAATGGGTAAAAGATTGCCAAACAAGAGAAGAAACTTTGAAGTTAGTGAAGGAGAAGGATATCTATCTACAAGTAATCAAGTGGTGCGAAGCCTCTCTCATATATGAATTGTTACCTTCTACAAAATTGTTCCATTCCCTACAAAGAAGCAAAGATGCGTTGGACCCAATCTGCTAGACGCCTTATCTTAGTAGACATCTCCACACTCCTCGCAAAGTAAGCTTCAGCGTTGGAAACCATTACAGAGGCATCATGCTTCACGGCCTCCACAGTGCGGTAGTAGTTGTTTTCTAGCCTTCTCCTTATCACCTCGAGGGATAATGGGACAGGAAACCTGCACTAAACTAGTTCAGGTTGCATGACTTTTGCTCGGAATTCTATGATCTAATAAAAGTTTTATAATTTTCATGGTCATTGATACAGATAAATAAGAAGAGAATAGGGAAAAATGACCGAGACTTCATTTGGGATGACTTTTTTATTGCTTATTGAAGCAACTTTTTCACATTAAACGGAGGCCTTCCGATGGATTTATTATTCTGTGCAGAGTCCGGAGGGCGTCCGGAGACCAATAAAAATGCGCCATGTCACCCCCATTGCTGGGTACCTAGCTCGGTACCCGCATTCGGTACCCCTCGGTACCGCTGGGTACCAGACTACGAAAAGTTCAATTCAAATTCAACATGAGATATTTTTTTTTAATTGATGTTTGTCTTTTCTTTGAATTAATTTTGAAAGGGAGTGATTGTAATTGAGTGAATAAAATCTCACACACACAAATAAGGAGATCTTGAAATTCTATACTGATCGTACAGGACGATATGTATCGTACTGGACGATCTGTCAGTTATCTCATATAGAGCACTTGGAACGAATAGGAACTTGCTTTGAAAAATTTTCTAAGTCCTATTCGTCCAGGACGAAATTTATTATCGTCCCAGGCGATGGGTTCTCTGCAAAAATTTCGTCCAGACGAAGTCCAGTTCGTCCAGGACGATGGGAACCGACTATGGCAGTTTCTGGCAGTTTTCGGAACCGACTTTTGATATAACTGTTCGTCCAGACGAAATATTTTCGTCCCGGGACGAACCAATTTCGTCCAGGACGAAATTCGTTCGTACAGATGAACAAAAAAATTTCGTACGGGACGATCTAGTGCGCAGAAAAACTTGTTTTGGGCAGTTTTTTGGACGGTTTTTCTTCTCCTTTCTATATATAGGAGTCCTAGAAACTATTACAAATGCCTTTGGAGTTGTTTTCTCTTGAGAGGGATCATTGAGAGGGAGAAGATCCTTGGAGGGGATTTCAAGGGAGTGTGGAGGGGATATTCACACGGTTGCTCCGGCGAAGGCTCTCAAGTGAAGTTCAACAACATCGGTCCGGTTCTCTGCCGACACTTGGAGAAGTGTAAAAGGACGACAAAGTGTATCTTTGACAGTCATTGTGTCTTCGTTCTTGTGGAGAAAACTTGAAGAGAGAACTTGAAAGGAGAGAGGAAAGGGTGGAGTTTGAGAGGGAGAAGATCCTTGAAGGGGATTTCAAGGGAGTGTGAAGGGGATATTCACACAGTTGCTCCGACGAACTTGCACCTCATTACCATCGGATTCAAGGGTCGTCTTGAGGGAAGTTTTGGCAAGAAGAAGATCTCTTTGGTGTTAAAGAACCCGGCTACTCCGCCGCACCGGGGAAGGTGAAAGTGATTTTGTACAGGCTTCTCCGCCTTGCTGTGGGAGCAAAAGGAGAGTCACTTTGTGGTATTAGTGCAATACTCAGAGGGTGCCTCTGGGGAGTGGATGTAGGTCAAGGTGTGTTCTTTCTTATTTTTTTATTCCGCATTTAATTTCATTGCAAGTTGTTTACTCTGGTTGAAAAGTTTATTTTAAACTTTAATTTTAACTTGCATCAATAATTCAAAAGGTTTTCTAAAATTCCAAGAGTTGAAGTTACATTTTTTAAATTGCCAATTCACCCCCCCTCTTGGTTAGCCTTGGGACATTCACTTAGGCTTAACATCCTAATTACTAGACCCAACAAGTGGTATCAGAGCTTTGTTTCAAAATCATAAGTTTAGACTACTTTTTGAAAAACGAATATGGCTAATTTTAGAAACCATAAATTGTTAGATGGATGTTCGATTGTTAGACCACCTTTATTTGAAAGTATTTCTTTTGATTTTTGGAAAATTCGAATGTCTACTTTCTTGTAATCAATAGATTATCGCATGTGGCATATGATTCAAAGTGGTTATTCTGTACCGTCACGTATTATAGATGGAATCAAAACTGATATCCCTTTTTCTGAATGGAGTAGAGTAGAACAAATTTATGCACAATTAAATGCTAAATGTATGAATTGTTTGTTCTGTGCTTTAAATTCTGAAGATTATATGAGAGTCTCTACATGTACTACAGGTAAGGAAATTTGGGACAGTTTATGCATTACATATGAAGGTACTAGTGAAGTCAAGCAATCTAAGTTGAATTTTTTGATGAATGACTATGAACTCTTTAGCATGAAACCTTATGAGTCGATCTTAGACATGTATACTAGGTTTATTCAAATTGTAACATCATTACATGCTTTAGGTAAAGAGTTTTCAAACTTTGAAATAGTCAATAAAATTCTACGTTGTTTACTTGACAAGTTTGATGCCAAAGTTGTTGCTATTTGCGAATCAAAAAATTTGAATGAATATTCTATTGATAATTTGATTGGCTCACTCATTGCCTACGAGGAATGTTTGGGTCAAAGACTTTTGGATGCAGGTGAAACAATAATGCTAAAAGCGGAAGACATGGAGAAAAGTGGCTTAGTTGGTGAGAAAAGCGATGACTTAACAAGCAAATTGAAAAGTCCACTAAAGCACAAGAATAAGCATCAACAAAAGTGGAATAAAGGTAAAAATGGTAAGAATGTTCTGATTTCTTCAAATATTATTTGCTTTGGATGTAGGAAATCTGGACATCTGAAAAGTCAGTGCCCTAATTTGAGAACTCTTCCTGCTAAAGAAAAGGGCAAAGCTAAGCAAAATTATAAAATGGGAAAATAATAAAAAAAAAAAAAATCTCCTGGGCGGATCTAGCTTCTGAATCATCAGACCAGGAGAAAAATGATGTTTAAAACACCTTTGTTTATTTGTTTTTATTGTATTTTTATTTTTGTTTGTTTTGTGTGTTTTTGTGTTTTTTATTTTTAGTGTTTTGAATGATTTTTTGAAATGTTTTCTCATTTGATTTCATGTTTTAGAATGATGTTAATGTTCTTAATCTTTATGAAATTTATTTAGTACTTTTAATCTCTATTGTGCCTAAACTAAAATTGTAATTAGAAATTAATTTCATTAGAAAATCTAGTTTATCTAAATTTAATTTTTTGCCTATAACTTGTTTTAGTTAGAATTTTTTTTTAATTTCATGTCTTTCATTTTAGACTACAAAATATTAATTATTATTATTGTATCTTAGATGTCTATCTTATTTTGTATTTCATTTTTCAATTAATATTTATGCACTTAGAAAAATTTGAGATTCTAGATTATTGTCTTTGGAAAGAATTCAATTACTCTTGAAAATTGTACAAATGTACAAAATCAAAAGGAATGTGCAACAAAGTTGCAAATGTGAAAAAGAGGCACAAAATAAGCCCAATAAAGAAAGATGCACAAAAATGTGCTACCTATATGAAAAAGATGCACAAAAATGTGCCACCTATATGAAAAAGATGCGCAAAGCGCCACTTGTGGTGATTTTTTTCTTTCCAGATTCTTTTTAGTCTATTAATTCAAGTAGATCTAATGTTCATTTATATTTCAATTGATTTTTGAAATATGCAATTTTTTACTCATCTTTATTACAATGATTTTTCATATCATAAATGTCTAAATTGAATCATGTTTTTTATAAATTCTTACTTATTACAATGTTATATCAATTTTTTAAATTCTATGAAATTCTATGATTTGACTAATGTTCTTAATTCTTAGTTGCATTCTTATGTCAATCACTTTTTTAGATTAAATTTACACATGAATTTTTCATAAGATTTTCTACATTACTAGTCTATTTCTTCTTCACTTTTTGTTGTTGTCAAAAAGGGGGAGAGATTATTGTTTTGTATTGTTTAGGGGGAGATTTTTTTTTTTAAAATTTTTGTGTGTGTCTTGTAATGTTTTTTTGTGTATGTGTGTATGTAAAATTTTAAAACAAAAAATGGTTTTTAAAATGCCTCCTTATTTTAATGTATTTATCAATTCAGGGGGAGTTTAGGAGATTTTAAAATGGTTTGAAATTTTACTAACAATAATTGTTTTGCCATCATCAAAAAGGGGGAGATTGTTAGGAAAGTTGCTATTTGCATGTTTTACATTCTTGCAACTTATATTATTTTGATGATTCCAAATATTATTGTTTTATGTATAGTTATCTCCTAACAATTTCAGAAGATTTGCACTTGCTCTTGTGTGTACTAACATTTCAGGAAAATCAGACTCCAGACTACGAAAAGTTCAATTCAAATTCAACATGAGATATTTTTTTTAATTGATGTTTGTCTTTTCTTTGAATTAATTTTGAAAGGGAGTGATTGTAATTGAGTGAATAAAATCTCACACACACAAATAAGGAGATCTTGAAATTCTATACTGATCGTACAGGACGATATGTATCGTACTGGACGATCTGTCAGTTATCTCCTATAGAGCACTTGGAACGAATAGGAACTTGCTTTGAAAAATTTTCTAAGTCCTATTCGTCCAGGACGAAATTTATTATCGTCCCAGGCGATGGGTTCTCTGCAAAAATTTCGTCCAGACGAAGTCCAGTTCGTCCAGGACGATGGGAACCGACTATGGCAGTTTCTGGCAGTTTTCGGAACCGACTTTTGATATAACTGTTCGTCCAGACGAAATATTTTCGTCCCGGGACGAACCAATTTCGTCCAGGACGAAATTGGTTCGTTCGTAAGATGAACAAAATTTCGTACGGGACGATCCAGTGTGCGCAGAAAAACTTGTTTTGGGCAGTTTTTTGGACGGTTTTTTTTTTCTCTTTCTATATAAGGAGTCCTAGAAACTATTACAAATGCCTTTGGAGTTGTTTTCTCTTGAGAGGGATCATTGAGAGGGAGAAGATCCTTGGAGGGGATTTCAAGGGAGTGTGGAGGGGATATTCACACGGTTGCTCCGGCGAAGGCTCTCAAGTGAAGTTCAACAACATCGGTCGGTCCGGTTCTCTGCCGACACTTGGAGAAGTGTAAAAGGACGACAAAGTGTATCTTTGACAGTCATTGTGTCTTCGTTCTTGTGGAGAAAACTTGAAGAGAGAACTTGAAAGGGAGAGAGGAAAGGGTGGAGTTTGAGAGGGAGAAGATCCTTGAAGGGGATTTCAAGGGAGTGTGAAGGGGATATTCACACAGTTGCTCCGACGAACTTGCACCTCATTACCATCGGATTCAAGGGTCGTCTTGAGGGAAGTTTTGGCAAGAAGAAGATCTCTTTGGTGTTAAAGAACCCGGCTACTCCGCCGCACCGGGGAAGGTGAAAGTGATTTTGTACAGGCTTCTCCGCCTTGCTGTGGGAGCAAAAGGAGAGTCACTTTGTGGTATTAGTGCAATACTCAGAGGGTGCCTCTGGGGAGTGGATGTAGGTCAAGTTTGACCGAACCACTATAAATCTGGTGTGTTTCTTTCTTTTTTTTTATTCCGCATTTAATTTCATTGCAAGTTGTTTACTCTGGTTGAAAAGTTTATTTTAAACTTTAATTTTAACTTGCATCAATAATTCAAAAGGTTTTCTAAAATTCCAAGAGTTGAAGTTACATTTTTTAAATTGCCAGAGGTAGACGATTTGGTTCAAAAACATTAGAAATGATTGTTAGATTTAAATGAGAATTTGACTTCTAACATGACACAATGGCGAAAAAAGATTCATGTAGAAGACCCCACGTAGTGGGACAAAGGCTTGATGTTGTTGTTGTTGTTGTTGAAGCAACTTTTTAGTAAAAAAAATTAAAATTTTTAACTAAAAAGCTGCTTCAAGAAGCAGTGAAAAAGTCATCCCAAACGAAGCCTAAGTCACACTATTTAAATGAAAAGAGCATTACCTGTTTAAGAATTCGGACTTCTGCGACACCTGACTCAGTTTTTGAATGCCATGGTAATCCTGAAATATTGACAGGAATGAGAAAATTTATGGTTAGGAAAAGAGGAACCAAAATAGTAAGAAGAGGAAAGAAGTAAATTTTGATGATTTCAGAAGATGAACCTGATTTCTAATTGATGTTTGTTCTATCTTATCAAGAGAGGATAACAACTTATTTCTGGTCCGCTCATCAATTCGTGGATGATCCCACTGGCTATCAGTATCGTAGAGTTCCCATGGGCTATGCAAATGTTGACCAGAATCATTTTTGTACTGGATTACATATCTCTCCCATGGGCTATCAGGAAATTCAGTAGATTTAGGTTTAACAGCCAATATTCTACCTTCCCACCAACTTCCTCCATCACCATCTTCATTCTTCCACCATACTTGACATTTGTCACGGTGTGTCCAGTTTCTAGTGGTGGCAGCGATATATCTTGTTGTTTTCGACAAGAAAGTCTGGAAAAGTTTCGAGTTCAGGCAAAGTCAATCTGAATGTTTTACCAAAACCAACAGAATTTGGATCAATAAACTCGAGAGTAAGCTTGCAGCAGCTTTCCCCAGATCCAGAAACAGTTGCATAATCAAGGCCCTTGACTTTACAGAACTCCACAGCTTTTAGGGTTCCTTCTACAAGTCTCCAAGGCCCCCCCCTCCTGTAACCGATGCTCTTCAAGGTATTCCTCATGACCCTGTACAGATACAAGCCTAATAATTAAGAATTTTGGATTAGCAAGAATGACTGAAAAGAAGAGCGGTATAGTAGGGCCAGGTGAAGATTATTACCTGTCTCAAATATGCAACTTCGTCTCCTTTTTGAGGTACAAATCTATATGCTTCCTCATGCTCCAACAACATCAACCAAGAAAATTTCTTTGGCACTTGCTGGTATCTTCTTTTTTCAATAGGTCTGAGGCCAGTGTTATGACTTTCTCGTCTGCTTCTAAAAGATCTTATACAAACCGTAGGTTTTGATGTCGATTTCCTTCCATCTGGCAAAGTTGAGGAAAAGTTTCCCCTGAATTTGTACGCATTTACAGAACCAAAATCATCACTACTAGCCATCAAGCCAGTAGATCTCCTTTCTTGGCCACCTTCAGCCAAAGCATCACTATTTCCACGATAGTTGTAGGAATTTGATGTGCTTTCTTCCACAGCATTCATTTCACCATTAGAATTCTTCCTGCCCCTAAATGACCTTGACCTTCTGTAAACAGTACTGTACTTCCTACTCGAAGATTTATTTGTCAAGATTTCCAAGCTGTCAGATCCATTGTTCCAGTCACTATGTTCCGCACTATCTCCAGTAGTGCCCTCCTCTTCAGGCACCACTGACATGAGATTTCTTTTAATTGGTACTTCACTATTGGAAATAAAATCACCGTCAGAGGTTCTCCAATCTTCCCTGCTAACAGATTTCAGCTTGTATGTTTCCTTATTGAATCCATTTGTTTTGATCCTTAGCTTTGGAAATACAGACTGAGCAACTTTCTTCCGTCCCTGAGAATTACAAGCATCATAATTATGGTCTGATGAAGAAGTATGTTTATCACTAGCCACTTCAGAACTATTTAAAGGGTCGTCAACAGCCCTATGTTCACTAGCCATAGGCCTTTCTTCATACGCATTGAGCACATCATCCTGAGTTTCTGTTCTATTTCTACTCAAGGTTAATGGCAGTGTAACCTGATCTTGCTGGGAAGCATTTGAAGAATGCTTAAAAAATTGCAAAGAAGGAAGATAATAACCTCTTCCACTATCCAATGCTTGTGGGGCACCATTTTCAAAATGTTCCTTAATTTCATTGACCACCATATCTAAACATTCTGGAATATCTTGATTTTCAAAATTTGAGGTTGTTCCGCAGTCAATCTCCCAGTTTAGATTGCCATTACTACCACTGTCAATAATCTTAGGACGAACTTCAGAAGTTGAAGGGTCGTGCAGCCTCATACGTTTACTAGAGCGCTGCTTTACTTCACCCCATTTCATTGTAGTTTTGTGACCGAATAAATTCTTGACCCGTTCTGACATATCCATTTTCCCTTTATCACTGATTCTACAACCACTACCATACTGGGATATGAAACTTTCTGATCTTCCAGCATTGGAATTTGCTGTTTCACCTGCTCCAGAATGAGGTTGGTTTAAGTTACTAGAATCAGAATTAACTTTGACAGGTGACCCCATTACTGTACCATGTTCCCGGCATTCCAACCTAGCCATACCCGAAAAATTAGATGCCTTCAACTTCAATACCAGCCTCCTCTTGCTCCCATTACCCGCCTGATTGCCAGTCACCATAGAAGGTTTCAGAGTATCATCATGCTTCTCTTTAGAAGTTTCAGACGCTTTTCCATGTTGCATCTGTCTGCCCCTCAATGAACTTTCAGATTCATTGCTTTGACTGTTTGAATCAGGAAGCAATGATTCACTTTCTGAGGAGCTGCACTCTAATTCATCTTCATCTTCTTCATCAGATATTTGAGAAAACAGACTGAGAGCATTGCGCGCAGCACGTCTTTGAGGTCGTAATGATTTCAATTTTGATTTCTTTTTTCTAGCAGCTATTCTTCCATTTCTTGATGGACGTACTTTGGTTACCTTTGATGCAATAGCGCCATCTTGCTCATCCAAATTTCTTCGTTTCACACGCCTCCCAGAAGAAGTGGTAATCTCGACCTGCCACATATAACAAGAAGCATTTATGAAAGAACAAACAAAACAAAATCAAAACTAGGGGCAGCCATCTACCTCAGATGTCAACTTCTTCCTTTTTGATCTTCTAAGGCCTTCCATGTTAACATGATTAACATCACTGTCAGCAGCACTATACTCAGCCTCTCCAGTGGAACTACCACTCAAACTTGCATGTTCCCCTTCACTCGAATATTCATCGGTAGCATTATATTCAGAATCAGTATCCTCACTCTGCAATTCATTTTCAGGTTCCCAATCAATGAAATCAGCAAATTCTGGTAAAGGATCAATCAACCTGTCCAGATCCACTATGGGAAGTATCTGGTAGTCACCAGTGTGGGGGCATTGTAAGTTGGGCCAACTGCAAATTTCACTGAGGGTGGACGCCACTCAATACCCAGAGCACCTAATCGGCGTTGCTGGTACATATTCTGATAAGGTTCTGGGTAAGGAATCATGCCTGGCATTGCATCGTGGATCATTAAAAAACAAAAGAGAATAATAATCTCTAAAAGAAATACAAGAATTTAAACAGTAAAAAAAGAAAGAATACTTGAATCACAAAGGAGATCCTGCATATTTCTTCTATATGGTATAAGCTGAGTCTCCTGCATCAAGTGCAGCACCCTTTAATTAATAACCATATCATTGAGATGGCACAAGCAGCCACTAAAACCGTCGTGACATGCATAACTATGTTGTACTAATGTTTTGTTATATTTAATAGTAACATCAAGCTCTTACACAGAAGTACTAGATGCTTCATATGTCAGATCATATGCCCAAAAAATCATAGAGAATGCAAATAAGTGAATAATGAATTTCACATTTTTCAAACAAACCAGAAAAGCCTTTTGACAAAATTAAGTATGAAAAAAAAAAAGAAGACTTGATAGGTAAATAAAAGCTCCAGCAGTTTTTTCTAGGTTTAAAAAACTAAAATACCATCAGATGTAGCTCAGACAAATGCACTTTCACTCCCTACCATAAGATTTAGCATGAAAAAATGCACGGACTTGTCATTTTAATGTAAGAAAGAAATAAATTCTCATATAAATGGTATGTTTTTAGTTTTTCAACATATGTATGTGTATAGGAGTAGGCTACAATCCTTTTGGAAGGATAGAAGTGTTTGCCCTCTCATATCTTATACCCTTCATTCAAATTTTTTAATAGCTGAGATTTAATGTAGTTAAAGTCATTGATATCATAAAATAGAACAAAAATTTATCCCTTAATTATTTCAATTTCAACCATCATAACTTTGAATGAAAGTTGAAAAAATGTATGAGGGAACTGGAGTTAAAATATAAAATCTTAAATAGTTGAAAAATAAAAAAATAACATAAAGATTAGCTAGTTGTACAAAAGGATTTTGAACTGGAGCCAATACACAAGCTGCATTCAATAAGAACAAAAGGATGTAAAGCCACCAACACAATCTTATAACAAACAAAGATATGACCTATGCTGCACAGACACTCCGCTTAAAGAGGATATGCAGTGTCAAACATGTGTCGGATACAAACACGTGCCCAACACGGTGGGGACGCATGTCCGATACGGGATTAACGTGCCCAATTAAAAAATTAAAAATAAAACGGGCACGTGTGTCCTAATATTTAATAATTAATTTATTATATTTTATATTTATACCCCCTAAACCCTTCTCACGTATTATCGTCCGTTATTTTTCACGAATCGAGAAGCCCTAGTCTTCGTCTGCGAGGCAGCCAAACCATCGAGGATCCTTCGTCAGTTCGTCATCTTTACGCGCAAGCGAGGCCAAACTGAGCGGAGTCGTTGAAGGAAGGAGTTGACGTCTTCGTCATCTGCGCACAGGCGACCATCGAAGGCAGAGGAGGAGGTACATATTTTCTTTAGGTATTTGTTTCTGATTTCTCACATTATTCATAACTTTCTCTTTAGGTATTTGCCTTTTTCAGTCAACCATTTGCTGAAATGAAATTTATATGCTTATATGGCTACCCACGCCCTAAATAGATTGGTTTGATTGATAATAACAACAACAATGTCAATTATTTTATCTTGTTCTTTAAAAGACATGGCTTCTGCTTGAGGTTTAGTTACTGCTTTATTTAGTTTAAATTATTTAGATGATAAGTTTAAATTATTAAATGAAATGTTCTGAAATTTTAAGAAACCTTGAATGTTTCCATGTTTGTTGAACAATCATATGTATGTGTAACTTTTTTTTTACTATTAGTAATTTGTCAATGGATAATTGAGAGAAACTATCACACTGAAAATGCTCATAACCTATAATTAAGAGATTATTAATTTGTCCATTCATAACAATTTTCTTATTTCTTCCATTTCACCAGTGTATTTAAAAGCAAAATGAGCTCTAGAGCAAGTGGGAGTGGATTAGGTGAAGGTTCAAAAGAGCCAAGTGTAGAAATTGATATGCCATTATGGAATCATGTTACAAAGTTAGGCAAAACTTTTGGAGGAAATGTATCATTCAAATGCAATTACTGTGGTGTCACTTACAATTGATCATATTCTAGGGTGAAAGCACATAAACTTAAGATTGTTGGCCATGGAATTAAAATGTGTCCTAATATTACAACTTCGCAGTTGATAGAATTGAACAAAAAGGTTGATGAAACTGAACCTAAGATCAAAATGGCACTTCCTGAAGAGAAACATTTGTCATCTAAACATGGTGCATCCCACACTTCTTCCTCATCAGTTAGAGTTAATCAAGCTAGTTTATTTAGGAGTGAAGGATATGAATCAATGAAAAGAAAATGAGTTGTCAGTAGTTCTTTCTCTTGATGATATGAGAATATTGGAGATTGCAGATCTTTCTCTTAATGAACCAGAATTGAAAGCAATGATATTCAATGATGATGATATTGAAGGCCAAAGACAAACCTCTGAAACTAATGCTATCATTCCCTCTACTGAGTAGTTGGAGCTTTATGTTGTACTAAATGATTTTTTGCTTATATTTTTCTGGTTGTATTAGATATTTTGTACTAAATATTTTATGTTATAAGCTAAATAAGTTATCATAACATTGATTTATTATTGTTTGTCATTTCTAATATGATGTTACCTTAACTTATATATACTATATTAAAAAATTTATCATTTCGTGTCCACGCCGCACCCATGTCCTATATTTATATAAAAAAAAAGAGGTATGTCCGTGCAACATAGGATATGACAATTAATGGCGATGATGTTATCCATGGCATTGCATAGTAGAAAAAAATAACAAAATTTTTAAAATAAAAGTGTTAGAAATTACACAATTTTCAATGTGCAATAGACTAGCACGCAATTCTAACAAACCATGTTACCTAGGTTAAATGCAAAACATTTATAATTTCTATCTTATCTATTCATTTTACAAAGAATATAATTAAAAGAAAAAAAATGACTAGTGGCATTATTATTAATATGTTTAACTCAATTCAAAAGGTTATGAATTCAAATCCATCTCACATGAACTAGATCTCAGGACTAATCTTCCATCTAGGAGTTGATTCCACCCGGAATGCTGGAGCTCCTATTTCGCCTCAAAGCAGACTTCAGACAACCATTAGCATTCAACTTTCATTCCCCTTATAGTTCAAGGAGAATCTTGCCAATTGGTTATGAAAATATAATATCATGAACCCATCCTAAGATGGATATCTTTGTTTCAAACTAAACAATTAGAATTAATCTCAATCAATGGAATGTATATCACCTATATGGGTCAAGGAAAGTGAAACAAATGTCAAAAGCAAGTTCTCTATCTCACGCTAGGTGGGATTCGTAGCTGCATACTTCTCTTGGCCAACTTCTCATAATCCTATTGATTGAGATGGTGGGTTTAGGCTACGGTAAGAGAAGGGGTCCGATCACTTACCAACAGAGTGGAGGAAAGTCAATCATAAGAGGTATCCTACAAAGGCGAAGTTATCCGATATCATAAGATTGGGTCCTGAAGCTCAATTCGACTCTCCATCACAAAATTCACCAAGGAGAGTTTGTTACGTGTATAGAAAAAAAGGGAACATAAATTACTTGAGGGTTCTTAGAAATTAGAGAACTTGCAGGCTCATGCTGACAAAACAAACCGATCAGAGGGACCTGGTTATAACTATGTACATATGGAGTTATTTTACATCAAATCCATTAATTAGAAGGCATTTATAACATCTTTACCAGCAAAAGATTATTTGCGAATGAATCATAACGATTATGTGAGTTGAGATTATTCTTGAATTTGTCAACCTTGGCAAACAATTGTGAAAGATTGATAGATATTTGTTTTTAAGTTAAGGGAGATAAATTTCATTGAAATATTTTGAATTTCATAAATTTTGAGATCTTTATGTTAAAATTGAAATAATTTAAACAGAGCGACCCACTTGAAAGCATCGTGAAATGACAAATTTGTTTTTTAAAAAAGGATTGGTAAAATTTTCTAAGTAATAACACATAAGTGAGATTGCATGCTTCTCAATGCGAGAACAAATTTCAGTTTACATTTATTTTAGCTTGTACAACATTCTCATACCTCAAATTCAAGAATTTGATATGCTTAAAAATAAAAATAAAAAATAAAAAATAAAAAGAATTTGATATGCTTGGTCAAAACATATGCGGGTGTGTTGATTATAATGGTTTAATGTGTCATGCACGCCTTGGTGCATTTGTAAAGTATATTTGCATTTTTATGATGCATTTGCACAGTGCCACGCCTTGATGCATTTGTAAAATTTATTTGAAATTTTTTTAGTACATTTACACGGTGTGCCTGTATATTTCTTAGTACACTTGTATATTTTTTGATTCACTTCTGCGATGCACTTGCATCTACTTGCATGGTCTTCAATGCCCTTACACAATGTGTTAGCACATTCATCAGACATTTACAATATATGTTTAGTGAGCGCATGGTCAAAATAACTTCTGTTAATTTAACACATCCTGCACATTATCAAAATGGTAGTACGACCCATGATGGAAAATAACGCACTGTTTTGTCTCATTTGAAAAATTCTTTCTCATGGGATGTACTATATTCATGGGGAGCACTGCATATGAGCTACCTTTTAAGTGATTAACATCTGCATCACTTAGGGCATTCATACAATTATGGTATGCAATAGGCTGGGCCATGTTGCTCTATTTGAAAACTATTCACGTGCATACAATTGTTTGACAGATGTGAGAGTACAACATAACAGTTGTTCATGTGAATGCGGTGTCTTTCAGAGTGTGCACATGACTTTGCAGTCTAATTTCATTAATACACACATTATATCAACTTGTGCTTGTGTTGCGGATTAGATTACGACTGCCATGAGTAAGAAACTTTCGTATATATAAAAAAAAGGGGCAATTTAGCTGCAAGTGGCCAACATTTCACTCGGATGGCCCATTTAACTAATTTTCATTGCAATTTCAATTCACCAAGTGAGTACTTGAGGGTTCCGAGTTTTCAAGAGAGCAGCAATAAGGAGGTTCTGTGCTGGCAAGTAAGCTCTTGAATTCATTTCTAGTCCCCAGTAGATTTCAATTGCATTCAACTATTGCCACATTTTTTTTCTATCTAAATTTTCTTTTTTAAATTATTTTGCAATTTTGAACTTGTTCACTTATTTCATTTTATCCTTTTTTTAGTATAATCCAGAGAGCTGTTTGTTTAATCCTTTTTTTGAGTTATGTGCAAGTTAGATTTACAATAAAGTTTGATAGCAGCCCAACAACTTCCCTACATAGGGGTGTCATCCAAAGTGCTACGTCTTTTCACCATGCTAAAACAGCGTACATGACCAGTTTGTAAAATACAACGACCAAGGGATATTCTATCCCAAAATGGTAAGAAAGATGTGCATGGGTTCATATATTTATTTAGAATTTGCAATGTTTTCTCGTCGCATTAAGAAACACAAGTACAATTAATTTTTTAATTTTCCCCATGTATGAGGCTTAACACAGCATCATTAATTCACCTATGAGTTTTCCCTGCAATGCTAATAAAAGCACACGAGTTTCGCTCTTTACGCCAAATACAATGCACAAGAAATCTTATAAATTTAGAAAGATGTTGCTTCTTAACGTCACGTGCGAGGAGTCGACAATGGTGATGAAGTAGCGAGGGTGAGTATGCACAAAAATTTCCCCTTTTTCACTTTTTTCTCTCTTTTTTTCTTTTCATTTTATTTGGTTTATTGGTTTTTTTAGGGAGATAAATGATGATAAAGAGGGTGGGAAAGAGAGATAAAGAGGGCGAAAGAGAGGGGAAAAAAGAAGAAGAGAGAGAAAGAGTACAACAATAACATCAATCTTTTATCCCACTGCGTAGGGTTAGCTATATAAATTTCTTTTCTCCATTGTGTAATAAACAAAGGTCATTTTTAATACTTTATTACCAAAACTTTTTAGACCTACCTTTACATTTCTTAAGATAGGCTAGATCTAATCTATCTACTCTCCTAATTGAGTCATCTTAAGGCCAACATTTTATGTGATCAAACTATCTAAGGCGACTTTTTGTAATCTTATATGTCATTGGAGCTACTCCAACCTTTTCACGAATGTACTCATTTCACATTCAGACTCTATGTGTAAAGACACTCATCCACCAAAGAATTATCATCTCTACAACACTTGATTTTTATGCTTTTCTTTTAATGGATAATATTCTGGGCCACAAAACATTTTAGATCTCACCGCCATCTTATCGAATTTTCCTTTAAGTTTGAGAGGTATTTTTCTATCAGAAGAGAACAAAAGAGTAAGAGAGAAAATTAAAGAGAAAGATAGGGAGTAAGAGAGAGAAAGATAGAAAATTATAGAGTAAGAGAGAGAAAGAAAGAGAGGGAATTAGAGAGGAAAGGAGAAAAATAGAGAGAAAGAGGAAGAGAAAGAAAGAGAGAGAGCGAGGTAGAGAGAAAGGGAGAAAAAGAGAAAGCAAGTGAGAGAGAGAGAAAGAGGTTGGAGGAGAGGAGGTCGGTGGAGGCGAGGGGAGAACAGGATCGTAGGCACGTGGAAGGTGCATATGGGCTTGGAGAGAATGGAGCGGGAGTTGTACGTGGCAAAGATTTGTTTTTTTTTTTTCAAGCAAGAGTTTTTCATTATCCACATTTGACGTTTTGAAGATTTTTCCAATGGACATAAACATCTAGCTAATCTAGTAATCTTCGTTTGGTTGCATCTAAAGAATAAGAAACAGCTTTTCATACTTCTGTAGAAGTTCTTAGGGGTGAGCCAAAAAAAAAAAAAAAGTATATATTGTCTAACATACTTGTTACACTAGCTATTTTGCCTTCTTCTGCATCGCACATCATTGGATGTAATATTCCCCCTTAAATTAATAGTTTGCACTACATTAAATCATAACTTTTGCCAAAAATCCATCAAATCATTCCATTGTTTTGTTTAGTTACCTTACTCCAAAGCTAGCAACAATATGCTTTCTACAAATTATAAAACCACAAGTTGACGAGGACATCACTCAGAGATTCCGACATGTGTACCGACGACGGAATTGTAGATCGACGGCTATGATTTAGAGTCTTTACTTTTGATGTATTTTATGTTTTATTTAGTTTGCATTTCAGTTTTTCGTGTTTACCCCTACGGGGAGTGTTTTCTTATTGTAGCCCAGAGGGCATTTGAGTACTTTTCTATGTGTTTGACTGTTTGAGACCTAGATATAGCGGTCTTATGCTTTGTAAAAAGTTAATGAAGATTTGAATGAAATTTGATGTTTGTCTTCTTCTTGTGTGTGCACTAGAGAGAAGAGAGAGCCCGAAGTTGATGCAGGCAAACTAGAAAGAAAGAGCCAAAAGAGGAGAACACTAGGATTAGTAGAACATAACTCAATTCAAAAACTAGTAAGTTGACATCCAAACAAACACAAAAACAAATGAAAGCCGAACAAACGAAACAAAATTAAAATTAAAAAGCACAATCCTCAGAATAACCGGCAAGCGGTTTCCTCACATGCAATGAAAAAGTAGGCAAAATAAAATAAGTGCTTAAGGACTTGCAAACCAAGGGTCCACCACAACTACAAAGTCCAACGTCCATCAAAACGCCTCTGGCAAATGTCACCAAATCAGCCAACAAACACCTCCAAAAGCTCAAGAAGAAAGATACAAGTGGAGTGGAACTTGTGGAGAGAAAAAGAGGTTAGAAGCCCAAGACGAAATAGAGGGGAGGAAGAGAGAAATGGAACAAGCTCTCAAGTTTTTCCAAGGAAGAAGAAACCCTCAGGTTTTTTTAGAGACTTTGCTCAAATATTCAACAACCTTTTATGATTCAAAACACCTCAAATTTATAGGGAGAAAAGGGGACAACCAAACAGCCAAACCACCTCCAATCGAACCAATCAGGTAAGGGGAAATGGAAGGCCAAAATTCATTCCAGAACAGCACCCGAACAACCTCACAGAAATCGGGAAAAGCAGCCACGGGGAAAGAAGCGGACGGCCAGGGGAAGCAGGACAAGCAGCCAGGGGAACCAGAACAGGCCACGGGAAGAACCAGGAGGGGAAAACTGAAGAGACACAGGGAAGGGAAAAGAGCAAGAATCCCCTCCACATAATGAGCTAACAAGAGGAATAGCTTTTCATGATAATGAGCTAAAACATCAGCTCAGGCATTAATGAGCTAGACCCAAGCATCTCCCAAGAACACAACTCAAAATCAAGTAGCCCAGCCAACCCGAGAAGCACCCAACAGCCCAAAGACCAAAGAACCCAAATAGCTAGCACACCCAAAGTTTGTCAAGCCCAAGCATTACCTACTCATGATCATTTGATGTTTTCCATCATAGGGTAGCATAAAAAAAATAAAAAAAAAATTATAGCATTCAAATTACAATAAAAACCTAAAATAAATTGAAATTTGCATGCATTAGAAGTGAGGTCGAGCGCAATACCCACTAGTCATTGGAAGAGTCTGTGGCTCGTGGTTTATTTTATTTTCCCTTTTCTTCTTCCCCGCCCGTAGGCTTCTCCTTTCCCCTCCACCACCGGCCTACCTTCAAACTCCCTCCCCTAAACCTCAACTCCCAAAAACCCCACCCGCCAGCTCAACCCCTTCCCCCACCTCCAACCCGACGCCAACTCCCCTCCCTCTTCCTCTTGCCGCCGACCCACACCCTTACTCCACGTCATTATGGTGATTTCAATCATCTTATTGACTCCCTGAATTGGCTCAAGCAAGAAAGATGTTAAAATAATTTGAAATTCAAATTTGAATTTCAAAAACTTTCTATTTTTGCAAATTCTAAATAATAAAAGTTTTTAAATTTAAATCCAATCTAAATTTAATTTAGAAATGATTTATTATTCTCCTTCCTAATTTGCAAATGCTTGTTTGGAAGTTTTTAAAACCCTCCTCAATCCTCTCCCTCCTCTCCTCATGCCGCCGGCCCCATTAATGGGCCTCCCCATTGTATTGCTATTGAAGCCCTAACCATATTAGAATTAGAATTCAATTTTCAAATTCAATTCCCTCCAAATTTAATTAAATCTAAAGTAATTTCAGATTTATTGAAACCCTCTCTCCAAACCCTAACCTAACTTAGCCCACACAAGCCACTCCCTCTCTCCTTGGCCGCTCCTTCATCTCACCTTATCCCTCTTGGAAAACCTAGCTCTCTCATGAGTTTTGGAGCCAAGGAAAGAAGACAAACGCCTCCTTCCCTTCTCCCATCGGTGCATGGCCGACCCTGAGGTCGACCACGGATTCGCATACAATGCTCAAGGAGAAATCGACATCTTGCTTTCTCCTTTCTAAGATCTAGATTGTGACTATAAAGATTCAGTGGAAAGCTACTTCAACCGCATACTCTATTGCCTCGCCGAAACGATTGATGATCAACGACCCAAGGGACATTGACAAATCATTGGCCGATCAACAACCTCTCCTCCTCTGGCTACTTCTCCGGCGAACAAGACCTTACGCGCCACTTGTCTTGTGGTGGCATCACTATGGTTGCTTCTACCGTTTCTCCGCTAAACCCCAACTTCAAAAGCGAGTGTGAAGGAACTCAGGGTGAACACTTCTTGATGTTACGCCGTGGATTTTTGTTTCGTTGGTATTAGCTTTACTATATTGTTTTTGCTGTTATTTGTAATTGTCTTGTTATTCTCTTCACTTGCTATTAATTAATCTTCTAACGGAAAATCCTAGGAATTCAACTAGGTGAAACATAAGTTTGTAATTAGCAAAGTTAACGTTCAAAACTATTGTTAATTTCCAAAAAGCAATTCTTGTTCACTTGTATGTTTCACATCACAAGCCTTCCCTCTTGATGTTTAAATAAGGTTCATTTGTGACTAGCATAGGATAAATAATTATATTTGTACCCTCATTTGTACTCAATTGTCGCTAATAGCTTGAATATAGATTGTCCTTGGTACATCCCTCACTAATCTGTCGCCATCATATCACTCATCTGGACCCGATAAAGACCATATGAAGATCCATTCCATTTCTCCAAACAGTCCAAAAGGGTTGCTAAAGAAAAAAATTGCATTATCAAATATTAATGGAACATTTTGAACATTTTAAATCGTTGAATAATCTTCTAGCAAATAAGGAACAATATAAACCTATTTGATAATTAGGTACAACATAATGACACGTCACAATCTTTCAAGGTTAGCACAACAAGACATCAACAGTATAGTTTCATATGTATGATTAAAATACTCCTAACTTTCCAGCTAGTTTCCAGATAAACTTCATGATTTTTCGAGCATCTTTTTATATGATCCAACTCAAATGACTTGCAAGAACAGTTTTTTCTTTGAAAAGATGACACATTCTTGTATTATAAATTAATAGATGAAGCATTTGATGCAATCTACTTCAAAATTTGGATGAATAATATCTGACAAAAATTAGTTTTAGAATAGACCGTACATTCTTTTTTTTTTTCATAACCATCCTACCATACTGCGTATGCCATTATCAATATATTTTTGTAGTTTCCTCTTTCTTATTGTTGTAACCCTATCTTACAAAATTCTATCAGAAAGATATCACAGAATACTTAAAGAATACCTTCTCTCTGAAAAAGTAGCACTGCAGATACATATGCATGACAAAAAAAATGAAAAACAAAAGGCATGCATATTAAAATAGAAAGATGAATTAAGAATCTGGAAACTTAAAATTTCTAACAAACCTGATCCAAAACATTTCCATTTGTATCCTGGATGAGCGGTCGGTAGTCGCCAAGAAAAAACTATCAAGAAAAAAATTAAGCTCTCAGTATGGTTAGCAAGAACTATCAGGTACATGACAATTATAATAATATAGTTATAAATGAAATCTAGTGACAAACAATTTGATATTCACCTGATCATATTGTGCATCTTTTCGAGATTCTCCTTGTCCGGTGGCTATTATAAATATTTGACCAACTTCGTCAGACAGAACAAGTGATGTACCATCCCTAAATCACAATCAACAGCAAATACTGAAACCAACCAGTACAGCAAAAAGTACAAGAATAATTGGGTATAGGGATCCATATGAGGACCATGACATAAACATTTGACTGTCCTGTCTCATATAACGAGAACATTCAAGTTCAGTTCATTCAAATAATAATATTTTAAAAGCAATACTAAAAACAATAATTTAAGTACAAGGCCAAAACATTATAGTCTACAATAATCAAAACAAATAATTGAAGAAAATAGCAAAGGAAAATATAAAATCAAATAGAGCACAATTAAAAAAAACAAAAACCCAGGCAAGGTGTAGTTGGCAACATCATCATAAATATTTACATTTGGGCTCCAAAAATTTGGCCCCAGCCTCTGCCCGCTGTGCTTTTTCTTTCTTCAGGAGAGTTTTAACAGATTAAGTTCCGGGGTAAATTTTAGGAATGTAGATGGGTTTGTAGATAAGACACTATTTTTTAGAAATTTTGCCCTCATTTTGCGAGGACTTTATGATCTAAGCCCTAGTTTCCTATAGGCGCAAGCTCCTATAGTTAATTATCCCTCCCGATAACAAGAGAGAACTTTCGATTAAGGCTAGGCGTCAATCAGATACATAGAGATACGCAATATATGGCATATATTAGCAGCATGGGCTTGGAATTTGATGTAAAACCCCTAAGATTTCATGATTTTTTTGTTAATTTTGTCTATACGAACCGTCTGGACAAATTGAAGTGGACTGAACAAAGCCGATCGCCACGAGACGAAATTAATTATCGTCCATACGATGTTCGTTTGGAAGGCTGAACAGAAGAGATCGTCCCAGTACGAACAGGAGTATCGTCCGTACAATCGAAAATATCTCATGCAATTAAATAAAGAATCTCATTTTTCTGAAGAGAGAAATCAAGAGAGAGAGAGAGAGAGAGAGAGAGAGAGAGAGAGAGAGAAGAGGAGAGACAAAGAAGAGGCTTGGATTTGGAGGCCGCGGAGCGATTTTCGTCCTTCGTCACAGTTGAGGGAATTGCTCGTCTCGCAGTAAGGATTCCAAACCCTATTTCTGATTTCAAAGATTTCGTGATTTGGTATTTTTCCACTCAAATTTGAGTTTTTGTTACCGAAAAACGTGCATATCTTTGTATTGACGAAATTTTCACTATGTAACTTTTTGTATGTGGTAGAGAATGTGATTATGAGCATTTTGAGTATTTTTTGTGATTTTTCACCGGATGATTTTGAAGATACAATGATTTCTATCTACCGCTATGATATTTCAGGCATTTTCTAGATTTAGCTAAATCATGTTTTACTGTTGCAATGCATTGATGAGATGATAATGAATGTTTATACATGATTAAAACTGTTATTACATTACTGTGATATTACTGCGTGTGTAAAAGACAAATAAAGACTGGTTGAACCGTTGGTTGGATATTGATTGACCTGTACAGGATGGTGGGCCGACGGGCTTTCCTTTAAATATGATTTGGTATTATTCTTTACTGATTCACATGATACTGATTGGGAGTTATAAAGAGATGATTACTGTGCCGACGAGCAAAGAGTGTTAACTCTGTTTATTGAGCCAACGGATATGATACTGATACTGATACAAGACTGAAAAACATCATAATAGTAAGAACTTTTACTTGTTGGGTATAACTACTGAAATACATGTATTTAATCATTATTCTTATTGTTACTGTATGGATTTATTGTCACTGCACGATTTTACTGTTATTGCATTACTGCTACTATCATTATATTATTAGTGATACTGATATAGACACTATTACCATATGATAATACTGATTCACCATATTGATCTTATGCATGTGATACTGATTCACTGTACTGATCTTATGCATGTGTTACTGATCCACCATATTGATCTTATGCATGTGATACACTGAGCACATGATATCAAATAACTGGATTGCTAGTGTACATTCTGATACGATTTTACCGTACTGATTTGATTCCAACCGTTATTACCGATGTTTTGAGTTGACGCTTTATACGATTTATACTGATTGATATTATATATACGATAATTTCTTTAGCGATCTGACTAATGTTATAAATATAAAGATTTCCTTGAGATTGACACATGTATTGGCCTATTTTTTTATGGGCTTTGATATTGTATACCGATTCTACTACTGATGATTATTGATTTTTCTACGACATTGATTATTGTACCTGCATTGACTCAATGATCATATGAATATGGCTGCTATGATTTGACTGATTGACATGCATATTACTTTCATACCGTTCTTTGATTTCAGTGGGAGGTTTTGGTGACCTACTGGGCTTTTTAAGCTCATTATATATGGTTAATGATTTCAGGTCAGGGAAAGGGAGCAGAATTGTGAGGTTGATCAGGATTCTTCAGGTTTTGTTCTTTTGTTAGTAATTCTTTTTGTGCTAAGGGCAGGTTGGATATGTGATAATTGTATTAGACCCTGAGTAATATAAAAATTTTTGAGGAAATGAATGTAAATGTGTATATTGATGATTTTAGATAACTCTGGTATATTGATTAGACCTGTCAATATTGGACCCGACCCGAAAACCCGACCCAAAAATTTCGGGTTTGGGTTGACCAGAACCCAAAGCGGTTCGGGTCCAGAAAATCGACCTGTTTGCAAAATCGGGTCGAGTTCGGGTTGACCCGGGAACCCGGGACTGACTTGAAATGACCCGGAAATCCTCATGACCCGAGGTTGCATCACGCCATTGCGTCCGCAAACTGGCTTCCGGCCTTCCGCCGTCCGCATGACCGGCGTGTCCTCGTGACCGTCCGCGTGAACGGCGTCCGCGTGAAAACAGCCGTCGGCAGTCCGCACTCCGCAGTCCGGCGTCCGCGTGACTGGCTGAACGGAGTTCGCGTGGTCGGCATCCGTGTGACTGGCGTCCGCGACTCAGCCCGTCAGCCGTCCGCCATCTGTTGTCCGAGTCTCTTCGTGTGACGACGTGACCCTAAACCCTAAACGGGTCGGGTTGGGTTGACCCGAACCCGAAGTGGGTCTGGTTCGAGTCTGAAAAATCGACCCGTATGTAAAAACGGGTCGGGTTGACCCGAACCCGACCCGTGACCCAAAAATTGACACCTCTAATATTGATTTTATAAATGATTAAAAGAATAATTCTTCCAAGTTAGATCCTAGGGACATCACATTTGATAATTTGAAGATTTTATATTTAAAAATGAAAATTTCACCATCTTACACTTAAAGCGGATGGTGAGGGAATGGATGACGGACCCGATCAAGATCACATGGTTCTGTCATCCCGGGCCATCATGGTCCCTGGTCTATTTAGTCACAGGAGATAGTCGACCCAACCTAATAGAAAGATCCTTGTCGGCAACCAGGGGTCGCTTGTTTAAGGGGAACTTGTAGACCTAGGGTAAATGTTTATCTAAGAGGACAAATTTGAATCCACCTTAGCTAACAGAGGGCTTTATGCCCTGTCGATCATATCTTATTGATTCATATATCAATGATTTGATACCACTAAGGAACGTATTGACTCTGGTCATAACCGGTATTTGTGATGTTATTTAGAGGCAGAACCACTCGGTTCAGAGAACCCGATCAGAGGATGTACCATGTCCTAACTAGTAGGGGATTATTTTAGAATGAATCCTAGTGATATTTTCGACTAGGCATTAGCTCTATGTGAGCTAAAGTAAATTTTAATTTGTCCACCCCGACAAACTGTTGCGGAGGGTGGATGTATTTCGTGTTTTAAGTATTTGAAGGTTTAATTTCAATTTTAAACATTTGAATTTTTTGAATTGTGGGATTTTTGGACTTTGGACTTTTGGGTATTTGGGATGGCATTTAAAGTTTTAGAATCCGGTTGAGATAAACATTCAACATGACTATCATCGAGGTTTTATGGTCATTTGAAAATATTTGCATTTTATTGAAGTTTGAGGGCATTTGAAATATTTGGAGTTAACCCCTCCGGTTGAGATTAGTATTCAACACGACCATCATCGGGGTGACTAAGGTCATTTGAAAATATTTGTGAACCCCTCCGGTTGAGGTAAACAATTCAACACGGCCATCATTAGGGTTTTGGGGGTCATTTCCATTTGTGGATTTAACTTTGTCGACTCTGTCAAGCTATCGACAGATGATCGGGTTTGTAGGCTTTATGATTTTACTAATGAATTTTCCTTGTTATGGGGCCTCGAAGGCCTTATTTGAACGTATAAAACATATATTCTAGTCGACACCCTAAACGTATATCTGTTCGATAGTTCGAGCCGTATCGACTCTTATCCGTGCATATAGGAGGATCGGGCTCAAACTACGTTCATTTATTGACCCGCGCAACATCCCTAAACGTCACGTGTGCATCTAAAACACTATCTCCGGGGCCTATACAGGTGTTTGGGGGCATTTTATAATTATTTATTTAACCTTCGCAACTCTTACTTACCTTCTTAGAAGGATCGGGTTTGAACTTGGGCTTATTTATTGACCCACGTAGAATCCCTAGACGCCACGTGTGTATCCATAACACGCTCGTCAGGGCCCATGTGAGTGTTTAGAGGCATTTTATAATTATTTATAGAACCTTGTCAAGTCCTACTTACCTGCTTAGGATGATTGGGTTCGAACTTGGGCTTATTTATTGACCCGCGCAGCATCCCTAGACATTACGTGTCTATCCATAACACGCTTGTCGGGGCCCATGCGGGCTATATAATTGCACTTACCCCTTGTGTACCTATGTGTATACAAATTACGGTACATGTGTGGGGGACATTTTTGGAATTTGACGGGTCTTCTACGATGTTGTAGAAGTTATGTGTTTGTCATAGTCTATGATGCACCGACACTACTCAAAGAGGCGTGCAGTGTCCGACACCGTGTCCGACACGACACTCATCCGACACTCGTCCGACAAGTGTCGGACATGCCAAAAATGTGTCCGATTAAAAAATATTAAATGCAAATTGGACACGCGTGCTGAACACGCATATCTTAAATATTTTATGAATTTTTTTAAATATAATTTCATGTATTTTGCGGGATTTAAACTAAATTTCTTATTTCCTATCCACAACACCATATCAACATCCGCACTTAATTCCCAATAATCGAATATTCTTATTTTCATTTCTTTTTGGCAGTGAAGATATTTTCATCTCCTTTCTCGGTGACTGATAAATAGCATCGACGCCTGACTCTCGACGCCTGAAATATTAATTGTTGTTTTTTTAAACTTACCAAAAAAAAGCTAATGTGCATGCTCGATATCGCTAGGTACATGCTCGATACCGCAAGGTATCGCTCAGTACATGCTCGGTACACTCGTGTCCTATGCCGTGTCCACGCTACACTCGTGTCCTATATTTTTAAAAAATGTCGTGTCCTATGTCCATGTCGTGTCCGTGTCGACGTGTTCGTGCATCATAGGTCATAGTACTTCAATACTTGTTCGTAGGAGGTATGTTGAATGCACAATCATTGTTCATCAAGAAGCTTGTAATCCTCAATAGAATTATCCAACTCAATGTTCAGAACTTGATTGAACTGAGATTCATTCACTTCATAATGATTTGATCTGGCTTTCTCATTCCGGAACTTGTATAGAGATCAATAGACAATTCTCAGGTTACGCCATCATCATCATTTTCTATTGCTCGCTTAAATAAAGAATCAATCATTTCAATCTTGGATAGCTATGTCCTTGTTGATGTAATACACTTAGATATGCATCATCGTTATTCTTCATTGCATGTCAAATCCTTCTAATTTTCAACTGACATTTTGAATGTGGAATGGGTTTTTAACAGTGTCGTTGAACCCTTCATCTTGAATTTTTATTGGGTCAGGTTACCTGACGCTGCTCTACATTCGGTATGGCCTAATCAAGCACCACATAGCAGGCTCATTTCCACAGACCCAACCCGACGAATATTGGGTTTATGGAACGTGCGATTTTTGAATTTAATAGCCCGACCAGCGGACCTGAAAAATTCCCGCAGACCCAAAAATTATGTACATTTTTCAAATAAAGAACAACGTCTTTCACTTCAGTCATCATTTGCTTGCATATACGAAGCTTTGTTTCCGGCACTGTTCATCTTCTTCCAAGTTCCAAGCTCCCCGCATCTGCATATCATAAACTTCAGATAAATAATGCCTCAGGTTAGTTCCTTTTTTGATAAAACAAATAAATTTTATCTTTTTAAATGTTTAAGGTTAGGGTTTACAGATAAAGTCCTTCTATAGCTGCTGAAATTTTAAGCTTTCGTGAAAAAACAATCTTAGATTCGAGGTCGGTATTACTCTGTACAGATTAGTATTGCTTGGTGCTCGGTACCGAGCGATTTTGGCAGTTATAAACACTCGGTACTGCTCGGCATTGGCGATTAATGGTCGGTATAAGCTTACATAAAAACATAAAAATGTTTTTGTTGGTTATAAAATATTATTGATTCAGTACCGAGTGAAATCATTTCAAACACTCGGTACTGCTCGGTACCGAGCGATTTTGGCAGTTATAAACACTCGGTACTGCTAGGTATTGGCGATTAATGGTCGGTATAAGTTTTAACACTGCCATTGCCAGGTCCCAAGTCCTGGATGAAAACAGTGGAGGGTTGCGTTAGGTAGTCGACAGCCAGCGTAAAACTTGTCGAACAATAATGACATGAATCCTTTAAGAAATTGTGTTAATGCTAGGGCATCCCCTGGAAGCAACGCGCTGTATGGCCTGAATACAGTGACAAGTGTGCAAGGGCCGCTGCACCGGCGCCCGGGTGCAGTGTTAAATAAGCAAGGGTTCCCACATCAAGGACGGATGTGGGCAAAGAAGCTAGTCCATGAAACTAAAATTAGGATAGGAACTTGGAATATAGATTCCCTTACAGGAAAATTAACGGAATTAATAGATATTATGATTCATAGGAAGTTAAATATTTTGTGCATTCAGGAAACTAAATGGGTTGGAGAGAAGGCTAAGGAAATTGATAGTTTAGGATTTAAACTTTGGTATTCGGGTAGGAGTCGTACTAGAAATGGTGTAGGTGTTATTATAGATAAGAATTTAAAGGATAATGTTATAAAAATTAATAGGATTGGAGATAGAATTATAGCTTTAAAGATTGTTGTTGATGATAAGATTGTTAATATTATAAGTGCTTATGCTCCTCAAATATGTTTGGATATGAGTTCTAAATTAAATTTTTGGAATGACTTAGAAGAATTAATACAAAAGATACCTCTTGATGAAAGAGTTTTTATTGGAGGAGATTTAAATGGACATGTTGGTAGAGAGGTAGATGATTTTAAAAGCATTCATGGTGGCCATGGATTTGGAACGACGAATGAAGGTGGCAAGACCATATTGGATTTTCGTTTAGCTTATGATTTTTCAATTGCAAATACCTTATTTAAGAAAAAGAATGAGCATCTCATCACTTATAAAAATGGATATAGTACAACCCAGATTGACTATTTTCTTATTAGAAAATTAAATGGTTTAGATTGCAAAGATTGTAAAGTTATTCCGAGTGAAAATTTATGTACCCAACATCGATTATTAGTTTTGGACTTTAAGATAAAGAGGCATAAAATAAAAAATAAAGAAAAACAATTTTCTAGGATTAGATGAGGACATTTAAAAAATATTAACAAAAATATTTTTTGGTAATAAGATTTTAGATCTTAAGGTTTTGTCTGTGCATGAGGATGCTAATGTTATGTGGGAAAAAGTGGCTAGTGATATTAAGAATATTGCAAAAGATGTCCTTGGAGTATCAAAGGGAAAAGCTCCCAATAGTAAAAATAGTTAGTGGTGGAATCCAAATGTACAAGAAAAGATTAAAAATAAGAAACTTTGTTATAAAAAATTTGTTTAATTTTAAAAATTCAGATAATTGGGAAAATATATAAAGTGGCTCGTAAGGATGCTAAGAGAGCAATATGCGATGCAAAGACATTAGCTTTTAGTGATCTATATAATAAATTAGATACTAAAGAGGGAGAAAGATATATGTATAAGTTAGCCAAACAAAGAGAGAGGAGTAGTAAGGATTTAGTTCAAGTGAAGTGTATTAAGGATGAAGATCAAAAAATACTTTTCTTAAAAGATGATATTTAACAAAGATGGATGAGATATTTTGCTAAACTTTTTAATGAAGATTGTGAAAATAAGATTGACTATAGTGACCTTAACACCCTAAATGAAAATAAAGATTTATGTTTTATCGGCGTATTAGTAAAACTGAAGTTAGAGAGGCTTTAAAGAAAATGAAGGGTGGAAAAGCTGTTGGACCTGATGATATTCCAATAGAGGCGTGGAAATGCTTAGGAGATGAAGGAATTTCATGGCTTACTAAACTTTTTAATACTATTTTGAAGACTAAAAAGATGTCAGATGAGTGGAGAATGAGTGTGTTAATTCCTATTTTTAAAAATAAAGGTGATGCACAAGATTGTGCGAATTATAGACGTATTAAGTTAATGTGTCATACTTTAAAACTATGGGAGCGAGTTATGGAGCATAGGTTGCGGCGTGATACTAATGTTTCTCAAAATCAATTTGGATTCATGTCGGGTAGGTCGACTATGGAAGCCATACATTTATTAAGAGGTTTGATGGAGAAATATAGAGAAAATAAGGATGATCTACATATGATATTTATTGATTTAGAAAAAGCATATGATAAAGTTCCAAGAGAAGTGCTATGGAGAGTTCTTGAAAAGAAAGGAGTCAATAATGCTTATATTCAAATCATTAAAGATATGTATGTAGGAGCTATTACTTGTGTTCAAACACAAGGTGGACGGACCAAGTATTTCCCTATTTCGGTTGGGTTACATCAAGGATCAGCCTTAAGCCCATATCTTTTTGCTTTAGTCATGGATGTCCTCACTAGACATTTGCAAGAGGATGTACCTTGGTGTATGCTTTTTGCTGATGATATTCTTCTTGTTGATAAGACTAGAGAGGGAGTTGAAGGTAAACTTGAATTATGGAGGTCAACCTTAGAGTCTAAAGGTTTTCGCTTGAGTAGATCTAAAACGGAATATATGGAGTGTAATTTTAGTAGTAATAGACCTAGTGAGGGGATTGTGACTTTGGGGCAATCAAGTCATTAATAAGAGTACACGTTTTAGATATCTTGGATCTATTGTTCAGAGTGATGGTGAAATAGACGGGGATATTATCAGCAGAATTCAAGTTGGATGGTTGAAGTGGAGGAATGCATCGTGCTTGTTATGTGATAGAAATGTACCCATCAAACTTAAGGGAAAATTCTATAAGATGGTAGTGAGGCCTGCATTGCTTTATGGTGCCGAATGGTGGCCATTAAAAGAGAAGCATAATACTAAGTTAAGTGTGGCAGAGATGAGGCTCAGGTGGATGAGTGGCTTTACCCTTAGAGATAAGATACGAAATGAGCATATACGTGAAAAGGTTGGAGTAGCTCCAGTAGAAGATAAGATTAGAGAGAGTCGCCTTAGATGGTTTGGTCACATAAAACGACGGCCTTCTGATGATCCGGTTATGAGAGTAGAGGTAATAGATTTGACTTATGTTAGGAAAGGTAGGGGTAGACCTAAAAAGACTTGGCTAGAAAATATTAGGAATGACCTTTCTTTATTAGATTTAAACGAGAATTTGACTTTTAATAGGATGCAATGGAGAAAAAGGATTCATGTAGCCGACCCCACGTAGTGGGATAAAGGCTTGCTGTTGTTGTTGTTGTTGACAGTACCGACTGAAATCATCATTTCAAACACTCGGTACCGAGCGATTTTGGCAGTTATAAACACTCGGTACTGCTCGGTATTGACGATTAATGGTCGGTATTAGCTCAGTTATATTGATAGGAAAATTAGGAACTGCTCGGTATTTATAACCATTAGTTCGTATAAGCTTAGGTATGTTGATCGGTACTGCTCGGTATATTATGAACAATAACTCGGTATAAGCTTGCTTTAATAGTCCAAATCATGTTATATACTCGGTACTCCTCGGTATTACCTCTTTTATATGATCGATACCGATTGTCTTTTGTATGCATTATTTAATACTCTGAACCGATTGTCTTTAATACTCGGTATCCGTTATGCAGGGATATACTCCAAAGATTCATTTCAGATGTCGAACATCGACTTTTAGAGAAATTTGTAATCAACTTGTTCGGAGATTTGGAGATCTTTTTGTTGAAAGACCGCGACAGCTGTAAATTAGCCAGTTCCTGATGCTTCCTCTTATGACTCAGAATATTCCACTTATGTATATGCTGCTATCGAAGTGGGATTTAAAGACTGAAAGTTTTATTATTAACGGACATAAGCTAGATTTCACATCTGATGTGGTTGCCTTAATCATAGGCATGCCGAATAGAGGTATTATATTTGACGTTGGCAATACTAGATCCAGTGGCAAAACATCTAATGGCATTCGCCATGACATTGAGAGGATGGATAATTCAACTCCAATGGATGATCTAGTGAAAGAATTCATCCTTTACCTATTATCCAACATTTTTTATATCCGTATACCATCATCTATCATGAAAGTTGTAGAAAATGTTGATAGGTTCAATACATACAACTGGCCAGAATCAATTTAGAGGTTTCCTGGTTAATGAATTCAACCTTGTTGCTACTAAACAATCAAAAGGATGCGCATTGGGCTATGTCAATGGTTTTGTCATGATTGTAATTGTAAGTATTATTATTTTGTTCAAAGGATCATTGGTAATTTAAATTTTTGAAATTCTATAAGAAATTTAAATTGTCTTAATTTTTGCAGATATGGTTTCTTGAGCATACAACCATTCATGTCGTAGAAGATGAACTATCCAGCCCACGTTTTACTCAGTGGGATGGTAATTTTATCTACAGTGAGAAAGATGTGAATAGTATATTTGCAGACTTGAGGATCATGAGGTAGCATCACTACGTATTTTCATTTAAATGTCTGATTAATTAGATGTTTAAATTAAATGAAATATTGTATTTTATACAGATTCTCAATCATTTTCGAGGAATAACAGATGATGAGAAGGCTTTATTTCACAGTCCTTCAAAGATTTCATCTAAGTCGCCCAGTCTATCTCCACCTACTCCAGGCAGTCCAATACGAGTGGCAAGCCCAATTAGGGTACCAAGCCCAACTGGACATGATTCATCTCCACTGACTCTAGCTAGTCTAATAAGGGTGTCAAGTCCAATCAGGGTGGCAAGCCCACCTAAACATGATTCATCTTCACCTACTCCAGCTAGTCCAATCAGAGTGGCAAGACCAACAGCTCCTGATTCAACTTGTACTCCGCCTGATTCAAGTCCAATAATAGAAGAAACAAACTTGAAGATCTTAAATCAAGCGATATACAAGCTTTTTAGCAAGAACAATTTAATGAAAAAGATGCTAGCATCGGTGGAATCAACAAATATTTTACTTGAAAGGCGTGTAGTGGTCTTGGAACAAGCTGTTTTTGATTTGTAAGAGGAGATTTTTGATTTGAAAGAAGAGATTAAAAAAAAGACGGTTTTATAGAGAAGTTCTTACAAGATCAATTCCCTTATTTTAAAACTTACATGAATGAAATGTTTGCTGAATTTACTTCATCTACAACTGAATATGAAAAAATAGTAAATAAGGATGCCAGCCTGAGTGAGGATGAGGAATGTGATCCATCCTTACAAACCAGCATAGCAAGAAAAGTTCAGCTGATAAATGATAGAAAAAGTAAACTTGTATCTACACCTTTTACAACCGGTGTTAGGAAGAAAAAAATTAAACAAAAAATGTCATCCAAAGAGAAGATGAGTGAGTCAATTCTAAGTCATGCTCCTACACTAGCACCTGAACTTGCTCCTGCTCATACACCAGCTCCTGCAACTGAACTTGCTCCTGCTCCTGCACCAGCTCCTGCAACTGAACTTGCTCCAGCTCCTGGACCAGCTCCTACACCTGCAATTACTCCTACAACTGATCCTGAACCTGCTATTCCTGAACCTGCTCCTGCATCTATGGCTGAATCAACCACGGGTCATGATGTTTGTATGATTGTTTATGAAGTTGATGACTCAAAACAAATATAATTGCGTCCTGCACCTCAAGCATTAGATTACCCTGGGCGATCTTTAATAAGTGAAGAAAAATGGATATTCATCGATAATTGCTTGAAACAATTCAAGGATAAGTGAATATTGTACTTATACCGAGCAAAACCAATCAATACCGAGCAATAATCTTGTTTATACCGAGCAAACCAATCAATACCGAGCATTGGTATTTGTCTTTTTTAGTACTCGGTTCTATGAAGACTGATCGGTACTACTCGGTATTATGTTAAATATACTCGGTACTATATCAATCATATGATGTATAGTACGTTTACTGTTTTTTTATGCATTATATCGAGTAGTACCGAGTAATACCGAGCTTTACCGAGGATTATGTTTTTGTTTTTTATTATTCTTTTTTAAATAATGTTTATTGAATTATCCAGGGTAGATAGGATTTTAGAGTTTGAATAAATAACAATTTTTAGAAGCCAATTGGACGAGTTATTACTGTCAGATGAGCTTGATAATAATCACGTGGATGCGTTTGCTCATTTATTAACCCAGAAGAATGCACTTTGCCCCGGGCTTAATCAACCTTTTCTCTTTATTTCAAGTTTCCATTGGGTTAGTAAACATTATTTAATCCTTGCGTTTGCTAATTCTATTTATTAGTTTTAAACATGTTGGAACTAATCACCACTACTATTTTATCTTATCAAGGGTTACTACGCCCAATCAAAAGAGACGAACACATCTGGCTTCGTATCTCATATAAACAGAACAGTTATTAGGAATGTGAATTTGATCTTTGTTCCTATAATAAACAGTAAACATTTGACACTTCTAGTATGCAATATGAGAAAGAAACGGTGAGAGTTTTATGATTTATTACCGAAAAAGACACAAAAAGCCATACTGCCAGAAGTTATTATAAGTAATACCAAATATTTGACTTTTATTTTAGGAGTAACATTATTGTATGTTAATTTAATTTTAATTTTTCAGATATCTCATTTGTACGAGGATACAAAGAACCATTTTAACGAAGATATAATGAAATGGCCTATCAAGGCATTTAAAAAGTGCCAACACAAGATAACAATGTCGATTGCGGCATGTTTGTTTGTAAATATATGAAAGTTGTGATACAGCAAGAACCTGTTCAATGGTATCGTTATAAAAACTGGCAATCTAGTATGCCATTATTCATGGCTGAATTAGCATATGCCTTTTTATGTACTAACATTCAATAGATTACGGAATAAATGGTGAAATTATTTTGTATATTTATTGTATTTTTTATGTGTTTTAATAATTTGTTTATTGTACCGAAAAATCAAAGCAATACCGACTAATCATTGACGAGTACCGAGTACTAAAAAAGACTAATACCGAGCAATATTGACTAATCATAGACTAATACCGAGCAAATATGAAAACAAAAAATCGGTACTGCTCTGTATTAGGTGAAATATGCTCGGTACTATACCATTGCAGTTCAGTACACTGAATAACGAGCAATACCGACTTCTGTGGACAAGTACCGAGTACTAAAAAGGACTAATACCGAGCAATACCGACTAATTATATAGACTAATACCGAGCAATATGAAAACAGATTGATACTGCTCGGTATTAGGTGAAATATGCTCGGTACTATATCAGTGCAGTTCAGTACACACCGAATACCGAGCAATACCGACTTCTGTGGACAAGTGTGGACAACGTTTAAAATTGCGTATTCGGGTATTGAGGCGTTTTTCATTCGCGAGGCAAGGCGTAAGCCTCAAAAGGTAAGCCTAAAATTAAAAGATTGCGTAAACATAAAATGATAATTTTTTTATATATTATTAGAGTGAATAATAAAAAACATAAAAAAAACATAAGATATGAATGAAATCAAAATATCCCATAATAAGACAACATGAAATATAGTTCAACTAAAAATTCTATCTTTTCCAAATCCCAGTATTCTTTTCATTAACATATAATTCAAATTTTCAAAAATAAATATCAATGACATATCACATAAGAACTCATAAGTCATCAGCACTGTCATCACTAAGGGGTTCTTCATTTGAATCATCATTATGATGAACTGCTCTCTCCTCTTCCTCCTCTCCTATAGAGTTCAATGTCGGGCATTTACTTCAATATTTATGTAAGTTTTAATATATATAGCGTGAGGCGTAAGCCTCATGCCAGTGAGGCGAGGCGGGCCTCAACCAAGTTGAGGCGCAAGCCTCATAAAAAAAAAATCGAGGCGTAAGCATCGAGGCGTTTTTTACTTGAATTGCGCAAAGGCGGGCCTCAAGGCGAGCCTTATATTGCGCAATTTTAAACCATGGTGTCGAGTACTTAAAAGGACTAATACCGAGCAATATCGACTAATCATAGACTAATACCGAGCAATATGAAAACAGATCGGTACTGCTCAATATTATGTGAAATATACTCGGTACTATATCAGTGCAGTTCAGTCCAAAGCGAATAGCGAGTATTGCCGACTTCTGTGGACGAGTACCGAACAATACCGACTAATCATAGACTAATACCGAGCAATACAAATTTATACCAGTACTACAAAAGATCTCAAAATTGTGAAATTCGCATATACAATCAGGAATTCAAATTCATAATAGAAATATCTCAAAATTCTCGCACCATTCCCAAATTACATGAAAGACGATTGACTGCTTGATTCTCCAGTTGTAAAGTGTATGCTTGTTGGAGGATTCCTCTCTGTGGGTTTAACTTTTTTTCTTCATTTTCTCCCAGTGATCCTTCAATATTGCATTTGATACGCCCTTTGGCCGGCACTTCTTAGGATCTTTAATAGTTTCATTACCTGCTCCAGAAATAGGTTTATTCTTTATGCCAGTTTTGATGGAATGCACTTTTGCAGCCAATGTACTCATGGCATCTTTCACACACATTTCAGCCTCCTCATTATCTAGTGCTTCTGTGCTAATTTTAAATGCAAATCGGCAGATATAATTTCTGAACATCAAGTTGCTGGACCCCTCAATAGGTTGGCAAGCATTAATACGGATACATGGGATCTTCCCTCCAGAATATAAATCTTTTCGAGCACTGGCTGACCATCTTGGGAGTAAATATTTAACGGAAATATTAACAATATCTAACTGTCTCATAACTCTCATGCAATGAGAACATAATATACCCATCATTTCGAACTTTACATAGCTGCATTAAATGGTATATTCTAAAGAATTAAAAGTGACAATCCAATTGTGTGAATCAGTGGAGTTGTCTATGTTCTTTACGGAAAACTATGATAAATCCGATGAAGAATGTTCAATGCATAGTCCACCAAGTCCATGTAAGAACTCCTCTTCAAAAAAATGAATACAACTTTCTTGAATAAAATTTTGCAGTTTGCTTCAATATTGAGCTACTTTTCATATAAGATTCTATATCTGCTTAACTACATCTGAATTCTTCATCTTGTTCATTCCGACGCCAAGTCCTCATCACATTTTCCAAACCTAGGAAACACTCAGTGATAGTACTTGTTGGCTTGGAACAACCATGACATACATGATTGGTGGACTCACTACACTGGGTTGATAAAATGTCAAGGTTAAAACAATCTTTGTTGAATGCAGTTGACCACTTCTCCCTGATTTTGTAGAGATCATTCAACCATTGATGACTTTGGAGGTTTCCTCCTGAGGTTATTTTAGTTCACTTTCTCTTAAATTCCTCCATAAAATCACACTGCCTGAAACAATAAAAAAATAAGAATTTTACTCTATTGTTACTGTTAAAGCACCATACTTTTGAAGGAGCCTTCTTGTACATATGCCATTGGCACAATCGATGCCGTGTATTAGGCAATACAATCTCTATTGCCCTGGACATGGCTTGGTCCTGATCAGTAAAAATAGTAATGTGATGTTTGTTATCCATAATTCTTATAAATGTTCTAAATAGCCAGATAAAAGAATCAATAGTCTCCTCAGATAAAAATCTCACTCCTAATAGAACATTTTGACAGTGATTATTCACTCCGATAATAGAGGCACGGGCTAAGTTATATTTATTTAAACGATAACTTGTATCGAAAATAATCACATCCCCAAAACAGTCATAATCAATTCTACCAAGACCATCAACCCAGAAGAAATTCAACAAACAATCGTCTTCATCAGTTTGGACATCCCAGGCAAACATGTTGTCATCAATTGTCCGTTCTTTAAACAACTTGATAAGTGAATTAGTGTCTCAAGTCTCAATCTTGGCACTTCTTTCTTTTTTGATGCAGTTTTATGCATCCCGCTTGGTGAACCCGAGATTACCAACACCTCCAACTTCATCAGATAGGTATGTAAATGCATCAACAGTTCTTATCCCTGCATCTGACATAGATTTCAGAACATATGCATTCTCATCACTAATGCTCCTAGATGACCTGAGCAAATGTTGATCATCCGGCCTAGCCAGTTTGTGATTGTGACTCTCTATAGCTTTATTCACCGCCCAAATCCCATCTTGACTCACCAAAAATCTAACCATAGCTAGACATCCTGTTCTTGTACATGATTTTCGATATTTAACCTTTGTACCCATCTCAGTCGTCTTCTTGAATCCTGCTTTGAAACACAGAAAATCCTTTGATTTGATTTTCCTTAAATTTGGTCAGAAATGGTGATGATCTTTCCGAACACTAAATCCATGTGAATGCATGTAATGACAGTATTTTTCATATGCTTCCTTTTCAGAGTTGTAAACACCTTGTGAAAAAAGATTCAAACATCCAGCTTAGCATTATATCTACATATCGATACCGAGCTTATACCTAGCAGGTTAAATGAACGATACTAGGACGCAATAAATTGTATTTGCTCGGTACTAACGTACACTGAGTTTATACCGAGCTATACAAATCAGTACCGAGCTTATATCGACCAGGTTGAATGATCGGTACTACACAGTAATATCTTGTATTTGCTTGGTATAAGTTGTACTTGCTTGGTACTACTTCATAAGTATTTTATGCAAATAGTTCATACCGAGCAATACTGTCTAGTACCGAGTCATGTCAAACTGTACCGAGTGACATGAAGCAGCAAAAAAAAATTCAAACATTATAGATAAGGAATTACTTGTATTAAATCAAAAAACGCTTCATCAACATTCAACGTCGGAGTTTCCTCGAAATATTCGAAGTCTTCCAAAGCCAAAACTACATTCGTACCTTCCATCTCCTCGAACACTTCACGATTTCTTTCCTGCGGTATATGAACCCTAAAGACTGTATAACATCTTAGGTTTAATACCCAAAAGATTATTATAACTGTGGTAAAAGCCGCGTATTTTTTTGCTTTTCGCATCCAATTCATATACCATAAATATTTTTAAAAACGTGCAAAAGAATATGGGTTGCCATCGAGTCATTCCGGGTTATCGGGCTACTACGTGGTGCTTGATTAGGCTATACCGAACGTAGAGCAGCGTAAGGTAACTTGACCCAATAAAAATTCCTTCATCTTGTAGGGGATTGATTGTGTCTTCTCTTGGAGTTCAATCATCATTGATGATAGGGTGTCATTGTATTCCTTCATCCGTGCCTCTCATCAAATTCATCGTTTATAGGTTGTACTTATCATCATTATTGCTTGTCTCTAATTATCATCCATGGGTATGTCATCATGCATACAATACATCTTTTGTTGTTATCAACAGGTGTTAGCACTCATCACATATTACACTATATGTCTGTAAGAGTCTACATTGCACAGTGACTAGCGTGAGGTCGACTGAATCGGAAGAGGAGTTTGGGTGAGGAGAGGTCTGTGGCTTACAAAAGGGGATTTTGGCTTAAATGGGTTTGGTCTAGGGCAAGAAGGGTCGCAGCTATACGGGGATCGAACATGGAGGGGCAACATCAAGTGGAGATCGGGGGATTCTATTTGGCTACGGTAAGGAAGCGAATGGGAGCTCGCTGCTTGCGCGTGTGGTTCGACTAGGGTAGGGTCAGCAGGAGATTTGGCTTGGAGGAGATGGGGGGTTCAAGGCTTGCGGCTGGGTTGGGGTTCTCGCGTGGGAAGAAGAAATGGAGAAGAGTCGGAAGAGCGAAGGCCTCCCTTTCATTTTAAAGATGCAAATAAGGTGAGGATCGAGGCCTGCGAAGGATTTTTGGTAATCGACGTAAACGGTGCCGCATATACAGTGATATTGTGGGATCTAAGCAAGATTTGCGGGATCTGGCAAAGGCAGGCATGTGAATTTTTATTTGTTATTTCTTTTTTTTTTCTTTATCTATATACATAGGTCAACATTACAACCATATCTGTCTCAGATTCTTCAATGCTCTAGGTAGATTTATCAACAACAACAATATCATCAAAAGCCTTTATCCCACGTTATGGGATCAGCAACATAAATCATTTTTCTTCATTTTGTCCTATTAAAAGTTAAATTCTCATTTAAATTTAATAAAAAAGGTTATTTCTAATACTCTCTAACCAAGTCATTTAAGGTCCACCTCTACCTTTCTTAACATAGGTCAGATTTAATACATCAACTCTCCAAATCAGGTCATCAGAAGGCCGACATTTCATGTGACCCAACCATCTAAGGCAACTCTAATCTTATTTGCCACTGGAGATACTCAAACCTTTTCACGTATACACTCGTTTCACATTGTCTCTAAAAATAAAACCACTCATCCAATTGAACTCTCCACAACACTTTAACTTAATTTTATGTTTCTCTTTTAATGGCAAACATTATGTTTATAAAGCATTGCAGGTCTCATCACCATCTCATAGAATTTACCCTTAAGTTTGAGGGATACTTTTCTATCACACAACAAGCCCGACGCATTTCTCTACTTCAGCAATCCAACTTGAATTCTAATAATATCCTCATCTATTTCACCATCACTTTGAACAATAAATCTAAGATATCTAAAACATGTACTATTTCTAATGACTTGATCGCACAGAGTCAAAACCTTCCCACTAGATCTCTTACTAAAATTACACTGTGTTTGGTTTTAGATCTACTCAAACAAAAACCACTAGGTAGCTTTATCATACAACTAAAATTCAATGCTTATTAACCCAACAGCACACAGCTCAGGCTGACACAGCATAACACTAATAAATCACATGCAACTGTTTGAATTAACTTTAAATATAAGAGTAGGCCGGGAGAAATAGTTTAGTTGCTATTAGCGAGATTTTAAAAATCTCAAATTTGATTAATGAAATAGGCTCTCTACAAAAGCAGGTGTAAAATTGGGTGCATCACCCTTTATTTATTTATTAGTTAACTATAATATAACCTTAACACTCATGCTAATCTGACCCGCACACCATTTTAGAGGGGAGAGGGCTGGATGGTCACAGCATTGTTCCATGCATCTTCTTTATAGCTCATGAAAAGCATGCAGAGGCAAGTTCCCGATATGTTAACAGCAAACCTGCTGAAATACTCGGTAAATCATTTTAAGATTTTTAGATGATGAGGCCTAGGAAAACAGACTTCGACATTCTTTACAACTAGTTTCAGTTTTAGGTTTTTTTCGTCCTTTCAATCATTTTCTTGTCATTTAGGATATTTGTATGGATTGTTATGTAAAAGGCCGTTTAAGGGCAAATTTGTACTTTGACAGACAAAATTATGCCTATACATAGCAGAAATATTCATTAAAACTATTATTGATGAATGCACTCTGAATTCATGCAATTGGAGCAACTGGACAGGAGGTCTACGCCCTCTCCCTTGAATCGGTATCATGCCATCCATCCTAGAATGACTCAAGAGCTGTGTGAGAGCCAAAAATCCTATTCCAAGGTAAAATCTTCCCGTGTCTTCCTCTTCACTGCTTTCTTACTCCTTTCTTGTCGCTCATGCTGATGTCCCAACTTCTCATATACACAAACCCATCAAAACATCATATTGCTTCAACACTTTCAATTGACATTAGAAAATGGTCGGCATCCCTGGAAAGTACATCCTTCTCAAAGATTACTGAGTCCCTACTGTTCCCAAGTTTTCTACTTTTCCAGCACTACAAAACTACAAAATTTTGTTTCTGCTGCTAATTTTCAGATCCTGTCACCCTACTGTGGACAAGTTGAATATTCCTAAACTAAATGCATACCTGAAACATTTAATGGAAGAGAGGAGTCTGACCAAGATTACTGTTCAAAGAACAATAATCACGAGAAACATTTATCAGTGCTTATTTCTGAAGCGTGTGTTTTTACTCATCTTCTATTATATAATTGGGGCTACCTTGCTTATATCGAAACCACAACAGTTCCAAATGTACGAATCTCCTTTATTCATCTCTGGCACCTCAGAAACATCACAGAATCATCCAAAATCAACTTCCAATCTGAAGAAAGCACCAAATCTACATTTAAGGTTTATTTCTGTATGTGATAAATTTCAACTGCACTTTAAAAAATAATTACTCTTCAGTTAATTGGAAAATCTAATGTTGGCATTAACCCTTGCATTAAGCTTAACCGCATATCATATTATCTACCGTAAAGTTGCGCGTGAACATTAATGGAATATTTTGTTCAGTTTGTTGGAACTCCTTTGACATCTATAAGGTCGGCCATGGACACCCTCAACAAAGTGTAGATAGGATAGGTTTGAGTTAAGTGGATGACCTTCTCAAGGTAGAGGCGAGTAGCATGAGGGAGCTCCTGTGTCTCAAGTGTTGGTAGCCCTGTGATCCACAAGGGCCTTGGTTGGATAGGAAACCTATGCTATTCAGGGCGCCAGCAATCATGCGGCAAGTTTGGTCTACTGTCCCTCCTATCCTTGGGATAGATTCTTTCTTGTTCTCTTCCTTAGCGTGGATCTCTTCTTGGGGTGACTTCTTGACGATGGATGGCTAAGAAGGGCTCAACCACTCAATTGTACTCTTAAGCATTTAAATGACTGTTTATCAACTCCAACAATTCGGCCAACGTCCTCGACTGTTGCAAGCAGAGTGCGTATCTAAAAGGACCATTCCTTAATGCTTGTGTTAGGGAAGCATGGGCAACCGCAGGCGCCAAATCTTTCACTTCCAACATTTCCTTTTGGAACCTCATTATAAAACTCCTAAGTGATTCCCCGATGATGCAGGACTAAATGCTTGTACAAGGTTTAGATAGGAATTTTGCACACTTGAATTTGTTAAAGCAATATTAATTAAACTTGTGTAGATTTAACGATGAAATAAAACAAGAGGGGTGAATTTAGTTTAGGCCAAGTTACACACATGAAAGCTAAGATCATGCAAAGCATACAAAGAAGATCTTCAATGAGAATCCCTTAGTTAACAATGAGATAAGTCACTATGAAAAGTTCCACTCACTCGACTCTCTAAATATTTAAGCTTTAGCGGAGAGAGTAGCAAGAGTCTTTATGAATTAATTATAAACCACAATTGAAAAGCGACTAGGAAGGTAAATGAATCGGGGGGAAGAGTTTACCCAAAGCAAAAAGAAGATGTGAAACTTCGGTGAAGTAGTTTGGGTGCTTGAGGAGTGGACAGCAGTACACAACTCCTAGCGGCCTTAGGATAGCAATCTTGATGATCTCTGGATGGTAGACAGCAAGCTCCCTTGGGTTGGATTCTTTGGACAGCGAACAGAGATTGATTGGCTGGACAACAAGGTTCTTAAGCTCCGGAATTCAGCTGGACAGCAAGGGGCCATAAATATTCTGGACGGCCTCCAAACACCATCCAGAAAATCAGGACAGCAACTCCCAATGTTCAGAAAAGTTGTTGACAGCTTCTATAGGTTGATGGGAGCCTTTGGACAGCAATCTCGAGCCTTCAGGGGTGCAGGGCAGCAATATATCGCTGGAATATGTGGACAGCCAGCAGGAGTCTCCAGCAAAGGGAGGAAAACGTGGGAAGAGCTTTGAGACGATGTGGCTAGGGCTGGGAATTGGAAGGGGAATTAATGGGAAATGAGAGAAGGGGCAGCGGGTAGAGAGAGGGGGAAGGGAGAGGGAGGAATTAGGGGAATTAATTCCCTTTGATTTGTACCCAAGTTTGGAAAGAAATCAATTGGGGAGGAGCATGGGGCCGGCCAAGAGAGGGGGAAAGAGGTGTCTAGGTTCAATGTATTTGGGTTTATGAATCAATTAATCAATCAATTTCAAATTTGATTAATTGATAGAATGAAAGGAAACTTACCTAATTAATTACAATTAATTAGGAAGAAATTTGAAAATTCAAATTGGATTAATTTTAGAAAACTTACTTAAAAATAGAACTTCATATTTTAGGAAACAATTCAAATTCAAATTGATATGAATATGAATTTTAAAGACTAAATTAGGAAGGGCTTTGATTGCATGCTTTGATGGAGGGATTGGGGGGGGCTAGGGTTTGGATGTGGGCTGCCAATTTGGATGTGAGCTGTTGGGAGAGGGGGGGTTTTAAGAATTACTAAATCAAGCCCTTGTAGAAGAGGAAAGGAATTTTAATCAAGTTCAATTTGAAATTGATTTGGCTTGGATTTAGGAGACTTTCTACCCACCTAAAATAGGGTTCTATCTTAGGAAACAATTTAAATTTCAAATTGACTGAAAAATTTGAATTTTTAGACTTTCCAAATGAGTTGGGAGGAAAAAGGATATTCGGGAAAGATCTAAAGGGAAAGAGAAAGAATCTTCAATTAAGCATGATGTTGCTATTAAGAATGATGATGAGGAGGGTGATGAAGAGAATTATGAAGTAGGAGACAATGTTGAAGAAGATAATGAAGTTTTTTTAAACATTTGCTGATGATGATGATTCTCAAGAAGAGTAGATTAAATTCTTATTTGATCTTTTAAAAAAAGATTGTAATATTTGAATTATGAGATATTTTGGATGTTACTTAGTCGAACTTATATATATTATGGTTGTCTTTTATTATTATGATAGATTGTCTTTCATTTTTAATAATAATTCATATTCATGCTTATTCTTTTATAATTTTTATATAGCTTGCGCCATGTTTCAAATAGCACGCGCCGCGCCATGCGCTATGCGCCATGGCTCCAAAGAGACCTTCGCGCCATGGTGCGCCATTCGCCATTAACAGGTATGGGTGGTCCGACCCCGAACCCGAATAGTGCCAAAGTCAGTTTCAGGTTCGACCCGAACCCGATCCGTGACCCGAAATTGACACCCCTACCTGAAAGGTTGGTTAGGTATGTACATAAACCCAAGAACAAAGAGAAGAAATATATGTAGGGAATAGACAATCAATATTCAACAGTCACTAATGAATTCAAGAAGAATAAGAACAACTAGAACAATTGAGCCAATTCCACCAGAGGAAGCCACATTTTTTATATTTAGCATGACAATCATTATGCAACAGCATGGTGATAACGAAAACAAAATTGGAAATTAGGAAAAAAAAATTTCCAACAGCACAAGTAAAAGAATCATACTTATTTTAGGAAACATGTCCCTAGGGATGAAAAACGCGTGTAATTTTCTCAATTTAATAATGTCTGAAACAAGATAGCTAGTCTAGAAATCGCCTAAGAAAGGTCATTATTGTACGATTACATCGCACAAAGCATTTACTTCAGTCTCAATCTTCTAGAAAATAAAATTCCAAACAAAAGATAACCTTACTTGCAATACAGTACAGATGTAGAAATTGAAAATAATAATTTTGAAAACACCACTGAAATTACTAACAAAAAAGCAGGCAGGAGGTGAATTTCAATAAGCACAATTTGAGCGCTAAATTTTTTTCAAAATGCACAGCATCAACATTGAGCAACAAAATTAAACAAACATGCAATAGTCAATTAAAAAATAGTAAAAATCATTTATAAAACTTACGGGGAAAACTTTCCATCAACAAGCTTAAATTGTCCAGTTTCATATATTCGTATCGGAGTCCCCTCCCAAATCTGGAAGTATAAAACAACTAATATTTAATATTATTTAAAACCATTACATTATATCGACTCATAAGAATGATAAGGGAGATCATTTTCAATAAACTTACATCCCATATTATTGTTTTTTCCATCATAACCTGCGCTCATAGCTATCCGAGGGTTGAATGGATGAACATCTAATACAAACAGTCTGTAATATAAAAAGGACAGCACATGCACCAATCACTATACTTTTTTATTATGTAATTTAAAAAGAAAATTCTAAAAATCTTTTAACTAACAGAAACCCTGCGATTAAAAGGGTAATAAAAATATAATTAGTAAAAAAATGCAAACTCCCAAAAAAAAAAATATTTGTAGAATGCCGCTTTTATAGAGGAGGACAAATCAAGTTATGGAAGGTGACATCCACTTTTTTGCATGGGAAATAATTTTTGGTCATTATCATCAAATGCTTATATGACATAAGCTATGTTGCACCGATAAGGATACGGACGACAACGGATACGACACGATACGGGACACGTCAATTCTTAAAAAATACAGGATACGGGTACGTGCGGCGGACACGACATTATAATTTATAAATCATACATAAAAATTAAGAAAGCAATCAAAGCAAAATAAATTGAAATTACAAAAAAAAATGATAACAACATCATTTGTAGCCTTGTAGCTTATAAATCAAAATTAAGAAAGCAATCAAAGCATAATATTTGAAATTACAAAAAAAAATGATAACAACATCATTTGTAGCCTTGTAGCTTATAATATCAAAATATAAGTAAGCATTAAATGTCTAGTACAACAACAAAAGCATAAACATAAATTATCTAGCACATGAAGTTTCAACTATTCAATAGAAGGAATGATATAATTATCTTCTCCATTGATTTGTCTTTGAACTTCTATATCATCTTCAATAAATATCATAGCTTCTAAATTCAGGCTCATCAAGTGAAAGATTAGTAATTTTTAATATTTTCATATCATCAAGAGACTCAAATCCATCTCGGAAAATGAGAGAATCTTGCTCGCAACCATGGAAAGTAAATACGACACGTCTTTTTTTTTAGATTTTCTTTTTGTTTTTCAACGGCCACGCGTTATCCGATACGCGTTGTCCTTTTGAAAATTAAATAGTATTTTAATCATTATCTCTATGACCCGGGTCTCTTGACTAAGGTTTGGTCAAAATTTTAGTAGACTCTCAATTACGTACTTTTATTTAGTACGTTGTTTTTGCGTGAACGCTACAACAGCAAACTCTACGTTCGGCCGCCAGTAGAATTTAGAGAATAGAAATAGCGCCCTCGCGGCCGTTTTCATTATTTATACCGCGCACCTCCCGACATACCCAGACCCGGAGGATGGAAAGGTACAAGATTGTTCGGTGTGCCCTAGGTATTGGTCGGGATTTTTGTTTGAGCATATACCAAATAAAAAAATACCGAGCAATATACGAGCATAATTCCTTAGCTTTACCGAGTTTGGTATTGAGTTGTTATAGCAATAACGAGCAAATTACCTAGCAATACGAGCAAAAATCCTATATCATACCGAAAGCAAAAAAAAATTCCGAAGCAATTACTGAGTTTTGAACGAGTTGTGCCTGACGGAGTTGTAAAAAAAAACTCGTTACAACTCAGTTATTTGCTATTGGTATTGTTTTTCAAATTAGCAGGGTATTTCTCATTTTTTGCCAAAGCAAACCTTCAAATACCGGAGGAGGAAAATCGCGAACATAGCACTCCTGGGTTCCGCTCAAGGTCATGGTCGTCGGGCACTCGCGCGGTAAGTTGTGTTATTGGGTGGTGTTAGGTTGGTTGTGTTTGTAAGATGTTTAAGAGCACGTGGCGTCATTGTTTTTTTGGCGGCCGAACGTAGTCTTCGTCCCGAGGTCATGAGCATGGAATTATTGTTCATCACAAATCCTTCTTGCACAATTTCTCTCAATGGAAACTATTAGATAATCCACAACAGATTTAATTAAAAAAAAAAAAAACGTGAAATGCTTAAGACATGGAACAGTTTTTTTTGGGGGGGGAAAGGGTGAACCTTTATCAACCACTAAAAATTATTATATATATATATATATATAAATTTCTACTATATATGTATATATATATTATATAATTAAATTGGATTAATCCTTACGTTGACTGTGGAAGTATGGAAAGAAGAAATATCGAATGTAATCCAAAAATAAGTGAGATTTATGGGAACCATTACAGATCTTATTAAAGCAGGACAAATTCAGGTTAAGTGGTGAATTTCACAGTAGTTTTTTGCCAAGTGCTCCGTAAAAAAAAACGAGAAACCCCAATCATACATCCCTCGGATGGGACTCCCACTCCCCCAGCCCCCTTGTGGCCCATAAAAATTACCAAAGACAAACCTCCCCCTGATATTGTTTTCATGTTGGATGGGAAGAGAAAGGGAATAAACAAATGGATTAGAAAATTATAACAATCAACAAAGAAAATAAAGAAATTAAAGATATTTTCTATTGACTTTTCTGATCACTGCTACACATAGTTAACTTTGCAACAATTTAATGTTCTGCTTAGCAATTTCGAGGATATCTCATGTTTTTAATATATTTAAAGATAAGAGGAAAGAAAGCCAAGCATGTACCACATCAAAATAAGCAATAGATGACCCAATTGTTTATCATACAGAACTCTTGCTTTGGTACACATAGGTATACACATTGCAATGCCATTAATAAGGCCACTTGGTCATAATCACCATGATGAAAATTTTTTGTTTGACAGCCGTTTTATTAAGGTTGGTATTCGTCCTAAAAAATTGGAACATTTGGGTGCCACAAAATGAGGATATATGCATATGAAAAATGTAGGCATGATATTGCTCACAAAGCACATAAGACACATATGAAAATACTAACACATGATAACAGAAAACATTGAGTGCCACAAAGAGGGATATGTATATGAAGAGTGCACATAAGGCACATAAAGTACTCACCCGTAATAGCAGCAAGCACAAAACGATTATCTAAAACTCCAGACTATCATGTTAACAGCACGAGTAATGCACATAAAAATGATCACAAAGCACATAAGGCAAATAAAATACTAACCCATAATAGCAGCAAGCACGAAGCGATTACTCTAGAACTCCAGACTATCATTGTTTAACACCACGAGGAGTAGGTTGAAACCTCTGGCGGGGACCTCCACGAGGAGGTTGGGGAGGCATGGGCTTGGTGGAGGAACTTTAAGATGGTATGCACGTGTCCAACGTCCAACTTTCCCCTGCCATAAAGAATTAAGAACAATGCATGTGTTTATCATGCTAGGCATGTGAAATAATTACCCTCAAGGAAAAAAAATGTGTCAGCAAATTGTACACTGACTGGAACAGGTGGATAATATTGCATGGAAAGCTAAATTTTTTGGACAACTATAACATAAGCTATGAAGTACAAAAGACTACCATTGTGAAAACAAAACAATGCATTAATTATAAAGGGAAAAATTAGAGATAAAAATTAAAGCACAGAAGCTAACATAATTGAAATAAATGAACTCACATGAGATCTCCTAGATCGTGGAATCCAAATTATTGCACTGCCATCACGTGAACATGTAACTATGTTGTCATGAGTAAACCTAGGACATTGAACAGAAAAAACTTAGCACCAAAACATCATCGACAACATCCCTAACCCAAATCTCTAGGATCCCTTTAAAACCCTTCCACACAGTACAATAACATGATTAGCACAGCATGCAGTCCTTAATTGTCATTAATAGATCACATCAAAAATACCCAAACAAAATATAGAAGCATTTTTAAATCAAATTAAAAGCCAAGATGACAGACCAGGAGTTTCTGAACTTTGGAATGTTATCCTCCTTCAGAGTATCAGTGCTGGAGAAAATTTAGAAGGCACAGCACAGCCACTGGCCAAAAAATAGTCACTCTTAAAAAACAATTAAAGACAAAAAAACTTTTTACAATAGTTGACTAACCTGAACTGTACATAATTCACATCATTTTCATGGCCTGATAACACATCCATCTCATGGTTCGGTTGATCAGAGTCCTCCACACTGTTTCGGCATGCATTCCACACCTGCAACCAATCAGCTTGTTGATAACTTCCATCATTATCCAACAACTTTCATTATTAGAAACTCACACCTGCTATTCATACCCTTGCATATGTGTCTGAGCTACCAGTAACAAATACAGTTCCACTAGCATTGAACGCGCAAAACACAAGATTTGATGACTTTGCTGAACGGCATTTGTTGAGGCATCATTCACCCTACCTAAAATCATCACCATAATTTTAACTCCTTAATTATATAGTCAACTGATATTATATACAATCTAAAAAGAAAAAAAAAATAATTTCGTAAAATAGTTCACCTGTAGTAATCTGGAGGCTTCGGAATATAAATTCGCAGGCTGAGCTGGGGAGTACCTAGCATCCAGAGATCCGGCATGTTCCATCATCGGAGGACCTATTCAAGTGCCCAAAGATGATTCAAAAAAAAAGAGGTGAAGTAGAAGGTTATTTTAATTGCATTTGAGGATAATAGACCCCAGTTTGATACTGAAATGCATCTAACATAAACCAACAAAGTGAATGATGATGCCAATTAAATTTAGGATGCTTCAAGAAACCTCAGAAAAACAATTGGCCAACTTTCTACAGCATAGAATCCACAAAAGCCACCACTAATCATTAATACTGGAGCTCTGGGTATGAAGAGAAACGAAATTCTAATAGAGCAAGAACGCACAAAATTTGGGAAACTGCCATAGTGTCCTTATGCATTACATGACGTGACGATTAGGTCTCTATAAAAACAAATTTCAAATCCACTAAAAGTTCCAATATTTTACTGTTAATTGTGAATCGGTGCACCATGTTTATGGCAGGAATGACATAATGAACATATTAAAACCTTGCAAACAATTCAAGTTTTTGTAAAAATTGCATTCAGTTCCCCTCTCCGTCTCACCAAAGTCGCAAGGATAGTAACACTAGAGAAGCTAACCAGTATGGCTGTTCATTGCTTGCCAATGCCAAGGAAGTTTCCAAAGCAGCATCAAGGACTCTTCATATCGCTCATAATGCAAAAGAGCATAGCACTCAGTCCAACACAACATTCCCAGTGTCTAGGATGAGCCCAAAACATCTACATCCCTCACTATGACTAGACGTGTTCCAATTCCTTTATAATTCGCACACTCTTGTGCATCACGTTTTTTTTTTACAAATATGAACTAACAAACTTCTCCACTCATCTAACATCTTTTTAGTCTTCAAATTAATATTAAAAATTTTAGTAAGCCAAGAAATCTCCTTCATCTCCAAGGCATTTCAACACACCTCTATTAGAATATCATCAATTACAACTGTTTTTTTCACACTTTACTTCCTTTAAAAGCCATAACTTCGATTTTACTTAATATGACAATAAAACTAAAATCTTTATTTTGTATTTTGGGTGCTAAGGTTATTAAAGTTAATCGTCCTTCTCACAATCTTTATTAAAAAACTCATCGAAAAATATCTCATTCATGGGCGGATCCCCATAAGTTGAGGGCGGGCAAATGCCCCCCCCTCAAAAAAAAATTTTTTTTAATTTTAGAGGATATATTTTGGAATATTTGGGTATTTTTTGCCCCCTCTCAAAAAAAATTTTTGCCCTCATTTAATCAATCCTAAGCAATCTTTGCCCATTCCCCCACAAAAAAATTTTTTTTGCTCACCCTGAAAAAAAAGAAGCTGGATCCGCCCCTGATCTCATTCACCTATGTTGAATATCCTTTTCTAATAAAACAATTTTTTATCTTCATCCTTAATGCACTTCACTTGAACTAGATCTTTATTTCTTCTATCTCTTTGCTTGGCTAACTTATAAATACATCTTTTGTCCTCCTTAGTATCTAATCTATTATAAAAATCATTAAAAATAAATTCTTTGCATTGCATATTATTTTCTTAGACTCCTTACAAGTCCCTCTATATCTTTTCCAATTTTCTGAGTTTTTATATTTAAACCAATTTTTATAATAAGACTTATTATTTTTGACATTGTTTTGCACATTTTGATTCCACGATTAACTATCTTTACTATTAGGAGTTTTTACTTTTCAACTATTAATATTACTAGATACTTATTCCATATAATATTAACATCTTCATGTACAATCAAAATTTTGAAATCTTGAATCTTACTCTTAAGAATATTTTTATTAGAGCATTATTTAAATGCCCTCATCTAATCCTAAGACAACATTTTATTTTATTTTTCATATTTCACCCCTTCATTTTAAAGACCAAAACTAATAAGCAATATTAGGTACATAAAATTTCACTCGGAATGATTTTACAACATTTGCAATCTAAATGATCTATTTTTTTATAAGAAAGTAATCAATCTGAGTTTTACTATAACCATTCTTATAAGTAATAAGATGCTCCTCTTTGTTTTTAAATAAGGTATTAGCATGCAAGTGATAATAAAAGGATTTGCAACAGTGAGTAGGAATATTTTGTTATAATGTAATTGTGGAAAAGTTCAAAAAAATCTTGAAAAAATTACGAACTAAACTATAATCAGCTTTTCAAAATAATATGTATACACATTAAAGTAGGTTCTCATTATGTGTAAATATCCTCTATCAAGTTCAAACATATTCAAAATGCTTTCTTTGAAAATCAAGAGCAAATAACTAAAACAGAAAATAACACTTTTAATGCCTTGAAAAACCTTTGAAAATGAAACCAAAATATACAGTTTGTCAGAAAAATATTATTACATTGATTTCCAAATATATACACAAGTCATACTATGCGAAGAGAGCAGTAATCTGACTTGATCTCTAAATATATTAAACAAGCAAAACTTAAATATCTCTATATATCACATAGACTACTTTATCTCCCATTATGATGCCCCGGCAATCATCAAAGTAGTTAATTAAAAATGTAAATGACGATAATCATTCAACAGACAACAACATACAAAAAGGTAACAATGAGTAGGAATATTCATTTTTAGTTTAACAGCTGAAAAGTTCATCCAAATCCCTAAAATCTTGACAAAATTAACAATTTAACTAAAAGTAACTTTTCTAGAAAGTATGAGAAATATTCAAGCAGGAACCTATGATGTGTGTAATTCTTCTATCAAGCCCAAACTTGCGCTTTTCGGGGTATGTGTGTTTGTAAATGGAGAGTTCTTAATTAAAACAGACAAGTAAGACTTACCAAATGGCACATAATAGGCATCAACTCTCTTAAAAATTCAAGCATTTTATTTACAGCAAGACAAAAGGTTAGGACCTAGTAGGGAAGAGGCGGTGAAATGGCCTCAAGGTATTGAGAATTTCAGAAAGGTTTATTTGCACTATGAAATTATAGTAATAATTTGGGACTCTTCCTATTTCTCATTTTTTACTTGATGGAGAATTCTGATATACTAACCAACCAATTTCGTTGTTTTCAAACTTTTGGTGCCCCCAACACCCCAATTGGTTCAGGGTGAGTAGTGGATCTTTTTTCCAATATGATATTTTCTATTTGCAAATAAAATTTTCCTTATGCTTAGTTTGCTTTTCAATAAACCTTCCTTTCCCAATGTTAGGAAAAGGTAAGGTTGTTAGCTCTATTTCCTTTTTAGCATGTAATAGTTTTTCCCGTTCTTAATGCAATTTGCAATTCTTCAAAAAAAAAAAGCTGTCAAAAAAATTATTAAACAATTTAGCTGATAAGTGCTCAATCTTCTGTAAATTAACGTGTCAGACCAATTTGATGAAATACCAGAATAAACATTATAATGCAAGGAAAAACCAAAAAAACTTATTTTAGGTGACATCAATTAGCATTAGCTTAGGTGGTATTGCTCCCATCAAAATAAGTGCAAGGAAATGGGTTAAACTCCCATCATATCGAGTTGTTTCAAAAACAAGAACAAGAACAATTACGATAACAGCTGATAGCAGGAGCTTGGTCGTGGACTGAAGGCAATAGCAGTTACAGCTCCAGTGTGTCCTCTCAAGACTGAAATTGGTAAACCATCAGGCAAGCGCCACTGCATTCAAATAAGGTGGCAATTTATACCCAAATACAGCATATCACTTAAAATATGCATATAGTGCTGTATATAAGGAAAGTGAACACTATAGAAGGATCCAATACAAATAAATATGGATCATGCTTTCAGCAGAAGAAAGAATCTTAAGCAGGAGAAAGAAAATAACAAATGGAGCACAACCATTCTGAATTCATAAGTATCTACGGAAGTAAACAACTTACAACTCTGATGATGAAATCATTTGAAGCTGATGCGACCAATGCGTTATTTGAACTAACAGCCAAATCAGTAATGTCACCCTTTTGATGCAGAGAAAAAAAAAAATCAGATTTAGGGGGGGGGGGGGGGGGGGGGGGGGGGGGCGCAGTTATACGGCACAGAAAAATGGAACTCAAAGTATCAAAAAAAATCCAATCACCTCGTGTCCTCTACAGCTGGCAAGGCAGAATGCTGTTTCCATGGACCAAATTTTTACCAGGCGATCATCTGAGCCAGTAATTACATAGCGCCCCAATCGGTCAAATGTTGCTAAAAAACAAAAAAAAAAGGAATTAATAAATAGTGATAATTATTACAAAGCTCTGATAGAAAATACTTCCTCAGTTTAACCATAAACTGATGGAAAATTTAGATGGGAGACTACTAAAGCAGTCAGTTATAAATATGTTATCCCAGAAGAAGTCACATGATCATAATTTAAGAAATAAAGATAAGATCCGTTAACCACTTGACCACACACCTCAATCCAAAACACAAACGAAATAAAAGCAACAACATTAAAACTTTGTTAGGCAATGTTATGTTATTGTTATGTTGATAACGATTACATGTGAACTTGATGTTTATCTGAAATAAGATTGGGGAGATCTTGTGTTGACCAATATCTACCAACCAACCCGAAAGAAAATATATAAATGAATGTTTTGAAGCATGTAAAAAAAAAAAAACTTTGATCACATTTTTTTTTTTCATTTTTAAATCTTGCATGTGATTATTGGGTTTGTGATTCCTTAAAGAGTGGTACAACTGTGACTTCTTAATTTCAAGGGATGTCATCTCCGTGTACTAATATGAGGCATAGATTTTCTTAATTTGATGATATCTTTATTTTATCCTATTTTATCTGCATAATTTATAATGTACTTCTTAATGGACTTGATTTTATTTAAATTTGACACACTTTGCAACCACCTTAAAAATAAACGGGTTCCAAACCATCGGCACTAGTTCAGCCTAGTCCCTCAAACCAGCAATTATTACAACATGACTTGTAACTATCACAGGACGAAAACTAAGATCATAGGGCAAGATTAATTTCTAGGATTTGATTACATCTGATTTTTCTTTTTTTTTATTGTCAGGGCTTAAATTTCTCCTTGATTGATTAGAATTCATTAAATCATTACATTATTGTTGATCATTGGCTTATTTAGTGGTTTGTGATGTATGAATCATAAGATTCTTACATTACCTGCAAACATTACATCATTTTAATTGCATTAGAAAGCCCTAATCCTAAAATCGCCATGCATCAAATTGGAATTACAATTTTAACCACTATACAACAACAATTGAAAAAGTTTTTAAATAACCAAAATTAAATATATGATTCAATAGTTTTAGTTAAAACAATAATTGATAATTTGAAGCAATGTCTTCAAGGCACAATGTGATGTGCAAAACTTCCGTATTGATTAAATGTGCAAAGAACTATGCAAAGCGATGCTTTTATTAACTAGGGCCCATAACTTGTAGTATATTATGCATACATATCTAATGTCCATAAAATACACATATAATTAATCAATTTAAACAATTAATAATTTTTAGCCTACACAATGATACATTCAATAATTGTAAAATATGAGCTATTTATAAATGTTAAAACTTGGAAAAAATTAAACAGAAATATCATGTACATACATAATTTGAAGATGAACTTCAAAAGTGAAATGCCTTGCACAAAGACAACTAATGTTGCCCTATGAAGAAATGCATTATGCAAAAACAATGTGGCGATTGATCTAACATATTTTCTGATTCCCAAAAATATAAGCTAGATAGAATAAAGTCTTTTTTCAAACTTCTTATCTAACACAACAACAACAACAACAACAACATCAAGCCTTTATCCCACTACGTGGGGTCGGCTACATGAATCCTTTTTCTCCATTGTGTCCTATTTAAAAGCAAATTCTCGTTTAAATTAATAAAGAAAGGTCATTCCTAATATTTTCTAACCAAGTCTTTTTAGGGTCTACCCCTACTTTCTTAACACAAACTTCTTATCTAACACAACGAAAGAAAAATGTTTAATATCCAACATAAATAAAGAATACTAGAGACAAACGAGAAATTCAAGAAATGCATGAAAATAAAGTGTAGTGGTTCTTCGTGTGGAGGAAAATCTACAAACGGACAATTGCCAATATATGACAGCATATGGAGCAAAAACAAGAGGCAGAGATGAGAAGTTTGAATGTTTTTACTGTTATGTTCACATGTCAAGGAGAAATCGTAGATGGAGACAAGAAGGATGAGCATCTACTCCTGTTGCTTGCTTTGCTAGACTAAGCTATCAACTACAGTTCTCCTTTCTTTTTTTTTCTATGAATTAAATTGACTAGTCAACTAGGCATGTGAGGCAAACCCAAAAGTCACAAGTTCCAACCCAAAAAAAAGCCACAAAGAACCACAAGAGCTTTGTACGAGTCTTCTACAGGGCTTTCACACTCAAGTGATAAGCAGCACATGCTTTGCTTTCACACACTTGAGAAAGACATACAACGCATGCTTTGCTTTCTCTGAGTTCGTGAGAAGGCTACAACACATAACTCTACTTCATGATATTTCACCTTTGAAGCACAATTAAATGAACGCTTTTTAACAGCACTTATTTGAAGCCCATCAAATTCATGCACATGAACCTGAGGTGGATCGTGATCATGATGATGAGCCAATTCAATTGAATGTCAACATTGGTAGGAGACAAGGAAATAATTATGGATATACTAGTTAGGGTTTTTAACAATGTTGTTTATAAAAATTATGGACAACAAGATTTTAATGTAGATTATGACACAACAAAGAAAACTTGAAATTTGGGTATCTAGGGGGGGGGGGGGGGGGGGGGGGGGGATCGATTCAAGTTTACACCCCATTGTATCTTGCTTCTCAATCAATGAAAAGCTGTTTTAGGTGTTTTTATGTTCTAAATATAAAAGTTGTAAGGTGTCGTTTTGTTTCATTTCTTGTGTTTTTTTGAAAGGAAGACGAAAGTTTATATGCAATCAAGCTACCCTATAAATTTTTTATTGCATCAATTTGGTATCAAAACTTAGGTTTTTGTTGAGTCTTCTTTTCTTTTCTTTTTAAGTTTTTTTAAAAAAATGGATAAACATCAAGTTGAAGGTAGTCAAGAAAGTAAGCCAGGTAATCTTGAAGAAACTACTAGCCGATGGATTCCGACGCAAGGAAGTTCTACTAATCACCTACAAAACGAGTTATATAAAATTCAATATCAAATGTACTTGTGTACGAAAAAATACGAGAAGAAAAAGCAATTTCTTCAGGCCAAATTCAAGCAAGAAAGAGAGATGATCCAGAGGAGTATGCAGCCTTGATTCAAGAATTAGAAGTGGCGCCTTCGACTCGTCAAGAAAATTCTAAAGTCATCTCATCAGGTGATGAGTCCTTTCAACCGGGGGAAAATTTGATGTAGGCAAGGGGAGGGGGGTCGGTTCATCCCCCCTGTGGCCCTTCGTTTCCTCTGCCTGGTCGGGTTCATCCCCCTCTGTTTTACCCCTTCGGTTCCCCTGCCAGCCCGGTTCTTTCCTCCTTGTGCTGGCTGTTTGTTGGTTGTGTCCTGCTAGCCTTTCGGGTGCTGCTCCCTTCGGCTGTCTTATGGCCTTCCACCTCCCCTTTGCTGATTGGGTATCTTAGGTAGATAGATGTTTGGGCTATTTGGCTCCCTCTCTTCTCCTATATATAGTGGTTGTTTTGAGGCATTTTAGGTAGAGTTTTGTGGAGATGAATTGTTGGAGCTAAAAACACATGCGGGTTTCTTCTTGGATAGCTTGCGAGCTAGTCCCCTTTCTCTTCCCCTCTCTATGAATTCATCTTGGGATTCTTATCTACTTCTTCTCGCCACAAGTTTACACCCCATTGTATCTTTTCTTCTCAATCAATGAAAAGCTGCTTTAGGTGTTCTTATGTTCTAAATATAAAAGTTGTAAGGTGTCATTTTGTTTCATTTCTTGTGTTAGTTTCTTGTGTTTTTTTGAAAGGAAGACAAAAGTTTATATGCATCTAACTACCCTATAGATTTTTGATTGCATCAAGCTTTTAAAGCATTTATCAATTATGTAATGGGATTTAGATATTTTTTTTTTAAATGTCAAAACATTTATGATATGCAACAGTGAGATTCAAAATAATAAAATTTATTACATAAGCTGAAATTTATTTGATGAGAATGAAAAGATAAAATGAAAGGTTATGAAGCAAATCTATTACCAAATAGGCTGAAATGAAATAAATTTTAAAAGATAAATATTTGCCATTGTTTTATCATAATCATTTGCTTTAAGAATTTAATTCATTAAAACAAGCGACCAACATTGCCACTTAATAAATGGAAAATCTTGATAAATTGTTGTTGCATTTCTGAGATCATTGAAGGTCCTAAAACCACCTCTTAAGTTTAAGTTTATTTGAAATCTAATATCAAGAAAGTGATGACAGCTCACCACATGCAATCAATTAAGCATACTAGTTTCCTTACATTAAATTTTGAGCAGGTGTTAAAATTTTGTGTCTAAGGAGGTTACTACATATTCAAGAAATGTAGCAGTGTATCATTTTGTCAAAGCAATCAAGTCTGGTGCACCTACTATGTTTAAAAATAGTAACACAACAATAAATAAGAATAATAATGAAAAATAATTTGCATCTACATTTAGGCCTAAGATTTTTAAAAAGGCTCATTTTAAGCATCATCAAACTGTTCATTCTACTACCATTCTACTACCGAGTGTACTAGTAAGAACTCGTTTGTAAATATGGAGGAAGAATGAAAGCAATGGTTTTGATAATGTTTATGAAATTAATGAGAAAATTAGTGGTTCTTATGATGCTTTATTTGATAATTCTTTGAATGTCATGTGTTGCATCGTAGCTCCTCCTAAGAGTGAATCTAATTAAAAGAAAACAAATTTTTTCAGATTATTTCAAAAATGAGAAACTTTGAAAGATTATAATTAATAGTGGGAGCTACATGAATGTTAAGTATGCCCATCCTAGACTTCATATGAATTTCAAACTTGACAAAATCAATAATCATATAAAAGATAACATGGGTAGATATAACTTATGTTTTTATGTCTAAGATTTGTTTAAATCCGATTTGAATTGGCTACATAAAATGATAGAATCTAATGCGATGTGTTAACCATGGTTATTGCTCATGTATTTTGGGTAAACTTTGGATTTATGATTTACACGTTAATCATTTTAGAAATTCTAATATATATACTTTTAAATCTATAACAACAAGCTTTTATCCCACTTTGTGGGGTCCGCTACATAAATCATTTTCTCAATTATGTCCTATTAAGAGTCAAATTCTCATTTAAATCTAATAAAAAGGTACTTTTTAATACTTTCTAATCACGTATTTTTAGGTCTACCTCTACCTTTCTTGACATAGGTCAGATATAATATATATATTCTCCTAACAAAGTCATCGGGAGGCTCACGTTATAAGTGACCAAACCATCTAAGACTACTTTCTCTAATCTTATATGCCACTGGAGTTACTCCAACCTTTCATGTGTATACTCATTTCGTATTCTAAGTGTAAAACCACTCATCTACTTGAGCATTCTCATCTCTGCAACACTTAACTTAATATTATGCTTCTTTTTTTATGGCCAACATTCTACGCCATAAAGCATTACAGGTCTCACCACCATCTTATAAAATTTCCCATTAAGTTTGAGAAATATTTTCTCTCACATAATAGGCCCGATGCATTCCTCTACTTACACCATACAAGTTGAATTCTACTAATAATATCCACATCTATTTCACCACCACTTTGAATAATAGACCCAAGATATCTAAAACATGCTCTCTTTTTTTATGACTTGATCACCCAATGTCACAATCCCACCATTGGATCTATTATTAAAATTATACTCCATAAATTCAGTTTTAGATATACTCAAACGAAACCTTTAGACTCAAAGGTTGACCAACATAATTCAAGCTTTTCATCAACTCCCTCTCTAGTCTTATCAACAAAAAGCATGCACCACGATACAACCTCTTGCAAATGTCTCATAAGAAAATACATGACTAATGGGCTTAAAGATATTATTGATATAATCCAACTAAAATATGAAAACATTTGGTCAAACCACCTTGTGTATAAACACTAGCAATAGCTCATGTAGACACATCCTTAATGAATTGAATATAAGCATTATTAACTCCTTTCTTTTCTAAAACTCTCCAGAGCACTACTCTAGGAACTTTATCATATGCTTTCTTTAAATCAATAAATATCATATGTAAGTCCTCCTCCTCACTCTCTCTTTACTTCTGCATCAAACCTCTCAGCAAATGTATAGCTTCTATAGTAGACCAACCCAACATTAATACAAATTTATTTTTAAGAAACATTAGCATCATGTCGTAAATAGTTTTGAACCTACAAATTCACGAAGTGGGGTCTGAATCTACATAAGTATCTAGTGCTCCAATTTAGTAAAAAAAAAATCTTTGGGTATTCTAAGGAAACATGAATTTGAAAAAGAGAATACGCAGTAATGTGTGATCTATAACTTAGTAGTTGTTGAGTTGAATTGAATAATATAATACATGAAATTGTTACATTATCTACTGATGTTAATCAATTATTAATTGATTTTAAACCTATTTGTCCTGGTGAGCTTCTTTAAGGATATACAACATATGATTGATTTAGTTCAAAGATCACATTACCTAAACTACATCATTATTAAATGAATTCAACATAACTTATGAATTTAAAAGAGTTAATAAAGTGCTTAAGAAATGATTTATTAGGCAAAAGCATGAGCTTTTGTGATGTATCTGCTTTGCTTACACCTAAGAATGCTGAGAGTTTGTATATATGTGTGAAAAGATTATAGACTTTCTTTACCTTATTTAGATAATATTTAAAATATGATGAATTGTGCTGTGTGAAATTTTCTAATATTGATTTAAAAAGTGGCTACCGTCAAGTTAGAATCAAGGAAAATGATGAACAAAAAATTACTTTTAAAATCAAAGATGGATTATGTAAAATGAATCAAATTTATGAGTCATATAATGACTCCATAAGTAGCGAGTAATCGAACAAAGGCTTATAAAAGTTACAAAAATTTCAAAAAAAAAAAACCAATTTAGTTTCATGCCAAGAAAATTTATTAGGACAACAATTTTTTACCGAGATAATTAATGATGAATGAAGAACCAAAAACAAATTCATGCAATTTTTATTGATCATGAAAAGGAATATGATCGAACATTACAAGAATTGATGGTGTGTTTTAAGGAAAAAGTGTTTGCATTATTAGATATATTTTTTGAAGGAGCACTTACTAGTATTATTAAGAGTTTTCAAAAATTATATGTTTGCATCAAAGATCAGCATTCAGTCTATATCCTTTCTATAGGTTCTTAAGATGTTTATAAAAGATACTCAAAACGAAGGGCCTTGCTGCATGCTTTGTAAATGAAATAGTTATAATTAAAGAGACATCTACTGAAAATAACTAAAAAAATTAGAATAGCTAGGAAAAGTTTAAATATAGAAGCCTTAGAATTTAGTAGAAAAAAAATTGAGTATAGGGCACAATGAAACAAAAATATCATTCAATGTTATTAGATGATAACTAGGGATGTGATCAGTTTAAATATTTTTAGATTTACTATATAGAAGAATTGAGATAGAAATGAGAATATAAGTTGTAGAGTAAAAGACAGAATGGTTAAAATGAAGAAATGCCTCAACAGTTTGTTTCATGAGAAAAATATCATGGAGGCTTAAAGTTATGTTTTATAAAACTATAATTATGTTGATGAGAAAAGGTAATTTTGTATGGATCCAAATGTTGTGTTATAAAAAATTCATCAATATCTAAGTTGTGTAATAAAAATGAGAATGTTAAGATACACACGTGCAAAAATTAAAATAGCTAAATTTAAAAAAAAAAACTCTGGAATAACATCTATTAAAGATAAAGTGACTGAAAATAGACATGTGTGATTTGGGCAAATGCAACAAAAAGTAAAAAAAAATGCACTAATTATGCAAATTGAGAAAATTAGGGTCAGTGGATTAGAAAACATAAGGCATAAACTTCATATTACATGTATAAAAGTTATTAGAAAATGAGGAATCCTAACACCGACCCCACATAAATAAATTAGGAAAAGGCTAATAATGAGTTCCCAAAAGAAATTAGGATATAGACATGCTAAGTGGGTTGAGTTATATAAAATACTTTTCTGTCCATAAATGTTCTGATAGAACTGAATTAATGTTTGAGAAGACTTTGTGCCATCCTAGTCCCTAGATACAATACACGTTAAAGAAACAAGATTTGATCATATAAAGGAGGAAAATGCCACTGGTAAGGTTTTGGTGAGATTTATCAAAGAGTTTAATAATTCTTCTAAGGTTAGCAAAGATTGCATGCTTAAAGATATTTATTTTATCTGAGGCCACTTATTTTTCATCTTTAAAAGAATTAGATTTTAGATACAAGTTGACGGTGATGTTTAATATATTAGTAGGTGTAAAAACTATTTTCATAATTGAGGATAAATATTTCTAACCAAGTCTAAAGAGGGATGTGGCATGTATTATTTTACAATATAGGACTTTTTTAGATTTTTTTTTTTTTTTATATAGGACTTTTTTAGATTGTCAGATGTAGGAAACATAACATAGGGTTTTATACACTTCTACCAATTCCTATAAACTATGAGAGGACGTTGGTACAGACTATGTATTGGATTTACCACAAACTTTGAGGAAAAGGGATTTCTATTTTTGTAGTTGTAAATTAATTTTTCAAGATTATCTCATTTCACACCATCAAGAACGTGTAAGAAATTAAATAAAAAATGCATGAAAATTTAAAAGTTTCAAACTCATTAGAACTAACACTTACAAATTTAAAATTTCAAAAAAAGTATGGTATTAATCTAATTTTCAATGTGTTTGATATAAATTTACTTCATAAGCTTGTCAATTTCTTGGTTTCTTCTCGTTTTTACATCCCTCCTTAAAAGTCCCAAATAATCCTTTGTCAAATGCTTTTATACATATTATTCTTTAGGCTATTTTAGATAATGAGATTATGACCAATGTCATTTGTAGATTTTAGAGATATGGGTTCAATAGTAAGAAAAAGCAGACTTGTGATGACTCATTGATTACTATGTCAGAAGCACAAATTTTGTAATTATTTATTTGTTCAGTATCAAATGTAAATTCGGAGCCAAATTTGACTAAGACGGGTAGATTTTTATAAAAAGCTATATGTTTATTCCAATAGGAAGTGTCGCATGAAGAAATTATCTGAGAAGAGTTTATTTATTTTCACTACTTGATTTCTTTTTAATTTTATTTTATAATTTTTTATAGTTTGGAGCATACCTATGATTATGGTTTAGGGAAAAGGCATATATGTTATTTCTAAACGTTTGGTTGGTCTATATGGTTGGTTGGAGATAAGGTTGACCAGGTTCTTGGATTTCTATAAGTTCAACCTTAAATTCAATTCAAGTGCTACCTGCGATTCCTACTAAGGTCGTCATTATAATGTATTAAAGGTTTAAATTCATCAGAGTCAATTTTTTTCTAAACTAAGAAGATTTGGTGTTGGACTATTAAGTCCTTTATTTTTCCTGAGATTGTGGCCACTTATGCGTGCTCCATTATATGGCACATGATTCCCAAGTGTTGTTGTTATCCATTCTTTTGGTTGCATATTTCTACAATCTTCATTAGACCACTCAACTTGCTGTCATCTATTATTTGAGTATTGCAACCTGCAATTTTCTATTTTTACAAGATTTCTAGTGGGCTCAGGTTTTATTCACACGAAAAGAAATTAAAAAAAAAAAAAAAAAGTTGTCTCAATTTAAATTATTGATTTTTGTAAATAAAGTTTAAGTGTGAATTTGATGTTTATATGAATCGGATTGGGGTTAATCTTGTGTTGACCATTTCTGCTATCATAAGGATGATCAGTTTAGAAATAAATGTTCAAAGGATCGTAAATAGAAATTAAATTGAATAAAAAATTCCTCCCAATTTAAATCTTTTGTGTGCTAATTAGGTGTGATTCTTTCAAGTGTGATATAAGTGCAACTATCATATTTCATAAAAAGTCATCTCCTTACACCGACATAAGACATGGATTTCATAACTAGGTGATTTCTATCATTGATCATATTTCATCTACATAATATGTTATTGGTTTGCTGTTTACTCTTGATTTTGTTCAAATTTAAGATAACAGCTGATTTATTTATGATTATTGAATTATAATTACTCATCGAGTTGCATGGTTTGAATTACTAATTATTTCATTCATAATTAATTTGATCATTACATTATAAATGGGTTTTAATTCTCATATTTATTATTTGTATTTAAAGAAAGTGTTTAACTTATTAGTAGTTTTTTTTTTTAATCTAGAAATCATAATGATGTGATACGTTCAAGAATTGCACATGAAATTAATTAAGAATCACAAAGTATACCAGTATAAGATTAGAGTATCGTAGGTTAAGGTTCAAGAATTTTCCGTTGTCAAAATGTTATGATAAGTAATTACAAACTAGTTGTTTAGACACAATTAATGATAGATCCCCAAAAGTATCACAATAAAGCAAATGCGGAAAATAATAGAATCCCATGGCTAATGTCTAAAAAGTTCACAACGAGTTACCTAGCTCACTCACACTCAAGTAGGGCTTAGCGGAAGAAGGTCATTAGCAAACTCAACGATGCCACTAAGACGGTAGAAACACCAATAGCCTTGATCCACAGAGAGGTTGACGGTGATGAGGATGGCGTGAATGCTCGACTGTCGATGCTCCAATTGTAGCTTGGACGTTGGCAGTCGATGATGCTAGCAAGGGTAGGAACCACTCGATCCAAATAATCTTCAACGGTAGCGTCGTCTTCGAATCCCACGTCAAAGAAGGGGGATCGTAGGATATTAAGGTTTCTGTCGGCGTTGAATACTAATCCCCACTCAAACTCGGGATCCGCCAAGCATGCTTGACGTAGGAGAATCTTTCTCGAGAAGAGAGGAAGATCGTGGTGTGGAGAGAGAGAGAACACTTGTAGTTGATAAGGTGGGAGAGGAGGAGATGAGGCCGGCGGGAATCTCAAGGAGAGAGGGTGGGGAAGTCGGCGGGTGCAAGAGGGGGAAGGCTAGGGTTAGGGGGAAAATAGGTGGGATGATTGTAGCAAGAGAGGTTTACTAGAATCTGAAATTAATCTCAAGTTTTAGTAAATTTGGAGGGAATTATTTGAAACAAAATTTCAAATTTTAAATGTAATTAATGGGAGTTAATGGGCAAGTAATGGAGCCCATCAAGGAGGTGGTCGGCGGCAAGCTTAGAGGAAAGGAGGGGGTTTTAAAATCTTTAAAACTGAAAATTAATTTTAGTTTTAAGTAATTTAGGAGGGAAAATTTCTGAAATCAAAGTATGATTTCAAAAACGGTCAAGGCATTAATCAAGCAATTAATGGGGAATCTCAATGGGAGGGGCCGGCGGCATGCTTAGAGGAGGAATAGAGGATTAGTGGAAGAGGTTTCTAATTTGGGATGATGACATGGCAATATGTTTCATAACTCCAATTTAAATCAAATTGAAATTAAATTCCCTCAAGAAGACTTTTGCACATTGGAGTTCCAAATTAGGAAAGAATTTGAAATTTCAAATTTCAAATTTGAAAATTGTGTAGGGAAGGGGTTGGACGGTGAGGGGAAGTTGCCGGCAAGGTGGCCGGTCGGGGTTGTGGTGGCGGTCGGCGGCGGGTTCCCAAGGGGCGGCGGCAAAGGGGTTGAGGGGGGTGGGGGGGGGGATTTCTTATAGTGGAGGGGAAGAAAATGGAGGAAACTACGAACGCGATGATAGAAGAATTAACCACGAGTCGTGGACTCTTCCAACGACTGGTGGGCCTTGCGATTTGCTCCCCTTGAGCTCTCTCCCTTCTCAAGCGCTCATGCAAGAAGAAGTAGAAACAAACACAAATTTTTCATTCAAATATTCATTAGTCTTTTACATAGCATGAGACCACTATATATAGGTCTCCCAACATAAAGAAATAAAAGTACTCAAATGCCCTTTGGGCTACAATAAGACAATACTCCCCATAGGGGTAAAATGGGAAATGAAAATGCCAACTAAATAAAACATAAGATACATCAAAAGTAAAGACTCTGAATCGTAGCCGTCGATCTGCGCTGTCTCCGGCGATACACATGCTTGAACCTCTGATCGATGTCCACATCACATAAGGACCTCACATGATCCAAATATAGCACATCTTTCTAGTTACATTAGAAAATTCTAATCATAAATTTTACATGCATCATGTGTTTTGTCATTAAGGGCCTAATTGGGATAAACTAGTTCACATCTTTGCCTTTTAGATCGCTGTTATACTTCCATTTAGCTATTATTTTCTTGCTACTTTATAAAAAAAATTTGTGATAGTAAGCTGCCTTTTACAACCCGATCTACTATAGTATGATAGCTCTAGAAAGCTATTATCTGACTTATTCAAAAAATAAAATATTTATAAACACTCAACTTACAAAAGTTACAATCACCCCAAATGAATCCTGTGTGAAATAAAAGTTATTATTACTCGACTTTCACCAGCTACTCAGCATATGGGCAGTCCAAGGTCATGAGCCATAGAGAAGGTGCATATGCAGTATAGCACCTATCATAGTATAGCACCTATCATGACACATTTCTAATACATACCAAAACACCGATCTGTCAAGATTTTGAAATGAAAATTTGCTGAAAAGCATTACAAAACAAGGAGTTAAACTCGCTCACAGGAATATGGGATAAAATCTAAGCCCTAGGCATCGCCAACAAACATTCTTCAAAGTCAACACTCGAACTAGGATGCTGCTAGATAAAGATTACCCTCATTCAGGCCCATGACCACAAGAATGGACCACTTTGATCACCATTACATTCAGTGAGGCTTCTAGATCACAAGAGTTGTTCTCTTTGTGAAAACAAAAGAATGTTTAGACACTAAAGCAGTATATCCTGGTAATAATTATCAAAAAGTATGATTGAAAATATTCCTCACTTTAGTATATAAACTAAGGACAAAATTAGACATGAGCCAATCAGTACAAGCATGAACATCCAAGTTGGTTTTTTCTCTCACCAAAGAAACAATGGGAAACAAATTTTAGTCATGTACAACTGTTTTCAAGGATTATTAAGCTTTTGACTTTACCTAATGAACAAATTAACAACTGGTCAAAGTGCCACAAGATAAATCTGTGCTTCAACTAAGAAACTAATTTAGATCCAAAGGACCAGCCAAAGGAGACACTAACTTGTTTCAGTCAAGTAGTTTAATTCGTCTTATGTCGAAGCAGCATTCCCACTTACTTGTTCTAAGAAAATAGGTTAAAAAAAGGATGAATTGGTTTTCCTTCTCACATGCACATGCTATGAGACGTAAAAAGAGTTGTCTTCTCATTATTAAAGAATTACTAGATATAGAATGTAGGTTCTTTATGAAAAATATACTAATTATACCACAATAGACAGCATTCTGATGCCCCCTCAACTTTATTGTAAATTGCATCTTTTGTACCATAGTCGATGGCTTAGCAATGGCATAACATGCAGCACGAATAGATGGAGCACGATGGTGTTTAGTAAAACCACCACCAATCTCCCTCAAACTCAATCCACGAACCTGATCAGCCTGCATGTGTGGCCAACGAAGATAACCAGGCAATTGACCAGTTGTTTTATCATCTTTATCTCGATCAGCTGAAAACACAGCATGTTGGCAAGAGCGTAGTTTAGAAAAGTGAAAAGTTAACACTACATGATGAATGAAAAGTGATGCATATTAATTCAAAGATATTGAGAACTAGGAAACATAATGAAAATGCTCTAATATTACAACCAAAAGGTGAAGGCATACATGATAGAAGGGAGAAGGAGCCAGCTCCAAGTAGAGTTGGAACATCAGCTGCATTTGGAGTGTTTCCTAATGCAACACCATGTACTTGAGGGGAGCAGTTAAGAATCAGTTGCTTAAGAAGTTTTACCAAGTGATTTTTTTCAACATGGGGGTACCTGTCATTTAATAAAAAGGAAATAGTAAACAATCCAGTCACAAGAGCAATAAGCCATTTCTTGAATGGAAGTGAGTGTTTTGATTCTATAGCATGTCCCTGATACAGTCAGCTACGGCAAAGCTGGGAACATGGCTTTTCTACAGAAGGCATGCAAGAAAGTGAAGTGAAGTGCAAACCAAAACTCCCAAACACAACCTAAGAAATAAATAGTATTGACCCATGAGCCTCAATATCTATCATATAAATATGATTGGCTTAGTGATTTAACAATAACAAATCTTATATGGTGTCATTTAACCCATGGTAATGATGGCATTGCACACATAAGCTTGCTTGGAGCCTTTACAACTTGAAATAGAGATTGAGATAAAAAGATTCAAGAAGACACGTGTGCAACTGACGATTCTAAGAGAAACAGCTTAGTGTGTATATGTGAAGTGTTTTAATTGAGTTTATGGTTTACCCTATAAGTCTTCAAGATGATGACTACAAATTGGCTAAACATTATTTATGATTAAACAACTATTTTCACCAAGTAAAGAAATTATTTATAAGTTTAATCATCAAGTAGTTAACAAGAAAGTTTTTATTACATTATAAAATCGTTATATAATTACCCAAACATTATTATATTTACCCTATACTTAAACGGGCCTCTACAAACCATTTTTGTGGGATTTATAAGCTTTCATAGAAATCTTTATGGATTCCCACAAAATTTAAAAAATCCTCTTAAAATTAGGATTGTAAATGAATAAAATCGACCTAAGCATTGTTCAAGCTCATTCATTTATTCTATTGTCAAGTTCAAGCTGAGTTGAACATTAACAGAATTTTAACATTATGTTCAAGCTTTTCTATTCATTTTAATAGAGCCTAACAATATAATTAAAACTAATAATTTAAATATATAGCCTAATAGTAATGCATAAAAAATGAAGTTAATAAGTTTTAATTAAAGTTGATATAATTCACTAAGTATTATTTATGTTATTTGGTGAAGTTCAAATCTTTACAAATAGATAATTTTAATCTATTTATCAAACTATTTGTTTGATATTTTTATTACAATTATATCTTTAACAATACACATAAGTTTTAAAGTACAAAAGATATAACAAAATTGTCAATAAACCACAAAATATATGATCAAATAAGAAATGAAGTCATTATTAAATGAGCATTTTATCAAACTCTTTAAGAGTTACTTGCAAAATAACAAATGATCATGCTCATAAATAAAAAATAACGAGCGCATCATTATTCAAGCTTGTTTATTGATATTTCAGGCTTTTAATTTTTTTTCAAGGTTGTTCAATTATTTAAATAAATGAACATAAATGAATTTTATATGAACAAGTATCATGATGTTCATCAAATATACTAGTTTATTTATAGACAAAAAATAAAATAGTTCATGGTCTAAAAACTATTAGAATTGGAAAATCTGGTTAGAACTTTTAGCATTTTGAGAAATCGGTTTAAGCCAAAAATAGCCATTTGGGAATAATCTTTTGAGTAGCTCTTGATCTCCTACTTACTCTTAGATATACCCCTTAATCTCCATAGCTTGAAGATTGATCATTCCACTCACATTTTCAATCAAAAACTAATTGAAGCAATTGAACATAAAAGGTTTCAACTCAAATAGAAACAAATGTTCATCCTCATCAAGTCTTCTTAAGTGCTATTGGTGTAACAACTTCTCTCTTAATTTAGTTTTGATGTTTTACTCGTACATATTTACAATATTTGTAAGGGATTGGTTTTGTACTTGAAATCTTTAGTGATAGTTTTGTTCATCATCAAAATCTTAGAAGACTTTGTAAAGTATTCCTAATGCATTGCTAAGCTTTGGCTTAGAGAGATTCACCTCTATAATCAATGGGAGGTGTTATTCCCATATCAAGCTTTCTTCACCACCAACATGGGTAGGGTTGGATAAGTCTAATAATTGGCAAATTCATATCAAGCTTTTATTCACCACCAAAATGGGTAGGGTTGTATAAGTATAGGCAAATCCTGATTTGTCACAAAGAAGTAATACACATCTTGTATTCAAGTCAGCTTGCCTCCGCTTTTACCATCAAAGTTTAAGCTTCATTGGAGGTTTCTTCATTCATATAAAGAAAATAAAAGGTCTCGCAAACCTGATAAAAGCAAACAAAAGAAACAAGAACCTATATATGTGAATATTAGTACCAAAAAATCTTTCAACTGAAAAATAAACAAACTCATCTTTTATATAATTGACGCTTCATTTGGGATAACTTTCTTATTGCTTTGGTTTTCAGACCGCAACTGCAATTTTTATTTGTTTATTACTTTTTAGCTATTTTAAATAAATTTGTGTGCAAGGAAGCTGATTTTTACAACAGCTTTCAAAAGAGTTATTTTCTCCACAGCAGCTTTACAACCACATTTATAAAAAGATACAGTCGTCTCAAATAGACCATGAGCCAAATTGAACAACTTGATCTAGCTAAAGTCGGTTATTTCATTCTTGTTGGGTCTTATATGCCTGAGGGCTCATTCCAAATTAATGACACATGGCCGGCCAATTTTTGGCTTTTTTTGCCTGAGAAAGTTTGTAACCTTCTCATTTTTTGTAAGAGATCCTTCGTTAAATTTTGCATTTGTGTCACTATAATCAATTGGTGTTTTAAGTTGGCTTAGAAGAAATGAATAATAATTGTTTAGCATTTACCTTCTACAACATGGATAAAAGAAAAATGCTATGATGCATCAACACTTCTCCTCAAAGAGGCGTGCAGTGTCTGACACCGTATTCGATACGACACTCGTCCGACACTCCTCCCACGTGTCGGACACGCCGAAATCGTGTCCGATTGAAAAATATTAAATACAAATTGGATACAGCGTGTCCGACATGCATATATCTTAAATATTTCATGAATTTTTTTAAAAATAATAATTTATTGTATTTGGCGGGATTTAAACTAAATTTCTCATTTCCTATCCACAACACCAAATCAATGTCAGCACTTAATAACCCAATCATCGAATATTCTCATTTTCATTTTCTTTTTGGCAGTGAAGGTATTTTCATCTCCTCTCTCAGTGACTGATGAACAGCATCAACGTCTGACTCTCGACATCCTAAATACTAATCATTTTAAGCACAATTTGTAGTTAAATGACTTATTATTTTCAAATTATTTTATAAAATTATACTTATTTTAATTTTTATACACTATTTTTTTAAATAAAAAAACTATAATACTGTGTCCGTGTCCTATATTTTCAATAACTAACGTGTCCCGTGTTCGTGTCTGTGCATCATAGGAAAAATGAATAGATACTACAGGGTAGGAAGAGGTTGTTGGGAGATGGGCCAAGTATTAGGAAGAGAACATGTGAACCACTCAGCAGAAGTTGAACCTTTAATTTGGATCAAGATTGCATGCATCACACCATACTTCTTCTCCTTTCTAAGATAAAAGGCCAGATTATGAATGAGCAAATAAGCAAAGTAGAGTAAGCCCCAATATTCTTTATTAATGATTTGTTCAAATTTCCTTTATTAAAAGGACTGCCATCATTGTTTGCAAGCCAAAATCAGGTATTAGAGATGCGGCTTGCCAAAACAGAAATTGCAGAAAGTTCCAAACGGATGAGAAATAATTTAACAAAATATTGTCAACTTGACAACCACTTGTCTGGACCTGGCGCTAAGTGCATTGAGCGGTAATGCTGCATATCTAACATCCATGCTTTCAACGATATTAAAGTTACCAGAAGCAGGATTGATATTTTGATAATAGAATTAAGACAATTGTTTTCAATATTATAATAGACAATCCAAACCTAACTAAATGCAGTAGTATAGTACGGCAAGAAAAAACCCAGAATACCATAGCATCTCTACATCCAGTAAAGTAATAGGATAAAAAAAGCATAAAACCTCAAGAATATTCATGTACTATACAAGGAGATACAGTCTGGTATACTGATTTTATTTTTACAAATGAACAACAAGGCTAGCTCTAGCCAGACACAAAAGCATAACGAATTCCAAATAGTTAAGAATTCCAAATAGCAAGGAAATGAAAACATAAAAATGGAGCAAATATGGGGTAAAGATGGTCCTTCAAGGGTATACCTCTCAACCAAGTTCATGTAACTTAACGGAAGTGACTTTCCATCATCATCTTCATCCCCGCTTCGTACACCGTTCCTAGAATACCAAGCATGGTATCTTCGTGGAAGAAGTTGATGCTCCAAAAGCTCATTCCAAAACTGCCCATAAGTCCTCTTGCATGGACTTGCTGATAGAAAATGCATGATTAAGAAATACACTTCCCTTAGGTCTATATCTACATCAGATTCCACAGCAACACATGATTTCATATCTGCCTCAACAGAATTCCCCCTTTTCAGTCACCTTTCTTACGAAATTCAGAGGTGCCAAGGCAGCAGATGATGGATCACCAGAAGCTTTGTGCTTCCTGAGTGCCATACTTCAAAAGATTCCTGTAGGAAAGCACGACAAACATGCAATTGAGAGAAACATGCCTTATGGCTGATATGTACCTTAAAAAATACAAGAGAAGAAACACAGAGGAAAAGTTGAGTAGACTGACCAAAGACAATGCTTTTAAGATGGCAGAAACTCCAAAGGAAAAAAAAAATATTTTAACTATGAAAATCATAAAATAAAATGATGAAATAAGGACTAACTTTGGTGAAATCACTGGTCAATAAAACAGAGTAAAATCCGCACAATGTAACTAATTAGTTAAAAGACAAACTATGCATCATTACGTGCTAGCTTCTGGCAAAATATGAAATAATGAAATATTTAAGAATATTTTCATGAGATTAAAAGATGCATTAAAGGTATAAATTTCCTTCGAAGAAAATAATTAAACTTCAGCTAATAATGGCTTCAAAAAAGTCCACTTAGTTTTTTTTTTTTTTCCCGTTACAATATCTATGAACAAAAAATATTAGTTTATGTTCGTAGGAACAGTTTAAAAATAACAATATCAGACCAACTGACCAAACTTTCACCAGCTGCACAGACATGTTCTTGAAAGTTGATCTTCCATTGTTTCCTTCCTGGACTAGGTGTACCAGGTGCATGAAGCTCCCCAACTAAAAAACAACAACATCAAGCCTTTATCCCTACATGAATCTTTTTTCTCCATTGTGTCCTATTAAGAGTCAAATTCTCAATTAAATCTAATAAAAAAATGTCAATTCTAATACTTTCTAAACAAGTTTTTTTAGGTCTACCTCTACATTTCTTAACATAGACTATATCTAATACATCTAATCTCCTAACCGGTCATCGGAAGGCTCATGTTTTATGTGATCAAACCATCCAAGGTGACTCTCTCTAATCTTATTCGCCGTTCGAGCTAATCCAACCTTTTCACGAATATACTTGTTTCGCATTTTGTCTCTCAGAGAAACCACTCCTGAGCATCCTCATCTTTAATTTTATGCTTCACTTTTAATGGCCAACATTTTGCACCATAAAGCATTGCAAGTCTCACCACCATCTTTAAAATTTTCTCTTATATTTGGGGGGTTCTTTTCTATCACCCAATAGACTGAATGCATTCCTCCACTTCAAGTCTTCAACCATCCAACTTGATTTCTACCAATAATATCTTAATCTATTTCACCATCACTTTAAACTATAGACCAAAGATATCTAAAACGTGTACTCATTTTAATGGCTTGATCGCCCAAAGTCACAATCCTCTTACTAGATGTATTACTAGGGGTGTCGATAAATGACCCGACTCGCCAACCCTACCCAAAAAATCAAGGTTCAAGTTGACCCATCTAATAAACGGGTCGGGTTCGAGTAATGCATTCCGACCCATTTACTAAACGAGCTGAATTCGAGTTGAACAGCTAGCACAATTTCTACCAAAAAATAACTCGTTTAATACTTTTTTCCAAACTCTTTTATTTGTTGGTATAATCATCTTATTTTTTTATGAATTAACCTAAAAATCTATCGTCAACATGTTAATAAAAATATTGTTTAATTAAAACGGATTATCAAGTCGGGTTAGGGTTGCTAGCGGGTTGGGTTCGGGTTGATCGAATTCGAGTCAGGTCAGAACCCGATCCGCAGACTAATTTTGATGCCCCTATCTATTACTATTAAAATTACACTCCATGTATTCGGTTTTAGATCTACTCAAATGAAAATATTTAGACTCTAAGGTTTTCCTTCAACTCTCTCTCTAGTATTACAACAAGAATAATATCATCAACAAAAAACATACACCATGGTACATCCTCTTACAAATATCTAGTAAGAATTCCATGACTAAAGCAAAAAAAAATAAGTTTAAAGATGACCCTTGATGTACTCCAACCGAAATGGGAAAATACTTGGTCAAACCACCTTGTGTTTTAACACAACTAATAGCTCCTGCAGACATACCTTTAACAACTTGAATATAAGCATTATAAACTCTTTTCTTTTCTATAACTCTCCAGAGCATTTCTTTTGGAACTTTATCATATGTTTCTCAAAATCAAAAAAAAATATTATAAGTAGATCCTCCTTATTATATCTATACTTCTCCATCAAACCTCTCAATGAATGTATTGCTTCCATAGTAGACCTACCCAACATGAATCCAATTTGATTTTGAGAAGCATTAGTGTCACGTAATAACCTATGCTCAATTACTCTCTCCAATAGTTTTAATGTATGACAAATTTTTTATTCCTCTATAATTCGCACACTCTTGTACATCACCTTTATCCTTATAAATAAGAATCAACACACTCCTTCCCCAATACAAAACTAATGAACCAAAATTAGATTTGACACATTAAATGAAATCATTCTAAAAATGGCCTATTAAACTTAACTGCATTCTTGGATAAGTCAATGATACTATGGATGTATCATAGACTTTATTGCAGCTAGAAATTGTGTTTCTATAGAATCATAACCTCATTTCTAGAAAGACTAGATTAGATTTTGATGTTATCACTATATTTTGTAGACCTTATCCTCAAAATGTTCTGTTCAGGCTTGTATTCCAAAATTTTAAATTATATTAGCATTTCCAACATCCATGCATGTGCTTCATGTTAGTAAGAGTAATGAATCCAACTCATTCATGAAAAATTATAAAATTCGTTAGATAAACTACCTCTCCTATAGAAATCAGCATAATCAAAGACAATGAAGCACACATCATGGTGGACTGATCACACTCAGTAAGAAATCAGTGACTAAGCTAAAAACACCTAATATCAATGAAATCCATACCACTATACTCAACCAGATTATGTAAAACCCTCTCAATTGATAATAAACAAACATATGCTCCAAAGTCCAATACACTAACAAGTACAACAATGTATCCCCATCTTGCTCGGTATAAATTCAACTAGATGGTGTGATAAGTGTCAAGATGTCAAAAAACAAATACATAATTGTGACCTCATTTAATAGATGCTACCAATAACATCTTTAGGTGGTGTCCTGTTTAAATGCAACGAGTATTGCTAATACCAACATGCCATTCATTGGTCCCAATTGGCTAAAAAACCAAGGAATGCATGAACATTAAAACAATAACTTTCCTCAACTTCTAAGGATGTGCTTCCAGAGATTAACGTCAAACATGGTTTCTAGAAAATTATAACTAAACTCATCCAGCAAGCTAAGCCAATCCTTCTCTTCCCTATATCAATATAATCAATACGCAAACATAACTATGAGAAAACAATTCTTAGGAATGATGGGTAAAGACGCATATTGGAGAATTATATGTTAGCCAAGTATGAGCTGATGTGAAACAACTAGGAGTTAGCGAAAAATTAAGAAGAACTATTGTTGAAAGCTTTCCAATATAAAGTTATCGTTCGCAACAAAGAAAAACTCTAGGAATTCATAGTTTTCAACTTGCTTAGACAAAGTAGTGCACGTTAGATTAACAAGACAATTCAATCAAACTCCAAAGACGAGTAATTTTTATGAAAGCATAACAAAATCCACAATTTAATAATGGGTTTCATCTTGAGGACCTTCTCACTCATTCACTCGTGGGGTTAGCGGAAGAAGATACTCCACACTAAAAAAGAGATCACCACCAGGAAGAAGAAGCCTAAGATCTTCATTGATGGAAAGGTTGCAGGCGATCGATGGATTGTTGGGCATCCCGCAATTGACCACGATCTGATTGGGAGGTGCTCCTCAATTGCCGGTGCCAACGTGAAGGTGATGTGGTCAATGTGACCTTCCACGGAGTCGTCGACGTTCAGTTCAAATCGAAGAAGGTAGAACAAATCGAGGAATGTTCGTCCTTCCTTAGTTATCAAATGCGAACCCGAGATCAACGTCGGGATCCACCATCCATGGGCTAGGAGGAGCTTCTTCGTTCTTCGTGGCCTTGAAGGGGAACCGGCGGTGGGAAAGGAGAAGGAGAACAGTGGGGGGGAGGGTTTGGAGAATTGGGGTGGAGAAGGGAAAGGGAGGGAGCGGCTAGGGTTAGGTCTAGTGAGGTGGAAGGAGGGGTTTAAAAAATCTGAAGTTAAATTCAGATTTTACTGAGAGATGGGAGGGATAAATTTGAATTTCAAAATTATCTCAATTTGGGCTATAATGGGGCCGGCGGTTGGGAGGGGATTAAGGGGAATATTTAATGTGAATTAAGGGAGAATTGGAGAGAGAGAAGAGCCATAGAGGGGCCGACCATAGGGGGGCTTGGATGTGTCTAGGTTCGATGTATGGGCCCAAGGAGGATTTAATTAGAAATTGTCATTAAATTTGAAATCAAAAATTGATTTCAGATTTAATATAATTGAGAGGTTTCCTAATTTAAGTTGGTTAATATGAAAAGTTTTGAAATTCAAATATAATTTGAATTCAAATGATGTAACTTTCCAAATTAATAGCGGGATAAATTAGGAAAGTAATAAAAATTGATTTGAATTTTGAAATTCAAAATTCAAGGGTCATGATAGGGAGGGGCCGGCAGCTAGTGGAGGCTAGGGGAGGCCGGCGGTGAGGGGGCTTGGGGAAACAGGCGGCGGGCAGATGAGGGGAGGCCGGCAGCTTAGGTAGGTGGTGAGGGTGGCGGGTTAGGGAGAGAAAGGGGCTGGGTTTGGAGGCTTCAAGCCTGCAACCAAGGGCTTGGGCTAGGTGGTTAGTGGTGGTACCCAAGAAAGGAAAAAGAGGGAAATACTAAGTACTAACTGCGAGTCCCGAAATCCACCGGCGGCTGACGGGTGATGCAAGCCCTCTCCACGGGTTTCTCTTCTAAAGAACTCACAAAGAGGTCAACAAAAAAAACTGGAATTTCATTCATCATAATCATCATTCTCTTACAATAGATTAGGCCACAATATATAGACTTAGAAAATAAAATAACAATGACTCAAATGTCCCTTGGGCTACAACTCAAACAAACTCAAAAGAAATGGTACAATCATAATTAGTAAATAAACTACAATACATAAATGCATCAAAAATATAGAATGCGAATCGTAGCCAACAATCTACGATTCCTATGCTGATAGATTCGTCGATATCGCATATGTCCTCATCAAAAACATTATTGTTCGCCCATTAAGTACTTTGAAAAAAAAAATCATATAGCAGTATAAAAAAATGTAAGGTTAAGCAGAATGTGTATCCAAATATTATGTTATACGTTTGTGCAAAAGAAAGGGGGAAAGTTGATAGTCCATATCACTTTTACCTCCATTTTTCAATTACTTCAGACATTTGCCTGACTGAAACCATAAATTTCGGCCAAGGATAGACTTTCCCAGATACCAAATCAGACAGCGAAGTGTTTGTCAGGTTGGCACATAGCTACAGAGATGCAAATCACAACTCCTACAGTCCAGTTGATTCAAACAAATTGATATGACACGTGCAGTTTGCAATTAGCAAGAACTTCAAGTCATGCAACTAATTTATAAACACTCTACACTGAGCAACGAGACAAATTCCTAACCCTAAAACAAGGATTCAGCAACCTCTGCCACCTAGAACATGTGACAACAATATCCTAAGAGGGAAACCATATTCAAACAAAGAAATTAAACAGTTCAAAACAACATGAAAAAAGGAGGCAAAGAAAGGAGCGAACCGGCGCACCAAAATCCAGCATAGAGCTCCAATACTCAGATTGCATCGATGAGAGAAATCACCCATATGGCGAAGCTTCCCAAATCCACGAAGACTTTAGGCCCTCATACATGCCGCATTCCATGGGACCATGGGAAGCACCACCCATACTCCAAGCACGCCCTAGTTGCACCCGAATGCTGCAATAACGGAAAAAATTACCAGGAACGACGAAAATCTGCCTGGCATCCGATTTGATGACCCCGGAAACCAAGGCGTGCCAGTCGAGAGAGCCGCGTGCGAGATGTATGCAACGGCACTTCGGGAAGGAGGCGGCGGCGAATATAACACTCTATAAGACAGGCACAACTTCGTTCCCAGGATTCAATGAAGGCAGTTGGTTGGTGCGCTTCTACAAAAGCGGCGCCGCCTGGCGGCGGGGCAAGAGGAGATCGGAGAATCTGCTACGCGAGGAATGGAGGATATCGTGGGCGAGCGCACTGTTCCTTCGCCTTCCGGACTTTCTCTCTCTTCTACTCGTTTTTCTTTCTCTTCAATCGAAAATAAAACAGTGAGGGTATTTGTGGAATTGGAAGCGCAAATCGACGATCCGAACTAAATGCCTCACTTTAGGAGAAAGTTATTTGCATTTTGGTCCCTTATGACATTCTATTTGCATTAAACTCCAAGAGGATGTGGGGGTGTTAGGGCTAATCGAGTTAGTTGGTTGTAGGGTGTCTATATTTGACATGATCTGGAAATATGAATACGAACCCGAATCAGTGTTGACCTCATTTTGTATGAGGTCATTTTGATCTCTCCTGGATCCTAGGTTCCTTCTAGGCTCTAGATCTTAGTATCCTTCCAGTCCATAGAACTTAGGATCCTAGGCCCTAGGTTCCTTCTAGTCTCCAGATCTTAGGATCCTTCCAGTCTCCATATGCTAGGATCAACTTAGATATTAGATCACTCCAGACCCAAAATCCATGGTTAAGGGCCTAGGTCCTTAAAGCCTTTCTCATTATCTTTTTAAACACTTCAAAATACTCTTAACTGATCCATGATTTAGAATGTATCAATTGCATATGGATAAGATCTAAGACATACCTCTAGGGTCATCCTTTCAAGTTTGAGCTCAATTTGATGTCTCTAACCCCATAAATTGAATCAATTTATGAATGCTATAAAATCTTTATATATTTCCGGCATATGCCACTTAACCCTCCACCTTGTGGAAATTGACCTTATGCCCTTTCCAAAACTTTTTTATCATGACCATGTCCTTAAAAATGACATTTTAACCAGCAACCTAAATTTTTCCAGACCCAATTTGACCCAGATTTGACTAGGGGTCAAAATGACCAAAATACCCTTTAGGAGATTTTTTATCTTTTCCCCAAATTTCAACATGACCAACCCATATCAAACTCCAAATTTCATTCCAATGAATCCTAAATAACTTAAGGAACACATTGCACCCAAACTTACTCTTTGGTTTGACCTGGTTGACCAAAATGTCCTAAATGGATTAAAAATTCAGTTTCAACCCAAATGACCCAAATGACCTACCCAATGTTTGGAATCACTTCCATTGGTCTCAAAATTTTTATTTGAACTTGTTGACCCAAATTCGACCCAACGTTTGACCAGATTAACCAAGTCAAACCCTAGTTGACCAAATTAACCCTTAACTCAACCTATGGACAAATCTAATGTTAAAATCCATTCAAAACCCAATCAACCCCTCAAAATCTTTCAATTGGACACTCATGACATGTCCAAAGACTTTCAAGTCAATCCTCCCTAGCTTTGACTTGGTTTGACTTGATCAACCCATTTGGAGGGGTCAAAACCCTTTTCAATTTCATGTATTTACTCAATACTTCAAATCCTTGACCTCAAACTCTTAGCCACACATTCAACCACCCAAATGCACTCCCTTGGATGCCACCTCATTCCCATTGACTGGTTTGACGAGTCAAATTATCAAACAAGCTCTCATTTGAGCTAAGATGGCCATGCCACCTTGGCAATCCAATCCTCGTTCCAAATCCTGCTCAAACCTGATGTGATGTGATTAGGGGTGTAAACGAGTCGAGTCGAGTCGAGTATTTGCCTTATCAAGCCTGGCTCGTTTAGTCCTTAATGAGCTCGAGCTCGAGCTCGAGCTCGAGATCGAGCTCGATTAGTAGGCTCGAGCTCGACTCGTTTAGAAAATATCAAGCTCGAGCTCGTTTGAGAATTACCAACGCATGTGATGGGTATTATTATATATATAATTAATATTATAAATATAATATATATAATTATATATATAATTATATCGAGTAGCTTGATAAGCTTTCGAGTCGAGTCAGGCTGAGCTTGAACTCGAGCTCGTTAAGCATTCGAGCTCGATTGTAGGCTCGAGCTCGAGCTCGAAGCTCGATAAGCTCGGCTCGCGAGCTCGTTAACGAGTCGAGTTCGAGCCGGCTCACGAGCCGGCTCGGCTCACTTACATCCCTAGATGTGATATATTTCCTCTCCCAAGAGGCCCTAAGCCAACCCATTAATCCAAGCTTTGGCTTGGTTCATCCAAATAAGAAAAGGTGTGGTCCCCTTTCCCATGGACCAAGAAAGGTCACACTCACCACCAACCCTACTCCCTGGTTTTGGGCAGCTTAGGGGACACATGTCAAGCATCCAAAACTCCATAGATCAAATCCTAGCCATCCAACCAAAAAGCAAGGGGTTAAGTGTATGGAATTTGACCTAATGCCCATCTCCTTGCATTTCTCATTCAAATCCCAAACTCTAGCTCCAACTTTCCAAGAGATTCTCCCATACTCTCCAACTCTCCCCAAGGCCTTCCCAAGCTTCTCTCAATCATTTCCAAGCCTCAAATCACTATTTTAGTGAGGAGAGAGCATTCTAGTGAGAGAAAGTGAAGTTCCCTCGATAACTTTCAATCCAACCATAATAATCCTCTAAAATCTTCAAAAAACTTGTAGAGGACATCAGGGGAAAAAGGAGTTCATGATCACAAAAATCCACTAACTAGATTGTAAGATTTTTTCACTGTTAGGTAAAAAACAAATTTGAAACTATAGAAAATCAATAATGCATTGAGCCTTCAAACTCCAAGCATTGCTAGATTACGTTACCCTCTAGCTATGTTTTAATTTTTTTTTACATTTCATTGAGCATTTTGGGAGATATGGGCAATTGAAGGTTTAGTTTATTTTTGAATTAAAACCTGAGATCAATCACAGCCATCCAATTTTCTCCACATTATAATCGGACGGCTCAGGACCAACCAAACTGAGCATAGCTTCCAGCCAATTCGAGCACGTGCCAATCTGAATCGTGGGCGCCTACGTGGACTAATCCTTACCGTTAGATCTTTCTGCAGCCACCATTTGTCGCCAATCATTGCCAATGATTGGCGTTGGCGGTTGATTTGATAAAAATTAGCTAAAAATTTTCAAAAAATGCCGAGATCTTCCAAAATTGAGTTTTCCATCAAATTGGACAATCTTGGGATCATTAAATTATCTTTGCAGCTGAAACACCTATAATAATTTAAATTAGCCTCATGTATTTAAGCTAAAACAAAAAGCAGCACACGAACATAAAAAAACTAAGAAAAACAAATAATTAAATTTTATACACAATCATATAAACACATCGGATATAAACAAATTAATTAATAAATATCCATAGGCAAATTGCATTGCTTATTACAACCTAGGGTCTACATAAAATAGAGTAGTCGGGCACCACTGACAATAACCCGGATTCTAGTCCTAATAAAAATGCAAGTGACTTTGACTGGGATACTCTTTGTCTTCATTTCTTCAGTCTTCCTTCCCTTCAGGCTCCTTGGATCCTTCATAGCAGGCTATCCAAATGGAAAATATAACTCTTCCCTATAAGGGAAGGTTACTCTTTCTAGTTTGGTTATGAGAAGGTGATCCAAATTTGGATTTTCAAATGGAAAAGGGATATCCCCCTAAGGGGTATCATTTTCTCTTTGGAATCTAATCTTTGGATTTATGTATCCCGACTCAAATGTACACTTTCACAACACTTACCATTTTACACAAATTATATTTAATATGGAATAAAAATTCTAGACTATCCTACAAGGTTATCATAAGCATTTAAATATTAAAGAACATTTCCAATCAGTTATATATATATATATATATATATACATAAAAAAGAAGTAAACACACTGGTCATACTCTTTTATTTTTTTAGGGGCTTAACAACTAAAGCGCTTGTAGCAAGCACATTTATAATTAAGCCTTTTTTTATGTAGCCCCCTCTTTATTGCCATGCATGAGCGTGGCCACCTACAAAAAACTCAGTGAACATCCAGATCATTCTTATCCTAAGGGCAATCTAGTCGCTAAACACATCAATTATCCATAGAGTGTAGTAAAAGTAAATATATACATAAAAAAATTTCATCCATAATATGCAGCAAAATCTCAAAAAAATCTAGCACACAACAAAAAAATAAACACCGGCCTAGCCTAAATCTAGAGTCGGTTGTCCTATTAAACCATCTAAAGTGTGTGTAGAAGGTCGTGTGGGTGGGGTAGATCCTAGGCTGGGTAATTAGTTGAAGTTATTTAAAGTTTGAATTTGTTAAGGCTTAAAGGAGCTTTATGTTAGAGTTTAAATATTAATATATTAAGAATTAATTTAGATATATTTTAAAGGTTAAATGATTAATACCTTTATTTTATATCGAGGTTGTGAAGTTTATTTCACCTTTCTTGGGGCTAAGCTAATAGCCTCGTAGGCCAGGGTTACCCAGTAGCAGCTGAAGCACTTGGGTCGCATGCATATTTATGCATTAAAATAAAAATTAATAAGTGCAGAACTAATTTAGTGCATATTTTTGCATTAAAATTAAAATTAATACATTACAGAACCTAGACTTACCTCGGCCTAGATTAGAGAAACAGCTAACCACCTAGTCGATTTTAAATATATGAGTCTGATCATTTTTATTCAAGAGTGAAAATGACATTTTCATTAAAATTTTGGAGAACTGGGTTCGACATCTAGAGATTATCCTAAGTGGTCCCTTTGACTTATGTTGGGTGAAAATGCTAAATACTTATACAATTAAAATTTATATTCTTTTAAATTTACTTCTAATGCAATGCATGCTAGTCGACACTTCCAAATCATGTATGTTTAAAATTTTTAAAAAAGGATTAAAAATAATTTTTTAGAAGATTGAGCTTCTCCAAGTCCGGCACCTCATCCTCATAGGTTAGATTATCCGGACTCTACCTACAGGCTGGAAAGTATCTGAAGTAACAAAAAAAAGTGTATAAATATGCATGTGACCCTGTGATCCCTCTACCCACCAGGGCAATTTCACATTACCTAGAGCTCAAAATAAATTAAAATTAATTTTAATAAATACTAAGTTAAATTATCTTTTCAACGAGCCCAAGAATGTCCAATTTAATGAAAAACTCAATTTTCTGTGAATTTTGGAATATCTGGGTTTTTTTTAATTTTTTTAACCAATTTTTATCAAATCATCCGCCAATGCCAATCATTGGCAATGATTGGCACCGAAATGATGGTGACAAATGGTGGATGCGGAAAGATTTGATGGCCAAGATTGGGCCACATAGGCACCCGCAGTTTGGATCGGTGTGCGCTCGAACTGGCTGGTCCTTTTGATTCTGATGAGGAGAAAATCGGACGACTGTGATTGATATCAGGTTTTAGTTCAAAAATGAACTAAACCTTCAAATGCCCATATCTCCCAAAATATTCAATGAAATATAATAAAATTTGAAACGTAGCTAGAGGGCAACGTAATCTAGCTATGCTTGGAGTTTGAAGGCTCCATGCAATATATATGTTCTACACTTTTAAATTTAAATTCTATCTAAAAGTGAGAAAAATCTTACAATCTAACTAATGGATTTTTGTGATCTTGGACTCCTTTTGCTTATGTTGATGTTCTCTACAAGTTTTTTGAAGATTCTAGAGGATTATGATGGCTGGATTGAAATTTATCGAGGGAACTCCACTTTCTCTCACTATAATGCTCTCTCCTCACAAAAATAGTGATTTGAGGCTTGTAAATGGTTGGGAGAAGCTTTGGAAGGCCTTAGGGAGTGCTGGAGAGTATGGAAGAAGCACTTAGAAGGTTGGATGATGCTGGAGTTTGGGACTTGGATGAGAAATGCAAGGAGATGAGCATTAAGTTAAATTCCCTACACTTAACCTCTTGCTTTTAGGTTGGATGGCTAGGATTTGATCTATTAAGTTTTGGATGCTTGGCATGTGTCCCCTAAGCTGCCCAAAGCTAGGGGGTAGGGTTGGTGGTGAGTGTGACCTCTCTTGGTTCATGGGAAAGGGGACCACACCTTTTTCCCTATTTGGATGAATCAAACCAAAGCTTGGATTAAGGTGCTAGATTAGGGCCTCTTAGGACAGAAAATAGGTCACATCACATCAGGTTTGAGCAGGTTTTGGAATGAGGATTGGATTGCCAAGGTGGCATGCCATCTTAGCTCAAATGAGAGCTTCTTTGACAGTTTGACTAGTCAAGCCAGTCAATAGGAATAAGGTGGCATCCAAGGGAGTTCATTTGGGTGGTTGAATGTGTGGCCAAGAGTTTGAGGTCAAGGATTTGAAGTTTTGAGTAAATACATGAAATTGGAAAGGATTTTGACCCCTCCAAACGGGTTGATCAAGTAAAACCTATGGAGGATTGACTTGAAAATATTTGGACATATCATGGTTGTCCAATTGAATGATTTTGAGGGGTTTATTGGGTTTGGAAAGGATTCAAACATTGGATTTGACCATAGGTTGAGTTAAGGGTTAATTTGATCAACTATGGTTTGACTTGGTCAATCTGGTCAAACCTTGGGTTGAATTTAGGTCAACAAGTTCAAATAAATGTTTTGAGATCAATGGAAGTGATTATAAGCATTGGGTAGGTAATTTGGGTTGAAAATGGATTTTTAAATCTATTAAGGGCATTTTGGTCAATTAGGTCAAACCAAAGAGTAAGTTTGGATATAATATGTTCCTAAAATTATTTAGGATCCATTGGAATAAAATTTGGAGTTTGATATGGGTTGGCCATGTTGAAATTTGGGGCAAAGACAAAAATCTCCTTAAAGGGTATTTTGGTCATTTTGACCCATAATCAAACCTGGGTCAAATTGGGTCTGGAAAAATGTAGATTACTAGTCAAAATGTCATGTTTAAGTACATGGTCATGATCAAAGGGTTTTGGAAAGGGCACATGGTCAATTTCCACAAAGTGGAGAGTCTAGTAGCACATGCTATAAATATTTGAAGATTTTGCAGCCTTCAAAAACTGATTCAATTTATGGGGTTAGGGACATCAGATTGATCTCAAACTTGGAAGGTTGACCCTAGTGGTATGCCTATCAATATGCAATTGATAGACTCTAAATCAGGGGCCAATTAATTCGGTCTTGAAGTGTTTAAAAAAATATTGGGAAAGACTTTCAGGACTTAGGCCCTTAGCCATGGATTTTGGATCTGGAGTGATCTAAGATCTAAGTTGATCCTTGGGTTTGGAGACTGGAAGGATCCTAAGATCTAGATACTAGAAGGAACCTAGGGTCTAGGAAATCCTAAGGTCTATGGACTAGAAGGTGTTGACCTCATTTTTGTATGAGGTCACTCTTAACTCCTCTCTGAGTCCTAGATCCTAGGATCTTCCTAGTTCCTATCTCTTAGGCTCAATCCAAATCTAAACTCAATCCAAATCCAGAACTCATAGCTAAAGACTTAGGTCCTAAAGCCCTTTCTAGGTGATTTTTTCATCACCTTGAAACCAAGTCTTTTGGCATTTGATTTAGGGTCTGTCAATTTCACATTGATGTGACATGTCTCTAGTGTCAACCCTCAAAATTTGAACCCATTTGGAGTACTCTAACCCCATAAACTTAATCAAACTCCAAATGTTGCAAAACCTTCGAATATTTACAATCCATGCCACTATGCCTTTCACTTAGTGGAATTTGACTTTGGAGCCCCCTCCAAATCTTTTGATCACTCCTAATACCTTGATATTGACTTGTTAAGCAATAATTCACATCTTTTTAGATTCAATTTGATCCATAATTGACTTGAGATCAAAATGACCAAAATGCCCTTAAATGGGGATTTTTGGACTTTTGGCCTAAACTCAACTTGATTTGACTTATCAACCTTTGAAATCTTCTTCAAATGTCATTCCAATGGATCCTAAATGACTTTAGGAACATATTGAATCCAAACTTACTCTTTGGTTTGACCTGGTTGACCAAATCAACCCTTTAACCCAACAATTACCAATTTTAACCATTCAAGTGATTTTGAATCAATTCAACCCATCAAGATTGGTCAATTACACACCCTTGAATTTAAATTCCTTGGCATGATGTCTTGTAGCACTCTTAACCTCCCTCATGCACATTCTAGTCACCATTGACTAGTCAACAAGTCAATGGGTCAAAAACAAACCTTGAAATGAGACCATGGTTTGGCCACCTCATCATCCCATAAAGCAAACCCTTTTTCCAAGCCAAAATCTCCTTTTGGCTGATGGGAATATGCTTTTTCCCTCCCTAATTGATCCTTAAACAAGCTCTATTAACCAAGCCAAGCATTGGTTCATCCAAATAGGGAAAAAGGTGTGGTCCCCTCTTCCCATGGACCAAGAGAAGTCACACTCACCACAAACCCTATTTCCTAGCTTTAGGCAGCATAAGAGACACTTGGCACACATCCAAAATCACTCCAAATCAAATCTCAACCATCCAATCCAAAAGCCATAGGTAAAGTGGGCGAAAACTTGACCTAAAGGTGGCTTCTTGATCATTCCCATTGATATCATCAAAATCTCCAAACTCCAGCATCCCTCAACCTTCTAAGAGCCCCACTCATACACTCCAGCATATTCCAAGGCCTTCCCAAGCTTTTCCCAACCATTTCCAAGCCTCAAATCACTATTTTAGTGAGGAGAGAGCATTCTAGAGAGAGAAAGAGGACATTCAAATATAACTTTCTATCCAGCAAGATCCGGCTTTTGGAGTCTTCGGTAAAGTTGTAGAGGATTGCTGCAGCTTTCCAACAAGCCAAAAATCTCAAACTTCCAACGGTTGGATTGTATGTTATACTAATTTGAAGTTTAAATTTCAATCTGAAACTGTAGCTATTTTACAATGAATGGAGCATCCAAACTCCAGGCATTGTAAGATCATATTTCCCTCTAGCTACAGTTCAAATTTCGTACAATTTCGTCTAGTATTTTGAAAGATTTAAGCATTTGAAATTTTTTAACTCTAGTTCAACTAGAGCCGTCCGATCGAGCCTGTAACCCAATCGGACGGCCCAGAATTGGCCACGTCTCCCCAAACCGCGCGGTCCTCCTCTGGGTGAAATGCGGGTCCATCCGGGATCTGACATGTGGCATCATGCCACGCCGCCACGTCACCGACAGCTGATTTGACCCAAATTTGAATAAAAAATGCTTTAAATGCTCTAAATCTTTCAAAATTCACAGAAAATCAAATTTTCCACCAAATAGGGCCTTCTTGAGCTCGTTGGAAAGATAATCTAATTTAGTATTTATTAAAATTAAAATTATATTGATTTGATTTCTGTATTGTGAGATATTTGACTTTATTTGAATTTTATTTATTGCAATTTTCTCACAATCCAGTGATCAAATGAAGTCCAAATTTTGGTGGATGATTATTGAGTATCTTATAAATGTTTAACAATTTGTCTAAGTTCATATGCTCAATAGATTTCTGTGATATGAATTTTTAAGGTAAATAGTCTATTTTGGACCCTAAACTTTGAAAATTCATAACTCCTTAGGGTTTTAGTATTTTGTTGTGATATTTCTGTGTTATGATTAAATTTATGTCAGAGTTAGACACACCAAGTTTCATGTCTATTTGAATAGTAGAGACACCTAGGAAAAATAATTAAGGAAATGTCTAGAAAACTTAGAAAATTCATAGGGAATTGTACACACACCCAATAGGGGTGAAACTTGAACATAGTAAACTTAGTGACATCAGATACCTTAGGTTTAAATTTTACTCAATTTAGAGGTCATTAGGTTAGAAAATTGAGCATGTCAAATTTTAGCCCCTTTAAAGACTTAAAACATTAAATAAATCATCATAAATTTATATTAATTCCAAAAAATACCCATAATACCTCTAACCAACCATATTTCAACTCTTAATCATTAAAAATTGAAATTACTTTAATTTGACATTAAAATCCACTTTAATTTAATTTTAATCAAAACCAATGTTTAATCAATTTTAATTAATTAAAAATTATTAAAAATCCCAAAAAAATCTTTAAACAATTTTTGATCTCTTCTTAGATTATTTTTTATTTTTGGAGTTAATTTCAAGAAGTTTGGGACTCATTGGGGATCAAATCTCTAAAATGACCCTTAAGTGAAACAATTTAATAATTCCAATAAATACCCAAAATTCCAAAATTCATAACTAATTGTAAAAAATTCCAAATCAATGAAACTCTGTGGCTAATCACTCTAATTAAAATCTAGTATTTTCCAAAAATTTCAAACCCCCAAAATCTGGTGAAAGTCAAAAAGTTAACATTTTGGTCAACTCTAAGTCAAAACTTCTAAAAATCATAACTTTTGATAGAAAACTCCAAATTGAATGTGCCACATGTCTAACATCTCATAATAAGGTCTAATATTTGTTAAAAATCTGAAACCCTTAAGATTAATCCTAATTTTAAAAATCAAATTTTGACCCTTAGTTCACATATCCGGATAACCCTCTAAAATCTATTGACTCCCCCAAATTCCAGAATTTTCTAACTTGATTATTAAAATTCTCAACAAATCTTCTAAAATCAGTAACCAACTCCCCTTAATATTAATCCACTTCTTTAATTCCAACTAACCTAAAATAACTTAATCAACCCCGATTGCTACTGGTAACCCAGGCCTACGAGGCTATTAGCTTAGCCCCAAGGAAGGTGAAATAAACTTCACGGTCTCGGTGTGAAACAAAGGTAGTAATCAATTAATTCTTAAAATATATTTAACTAAAATTCTTAATATATTAATTTTTAAACTTTAATCTAAATTTTCCCTTTTTAGCCTTAACAAACCCAGACTTTTAGACAACCTTAACAAATCACCCACTTTAGGACCTACCCCAGCCACACGACCTTTTACACTCACTTTAGATGGTTTGCTATGACAACCAACTCTAGATCTAGGTTAGGCCGGTGTTTACTTTACTGCTGTGTGCCGGATTTTCGTAGTTTTCACTGCATGTTGTGGATGAAATTGCTTTGCTGTGTCTGCTTACTTTTCTGCACTCTGTGGATGGCTGATGTGTTTGGCGACTAGATTACCCTTACGATAGGAATGATCTGGATGTTCACACAGTTTTCTGCAGGTGGTCACGCTCATGCAGTGCAATATAAAGGGGGCTAAATAAAAAATAAATAAATATCAATTGTTATAAATGCTTGCACATGTGCTTCAGCTGCTAAAGCCCCCAAATTAAAAGAGCGTGGCCAGTGTGTTTACTTTCTTTCAGCATATATATAACTGCTTGATAATAACTGTTTTTTATTTATTAACTGCTTAGGATAACCTTGCAGGAGATTCTAGATTTTTGATTTGATATAAATGTAATTTGTGTAATTATTAAGTGTTGTGAAAGTTAGATTTTGAGTTGGGATACACAGGTCCAAAGCTTGAACTCCGAAGAGAAAAGGATGCTTCTTAGGGGAGTAGACCTTTTCTATTTGGAGATCCAAATTTGGACCATACTTCTTTCCTGCCCAATGAGGAAAGAGTGGCCTTCCCCTCAAAGGAAGTGCTCTCTTATCCATTTGTATAGTCTACTGTGAAGAATCCAAGGAGCTTGAAGAAAAGGAGCCCAAAGAAGAACAAGACTGAAGACTTGAAGATTGAGAATATCTCACTCAAAACTACTTGAGTCATTACTAGGTTTAGAATCCGGGTTGTTATCAGTGGTGCCCGACCACTTTATTTTCTATAAAATTCTGGTTTGTAATAAGCAAGGCAACTTTGCCTATGGACATTTATTGATTAATTAATTTATATTTGATGTGATGAGTTGATTGCCTTTAGGATTGCTTGCTTTTCTTAGTTTTTTGGCGATTACGTGCCGCTTTTATTTTCGCCTGGATACGTGAGACTCGTGAGGGTGTGAAAGTTTTATACTCATAACTTTAAAGTTTAAAATTTTAGTGAGTCTAAATAACATAGAAATATAACAAATCTAGGGAATTAGTCGGGGATCGACCCCGGGGTCGCATGCATATTTTTGCATTACTCTCTCCTTGCTTTAGACCCTTCCCCGCCTGCTGGTAGAGTCCGGATAGTCTGACCTATGAGGACGAGGTGTCGGACCTGAGGAAGCCCAGTCTTCTAAACAAACTATTTTCTAAGCCTGTTTTTAAAAATTTCAAGCATACTTGATTCGAAGTTGTCAACCAGCACGCATTGTATTATAAACATACTTAAAGAGTCAAAAATTTAAATGCATCAGTCTTTAGCATTTTTGCACCCAGCATAAGTCAAAGGGGCCAATTAGGGAATTTCTAGATGTCAGCCCCAACTCTCCAAAACCTTTTAAAAAAACGTCTCTACCAATCTTTCATAAATGACCGGACTCATGTATTTTAAATCGAATAGGAGGTTAGCTGGCTCCCCAATCCAGGCCGGGGTAAGTCCAGGTTCTGCACTGTAATAGTTAGGTTTGGACAACTGTGGTCTAGTATCCAAAATAGATTTAGGATCCGGGGAAGATCTTTGATTATAAGACCCCAAATTTCGGGAATATAATTCCAAATTTCAAATAAAATGCTCAACTTTAATTAAATATCATTTCAATCCAAAACATAAAGCCAACACTTAGATTAAGTTGGGACACTTCCGGATGGTTTCGAAATCTCAAAGTGTCCCCTACTCTTCTCCATTTGATTCTGTTAATAACTGTTCAATTTTGATCCATTCCCCTTTGAGTTTCCAAAATTCACTTCTCTTTTTTTATATCACTCCTAGAAAATCTGACAAAATTTTGCCACTATTTTAATCGAGAGTTTTCGTAGGGGACTTTATCTCCCTACGATGTAATTAACTACGAGGGCTTGCGCTCGTAGGAGATTTAGAACCACACATACCTGATTTTAAAATTGATTTTTCAAAGTTCAATTGGATTTCTTTGGGAAAACTTAAAATACTAGTGATCGTTATTATCACGATCAAAGAATTATCATCGAATGATATTTTCTCCTTTTGGGGAGATACACTTTTCTTTGATAAGGCTTTGGATGTGAAATCAACGATCACACTTCTTGAATATTGTAGCTGGATATTTAGTAGATCTTCATTTTGACCCTTCAGGGCCATATGAAGTTCTCTTTAGTATCCAGTCACGATATTCAAGATGAATTTCATAATTTTAAATCTAAATACCATTATGAAATTTTATTTTCATCTCTCGAGGTGATATACTTTTTCTAACGAGACAATTCGATTTTAGAATTCTATTTGAAGTCCTAAAGAAAACCAATATTTTCAAAACATGTTTTCAAAATTCCACCAATAGAAGGATCCTAAGATCTAAAGCCTAAAAGGAACCTAGGGTCCAGAAGAAATCAAAATGACCTTATACAAAAGTGAGATCAACAATCGGGTTGGGTTCATATTAGGAATTTTGACCCATTTATAAAATCGATTCGAATTCGGGTTTACCCAGAAATCCAAAATTAACCCGGTTTAACTCATTTTTAATTTATTTAGGAGGATTTTAGGAGATTATTTTGAAATAAGTAAATGTTATTTCCAAAAAAGCAATAAATCATATTTCCCAAATTGAATTAAATTTAATTTATTTTAAATTGATTAAAGTAAATCTTATCTTAATTCGATTTAGGTCTGAATAAATCTAATTAAATAAAAATATTTTAGTAAAATATAAAGAAGTGGGTCGGGTTAAGGTTGACCCGGACCCGAAGCTGGTAGGGTTCGGGTCCAAATAACAACCCGTTTGCAAAAATGGGTCGGGTTCGTGTCGAGTCAAAAAGTGTCGGGTCCTATTCGGGTTCAACCCAAAACCCGATTTTGGCAACCCTAGTTGTACATAGGCTTTATTTAAGGTGATTTTCATAATGTTTTTTTATGTAATTTTTAAATATATAAATATTTAATTTTAAAAAAAATGTATTAAAAATCATCTCAAACAAATCCTTATCCCCTACAGACAAATCCCAAATATAACTAATTTAATTTATTAAAAAAATATTTTTAGTTATTTAATTAAATATGTTTTAAATATAAGATGTTATTATTTTTATTTAATTTGAAATAAATTTCTTTTAAAAAATATACTTTGGTCAACCCTAGAGTCTAAAGGTTTTCACTTTAGCTGATCTAAAACTAAATATATTGAACGTAATTTTAGTAGTAATAGACTTAGTGAGGTGATTGTACCTTTGGACAATCAAGTCATTAATAAGAGTACACAATTTAGATATAGTGGGTCTATTGTTTAGAGTGATGGTGAAATAGATGGGGATATTATTAACAAAATTTCAAGTTGGATGGTTTAAGTGGAGGAATGCATCGGGCTTGTTGTGTGATAGAAAAGTCTCACTCAAACTTAAGGGAAAATTATATAAGATGGTGGTGAGATCTGCAATGCTTTATGGTGTCGAATGTTGGCCATTAAAAGAGAAGCAAAATACTAAGTTAAATAGTGCATAGATGAGGATGCTCAGGTGGATGAGTGGCTTTACCCTTAGATGGTTTGATCACATAAAACGGTAACCTTTCAATGACCTGATTAGGAAAGTATATGTATTAGATTTGACTTATGTTAAGAAAAGTAGATGTATGCCTAAAAAGACTTGCTTATAAAATATTAAAAATGACCTTTCTTTACTAGTTTTAGAGGAGAATTTGACCCTTAACAGGACACAATGGAGAAAAAGGATTCATGTAGCCGACCCCACGTAGTGGGACAAAGGCTTGATGTTGTTGTGTTGTAATATAAAACATAACAATAACAAAAATATTTATTATGATAGGCAGGTGGTGATGAATAGCTGCAACGGTGGTCATCGGTGCTTCATACAAGAGATATATTTAGAATTCATAAAAAATTGGACTAATTACAAATACATTAAAATTGTACTCATTTGATTTTATTCTAACATAACATCAAAATTTTCAAAAGTCTTGCATTTTGATCTAAGTCAATGTCATTTTAGCGTACAAAATAATTAGTGACAATCTTATATGCATTATATTAATCAAATTTATTATTATTTTAAAAAGTTATATATATATATATATATATATATATATATATATATATATATATATATATATATATATATATATATATATATATATATATATATATATATATATATATTGGAAAACTAAACTTTATATGCCCCACAATAGTTATAATTTGTGAAATATTCTTGTTGTTCCTTTATTTAGAGAAATATGGTCCTTTTTTCTGAACAAAATTATCCTTATTACGCATAGGATTTTTCTGTTGATAGGACAAGAAATCAACTTTGAGACAATATTTATATTGAAAAGTTTTAAAATTAAATCAATGAAGCTCTGAACTTCAATTTCATGAAACTTACTGTTGAACTCATTTTCTCAATGAGATGAAATCAACCCATCAAAACCACAAATAATTCAATCTAACTTCTAATGAGCTCAAATCAAGCTCTTGAAACATATAAGGAAATTGTAGAACATTAATTGATAGAGCAAAATATTATATAATATTGCATGCATATAATCATCTCTTGTGGCTCGATGAGATAAATCCAATAAGTATAAGATTATTTGATTATAACATCATTAAGATACTTAAATAATAAACAAAGAATATATGATCACAGAGATCAATATGGATCGTTTGATAGAGTGTTTTGGATTATGGTCAAATTTATCTAAGTAATCCTCTCAAAAAAGCTATAAATATGACCTCAATTTCTTTGCAAGGGATGCTCAAAAGTTGAGAGAGCTTAATTATTTTGCGTTTTCTAGCAATTATTGTCAATAACCACCATTAATAATTTACACCTTCATCACCAAACTTCTATCATCTAAATATTATTTCATGGATATTAGCATCCAACATCATTATTGCACTTCAACTTTTTGCTTCATTGGCATATTTAATCCCTAGAACGGGAATAGGTAATTATTCTCAAATTTGTAATCTTATTTTCTCAATGAGATGAAATCAACCCATCAAAACCACAAATAATTCAATCTAACTTCTAATGAGCTCAAATCAAGCTCTTGAAACATATAAGGAAATTGTAGAACATTAATTGAAGGAGCAAAATATTATATAATATTGCATGCATATAATCAACTCTTGTGGCTCGATGAGATAAATCCAATAAGTATAAGATTATTTGATTATAACATCAAAGATACTTAAATAATAAACAAAGAATAGATGATAAAAAGATCAATATGGATCATTTGATAGAGTGTTTTGGATTATGGCCAAATTTATCTAAGTAATCCTTTCAAAAAAAGCTATAAATATGACCTCAATTTCTTTGCAAGGGAAGCTCAAAAGTTGAGAGAGCTTAATTATTTTGCGTTTTCTAGCAATTATTGTCAATAACCACCATTAATAATTTCCACCTTCATCACCAAACTTCTATCATCTAAATATTATTTCATGGATATTAGCATCCAACATCATTATTGGACTTCAACTTTCTGCTTCATTGGCATCTTTAATCCCTAGAACGGGAATAGGTAATTAATCTCAAGTTTGTAATCTTATTTTCTTCAATTATAGAAAAGTGTGAATTATTATATCTATAATTGTACAATGGAAATTACAACAAGGCCATGTCTCATTATTTTTTTCCTTTTGGGTTGCATAAAATTTATTGGAGTTTCTTATAACTTCTATATATGCATGCTAGATCTTTGTACAAATCTATGATAATATACGCCCTCTCTACTACTATAAATTTGTATGCATGTAAGAATTTTGGGTCATGTGTGTGAATCATTTCCAATATACTACAATACTTTTTCAATGGTTAGCTATCAATCTCTCAATCAAAGACAACATAACATAGGTGATAAAGTAAGGCCTCCCTTTGGAAGATTATATACATATGATGGAAGGACTTCTTAGTTAAACATAATAAATCTTAGAGGATGTTGTACAACAGATGTCATCATCACATTATAATAGAATTCAACCACAATAAATTCAATAATAGTTTAGGGCATATCCATTTGATGCACGTAAGGTAATATCTGTCACAACCAAGCCCGATAAGATCTACAAAAAGAATATGTCATATCGTGTTGAGCAGTAATAGGTAAATCCCAAGATATAAATTTGAAACATTTAAAAAATCTTTTTTTTTTTTGAATTAACTTAAAAATAATAATAAATACAGAACTACTAATAACACCTAGTATTATAAATAAATTCATCCATAAGATTTACTTTTTATTTATTATAAAAAATGCATATACAATCATATTGCATGGCTATAAACAAAAGCTACATAAGAGAGTAATAAAAACTAGCCATGATTGTCCAAAAATCAAAAGAAGAAATGCTTACAGATTCAAATCAGATTCATGAAACTACTATTTACCAGGCTCCTTCCCTTTTCCAAACCCTGTAAATAAAATGTAAAATAATGGTGAGCTAAAACAGCTCAGTAGGCCACAAAAACTGATTTAAATTTTTAAATATTTCTTTTATTAAACATTTTCCAAATTATCAAATGTAATATAACAATTCATAGTGCTAAGAAAACCATGATAACGTAACAGTTATCCATGCAATAAACTATCAAAATTAATATTGGAATCAACCAAGCTCTAATTTCAAAAAACTTATGGTTGAATTAAACATCTCAAAGAGACGAACTCAACGGCACCAAAATCAATCCAATCCGAGCCCAAATGATCCAAAATCAAAGGTCCAAAACACATTTAGAGACTTCAAAGCATTAACTGGATAATTAAATGATCATCGAATATGATATGCTTATAGTCAAATTGAGCATATCGACGAGACAAATCCAATGAGCTTAAGAACATCAAAATTTGCATTATTAAGGCAGTTAAATGCTTGATCAACGGTCTATAATATAGGAAATCAATATCGGTCATCCATCATAACACTTCCAACTTTATCTTGATCTTCTCCATATTTATAAGTCATGACACTCCAAAAAATTATAAATAGGCCTCCGTTCTTTATATAAAAGGGGGTGATAAAATAGAGGAGAAAGAGAGGAGGGGGAAGAGAAGATTTGGAGAGCTTTTTTGTCGTCAGCCACTGTCGAAGTTCTTCCCGACCACAGTTGAAATTCTTCTCAAACACTGCTAGAGTTCTTCCTGATCAACATCAAAGTTCTTCTCGTCTGCTTTCAGTTTACTTCTCGATCGTTGTCGAAGTTCTTATCGACCACCACTGGAATTTTCTCGACTACAGTTAAAGTTCTTCCCGACCATCACTAAACTTTTGTACCAAAAGTACTCATCTAAATATTGGACAAAAATTTCAATATATTGTATTATCCATGTTCTCAGATTGGAGGATGGATTAACTTTTGTAATATATTCAAATTTTAGTGGAATTATTTCAACTAGGTAAGGCTCCATAGTTTTTCCCTTTATCACAGTTTTCCAAGTAAAAATATTGGTATATTCTTTATCATCTGTTTGTGTGCTGAGAATTTTGTACATCGCTATGATAAAATATTTTCACTCAATTGCCGCAAAATTTTTAACTAGCAATAGTTTGGCATTGTCTATGGAAACCATTCCCAACACTTATTCTTTAATGTTTGATCAAAGTAACACCAACAACATATTTTCTCGCTCCAACACATATCAAACTAGGTTCCAATCTAGAAATTATGGACATTGTAATTACTCAAGGAGAGAACCTTACTCCTTAGGAACTCGAATGTGAAAGATGGAGGAGCAACAAGCGTGAATCTTCCAATTATTGGAGGAGGCATGCCAACAAAGGATATCATCTCAAAATGATGAAGCTCCTCCCGCACAGTATGGTCCAGAAATAGATGATATTGTAAGTTCAACATATCCTCCACCTAGAGCCCATCAAATGCAAAGTCTTCAACCCGCTCTAGATACTTGTGATGTTATACGTGATGAGTTATGACATCTTGTCCATGAATAATTCTTGATAAGGGATATAAGCTAATTCAATCCTCAACAAAGTTTCCAAGAATCATCTCCCCTGATTTACGAAATTATCATACACCATATTCCAACATGATTCAAGTTACCAACCATTGATCCTTATAATGTATCATCTGATTCTTATGAACACATTAATCATTATAGAACAATTATGTACATACAACGAGCCTATGATGCACATCTTTGTCAAGTCTTTCCTACCACCCTCAATGGTTAAGCTCGCACCTAGTTCTATGCTCTCCCTAGAAATATAATCCATAATTTGCTTATCTTGCAAGGATCTTTGTCGAGCAATTCATTACTAATCAAAAGATTTATCTTATCTTTATGAAATCTGTCAAAGACTCAAAAATGAAGAAAAATCTTGAAAAGACTATTTTTAAAGATTTTTTTTTTCTAAAGCTTGACAAATTCCATAAGTGGACCCTGAGCTACTTTGAGGTATTTTTTTAGATTATAAATTATGGACCATTTTACTCTTTACTAATGCGAGAGATTATTCATTCTTATGCTGACCTTGTTCAAAGAGTTGAAGCCTAAATTATTGTTGATGAGACTATCAATACTCATAAAAAAATAATTTAAGCAACCTTCTAATAAGAGAAAAAGTGGATATGAGGATGAAAAATCCCAACAAAAAAAAATCAAGATTTTCCACCTCATCCTCCTCTAGAAAATTGTGAATATAAGCCAAAAAATGAATATACTCCATTAAATACATTACATGTTAATATTCTCATGGCTATACAAAATGAAAATAATGTTAAATGTCCTGATTCACTGAAGCCAAATACTAGCCATCAGGATTAATATTATAACTTTCATTGAAGCCGAGGACATACTACTAAAGATTGTAGGCAACCGAAGAATTAAATTAAAAATCTAATTCAACTACTATATCTCCATCAATTCGCCCAAAATACACCTGCCCAAAATGAATCTAATCCCGCTGGGGGGCATAATCAACATCAACAAATATAAAATCAAGCTAACCATCAAATGGTTAGGGAAATTGAAATCATTGCTGGAGGAACACTAATGTCTTCTCAAGTTTTGTTCACAACCCTAAAAGCGCTAGTTTTGAAGAAGGCAGGAGTTGTTCACTCCATCATATTTAATAATTCTAACGTGAAAGGGATCCACACTCCACCAAGATCTGGTAACCATCAATGCTAGTATTGGAGAATCATGTTATAACATCAAAATAAAAAATAATTGATAATGGAAGCTCGGTAGATGTTCTATTCTATTCAACTTATCTTAATATGGGTCTAATCAAAGAGAATCTTCAACCTGCTAATGGACTGCTATATGGATTTGATAATCAACCAGTGTGAATAGGTGGGACAATTACACACTTAGGAAATTTCCTCGACAGACTACTCACTCAATTTAATTTGTTGTGGTTAAGCCATAATCAACATACAATGCTATCTTTGGGAGACCTTTGTAGTCAATTTTTAAAGTTATCGCTTCAATGCCACACCTATAATTAAAATTCTCAATTCTAATTGGAATTGGTGAAGTGTGAGTAAATCAACAAGTGGCACAATCTTATTATTCTAGATAAGCTCACCATGTCCGTATATTATCTCAAGAATCAAAGATTCTGATCTTTAGAATGAAGATGTCACTCAAAGGGCTTCCCCTGTGGAGGGACTTTGAATGTCTGGACCTTGGGATAAAGTTCAAGTGAGCTATAAGGCTTAAAAGAAATTCAGAGCTTCGCCTCTATACTACCACCGATATTTATAAATATTATTAGTAGTTACTATTAAAACTTTTATATAACCTATATACTTTCTAAATTTAAGTTATATCATGATTGTATTATACTTTTTTAATAAAATAAGATTTTATTTGATTATTATTATCATTATCTTCTTCTCCAAATAGAATCACAATGATGGTCCTAAAAAAAATATTAAATTTAATGTTGGTTCGATAAATACATAATATTCATTGTATCTTAATCAACAAATGATCAATCATAAGGGATTCGATCTAACCTCTTCCATATATGTTAGTGTCATCAAACAATGCTCTAACAAATAACCTTGGATAGGGCAAACATCCTTGGTATATTTTCTTGGCATCTTCCACACAGATTAATACCATCAAGCAACACTCTGACAAATAATCTCAGATATGTCAAACATCATTGGAAAATCTTCTTGACCTCTTTCTCATAGGTTAAATTTATAGAGCAATGCTCATAATAATAATTTTGAATAGGTTAAATATCCTTGGTGTATATTTTCAGCCTCTTTGTTGACCTCATTTTAGTATGAGGTCACTAGGATCCATCTATACCCTATATCAATCCAGACCCCAGATCAATTAAAACCCCAGGTTAATCTAGACCCCAAATCAATCTAGAATCTAGATCAATTTAGACCCCAAATCAATCTAGTCTTTAGACCAAGCGAAACCTCAAATCAATCCTGACCTCAATTTAATCCATATCTGAAATCAATTCAGATCTAAAACCAGTCCAGACTTAAAGACAATCCTGACCTCCAATCAATCATGCTTCCTATCAAACTTCAATCATATTTTAATAATTAACAATATTTCAAATAGTTATCAATTATTTGGATAATTCAAATTCAAGCATTTAAATCCAAAATGCAGATCAAATTCAAAAATCTAGACCAAAATCTAAGGTTAAAGGCCTAGGTCATAAAAGCCTATTTTTAAAATTTTTTCAAACATTTTGAACCTCAATCAAATGATCCCAATTCATGATTTATTAATTACATATTGATTAGGAATATCCCTAGGGTATGCCCTCTAAATTTATGCTCATTCTGAGATATTTATCCCTAAAAACTAAATCTATTTTTAAAGGTTGTAAAACATTTAAATATTTATGGCCTCTGCCACTAGACTTGTCATCCAATGAAATTTGACCTTAGAGCCTTCTTCAAAGCTTGTAACCACATTTAAAACCTTAATCATGATATGTTGAGCATAAAACTATATTTTGGTGGACCCATTTTGACCCCTAGGTGATTAGGGGTCAAAATAATCAAAAATGCCCTTCAAAGGCAATTTTAAAGTTTTATCCTATCTTCATTATGACCTATTTTAATCACAACCTCAAAACCTCTTCCAATGCATCCTAAACTTTGTTAGGATTGTATAGGACTCAAACCCATATCTTGGTCAAGCTTAGTTGATAAAGTCAACCAATTTTGACCAAAATTTGCCCTAGGGGTTTGAATGATCATTTCAATCCAAATAACCTCATCTTTGCATAAGACCACTTCCATTGAACTTAAAATGTCATTTTGGATCTATTGGACCTAAACTCAAGCCTTGAGTCAACATGGTTGACTAAATGGCCCCCAAACAGTTAATTTGATTGAAATGACCTAAACTCAAGCCCTCCAGGACACTTCAATTGAGCAAAAAAGAGAAAATAGGGATCATTCTACACATTAGATTCTCTCACTACCTTCTACCTTTCAAGCCTCAACCTCATTTAGCTTAGACCCTCCACAATCTCCTCTAGATCTCCCAAGTCAAATCCCACCGTTAAAAGCTAGCCGACGATTATCCTTCGGCCACCCTAGTCCTTTATCCATCCAACTTCGAGAATGCTCAATCTGTCACATTTCAGGCTGTGACTTCAACTAGAAAAATATACGTGGACAATCTACAAGCTCAGAGAGTCCAAGATCACAAAAATCTAATGGTTGTATTAGGTATAAACTCAAACCCTAGGTTAAAACACTTAGGATAAATTAGCTTTTCAATAAGCACATTTTAGACCGTGTAATTACTTCACCATAAAGTTGTTCATGTGCTTAATCTAAGTTTAAATTTCATGCATTTTGATTGATTTTTTTTTTTCATATAAAGAACCAATTTTTTATTCTAGGGCTTAATTTGAGTTCTATTTTATTTGCATAATTTTTGGACCGTTGATCTCTAAATTAAGTCATCTTGTATCAACGCCTAATGACGTGGTACTCTCCATTTTATTGATCACCATCCAGCTTGATCATCGTTGTCCATTTGAAATAATGGAGAATAGAACGACGCCCGCTCGTGCTGACTCTGTTAAGTAAAAAGCGCATTGCTGGTCCGCCACTGCTCCATCATAAAGCAATGATTGTGCCGCCATGTGATTTTGAATGTGAAAGTTCATGTTGGTTGTTAAACCTAATAGAACTATCCCAAAGCTAACTAAGAGGGGAGGGTGAATTGGCTATTTAATTTTTTTTTGCATTTTGGAAAACCTTTTTGAAATTTATGAGAAATAAAATCACTAAGCATGAGATATGCAGTTATCTATAGAAATAATTTTCTCAAATAATTCTTCAAGCACTAAATTTAAAAGTACTAAAATTAAAATTATGGAAAAAATAAAGTAAATAGATGAACACCAAATTTTATAGTGATTTGATCCAACTAGATCTACATCCACTCCCTGGAGACTATTTCTTCAAGCATTGCATTAAATACAAGTGACTCTCAATTTGCCCTCATAGTAAGGTGGAGAAGCCTTTACAAACTCTCTTCCACCCACCTGGTAAGGAAGAGAACCATCACCTTTTACACTCTCCAATTGATGATAGTGTACCTTCACGTCTATTTTTACCCTTATGTTGAAGGCATAGTGCCTTCTCATCCTTTTTTACCCTCTAGTGAAGACAGAGAACCGTCACACCCTTTTTCACTCTTTTGGTGAAGGCAGAGAACCTTGATTCAGTCTTGAAGATATTCTCTCAAGAGCATCTAAGGAAGTTGCGTATAAACTTAAGGAATATAAAAGAGATCCTCACTTTAGGCAACCTTGTGAATTCCTCACAACTTTCCTTCACTAGATCTCTCACTCTTCACTTACAAAATCTCTCCCTAAAACACTCTCCAAAAGGTCACTCTCAAGAGAAATTCAAAGCAAAAGGATAGTGTGATAGTTTTTAGGACTCTTAATATAAAAAAAAACATAAAAACCCATCCAAAAAACTGAATAATTAAAGTGAATTGACTTACGATCCTGCTGTATGATCATAGATCATATGGTATGAAGAGTTCAAAAAATCAAGGCTTCATTTGATACGAACTGGGATGAACTTGGTTTCGTACACTGTTAGCCGTCTATATGAATTCAGATCATATTGTAAGAATAGTACAAAAACAAATGTACTCATATGGTATGATCTTGTATGAATCTAATTTTATACACTATCAGTTGTATGTACGACCTTACAATGTCCTATACGAACATTTCAAAAATGAAAGAGTTCATATGGCATGATCTGCTATGAAAAGAATTTTGTACTCTATTAATCATCCACACAACTAGACATTGTACTTTACGAATAGTTAAAAAATGAATGAGTTCATATGGTACGATCTAGTATGAAAGGAATTTCATACTATATAAGTCATCTGTATGACTGGACATCATACTATATGAATAGTTTAAAATGAACAAGTTCGTATGGTATAATCCGGTATGAAAGAAATTTCATACTATGTTAAACATCTTTACGATTGAACCTCGTCTGCCAATTGTCTTTATGAATAGACCTTGTACAATACGAACAACTTAAAAAAATCTAATCGTTTTTGAGTAACTAGATTCTGGATAAAAACTATCTAAAATCGTATAGTATGATTAGAGATTGTACACTACGAACATTTTTAAGAAAATATCACTCTCCCCGATGTGTGTATGTACGGCTACCCAATTACAATCACACTCACTCAAACTCAAGAATAAAAATAAAAAAATACAAGCTCTATTACATGAAATTTTATTCTAGCTTGTCTTGAAGTTTTCAACAATCTAGAGTAGTATATAATTTTCCTTAAACGTTAGTATTTCTTGAAATAAATAAAAATTTCCAATATATGCTAGAAGAAATAATAAAACCATAATAATAATATTTTGTTATCATCAAAAATAAAAATCTCAATCTTGATTCATAATTTGCAACATAATCCACCAATCCCGCTGCGACGTATGTCCTCATGCTACCGCCGGCACCATAGTTTTTTTAAAATGAATGTTTTTAATTATTTTAAATCTTTTTTAATATTAGAACTTCATAAAATCATTAAAAATTAATTTAAAATATAAAAAATTAATATAATATATCAAATTGCTCATATTTTAATCCTCTTTAATTTAAAATTAAAATCAATTAAAAAATTTAATATATTTAAATTAATATAAATATTTTTTTTTAATTCAAACTTTTATTTTTTAAACATTTTAAATATTCAAACAAAATATTTAAAGTATAATTAAATTTAATGAATTTCCTTTAAATATTTTAAATAATTCTAATATCTCAAATATTTAATTAAGTTTTAATTGATATTAACATAAATATTTTCAAAAAAATTCAAAGCTTATTTTGAAATATTTAGTTAATGAGAAAAGATATTTTAAATATTTTAAAATAAATATTAATTTAAAATATCTAATATATTTTAAATTTTTTTAATTTTATTAAATATTTAATTAAATATTAATTTAAATATTTTCAAAAAAATTAAAATTTTTATATAAAATTTTAAAATAATCAAGGAAATATTTTAAAAATAAAATTAATTTGAAATATTTTACATTTTTATAATAATTTTAAGTATTTAAATATTTGGATAATTAAGATTTAATTAAAATAAATCAAAATAGTTTTAAAATTTTTAATAAAATTATTTTAAATTTCTAGAGAATATTTAATTTTTTAATTTTTTAAATATGTTTAATCACTAGAAATTTCAAAAATGTAAATAAAATTCAATCTAAATTAGAAAAATTAATATGATATTTCAATTTTTTAGAATTTTAAATATTTTAATTTAAAATTAATTTTAATGTTAACTATTTAATATATTTTGAATAGTTTTAAATTTTTAGTATTTAAATTTAATTATTATTTAATCAAACATTAAGTCAAATAATTTTTAAATTTTAGAAGATTTATTTTGAGTTACCTCTGATTTTTCATATTTTTTAATGAAAATATTTAATTTTTTCTAAAATTTAAAATTAACCTATTTTCAATATAAAATTTAATTTTAAAACTATATATACTAAACCTTTGAGTGTCAAGGGATTGAGCTTACTTGAATAGAATTGATGGGGAGATGATTAGTGAACAATTTTATTTTGATTGTTCATTAATCTATTTATCATTTATTTATGTTATTTTTATTTTTGCATGTGCAGGATGCACACAGTTACTCCTAGCTTTAGGGCTCTGCTAGTTCTCGTATTTGATTGTGATTATTGTGTATACATTTATATGTGTGTCAAGGGTTAGTGAGATATTGATTCAATTCCATATAATATAGTGACATCTTAAGAATAAAAATTTAAGACTTGTTTAGGGAACTTAGAAAAAATTTAGAAATTAAAATATGTCTTTTAGACACGAAACTTGAACTACTTAGACTTAGTGACATTCTCTATCCTAAAAAAATTTCTCACTGATTTTAAAAATTATTAAGCCACTTAATTAATTAATTTAATTTTAATGCAATAATTAAGCCTCAAAATTTTTAAAAATTTAAATATAAAAATTAAAAAAATTTAAATTGACAATAATTTAATCCTTAATTAGAGAAAATTAAATGCCCGTTAATTTGACATCAATTTCAAGATCAATTTAATTTTAAATGAAAATTAATATTTAATTGATTTAATTTTTTAAAAAATTTAAAATTCTAAAATATTCTAAAACACTTGATTGCACCTCCTTAGGTTATCTTTGACCTTTGGAGGTGATTACAAAAAGTTTGAAGTTCATTTGTATTCAAATCATTAAAATCCTTTTAATTAAACAATTTTAAAAATCCAAATAAATACCCAAACTTTTAAAAATCTTTACTAATTTAAAAAAATCTTAAATTGAGCAAACTCAAAGGCATTATATTCCATTTGGGATCTAATATTTATTAAAAATATTAAATCACCAGAAATAATTCAAATTAAAAAAATCAACATTTTTTTCAACCATAGGTCAAAAAGAGGCCAAACCTAAAAAAAATCCATAACTAAATTTAGAAAAATCCAATGTTTGCAAAATTATAGTCTGATTACTCACCTTAAGGTCTAGTATTTAAAAAAATCTTAAATTTTAAGAATTCATCTCAACTGAAAAAAATAATGTGAATAAGAGCCATAAAGCAATACATGTGATGGATAAAATTAAACTCTAAATTCATTATTAATTATTTTATAAAATGACTTGCAGCTTGATATTGTTAGTCTTGTCATTTCTTAATATATGAACGATATTCATGTATGCATGCCATATAAATTTATATCTTATCTCACTATACAATATAAGCATTTGTAGACTTATGGTCATAGATGGAATTCTTGTGTCTTACAATTATCTTGTGGGTATCTTGCTCCATCTTGAACAAAATGAACTATTGGTGAAAGTTGCTTAAATGTTGAAATAGACAGATTTTGGTAGATTCGAGAGAGATAAAATTCAGTAAATGAATATTATTGAAAATGGAAGAGGGATTCAAGTTACCTACCATGATCATAAGAAATCTCGTGCAGACCTGATGGATCGATATATCCTAAAAGAATTTCTCCCTCCTCTCTCTACCTTCCTTACCTTTCTTCCCTAACAAATAGAAGAAATGTTTGAGGGGAGGAGGGGGGGGGGGGGGGGGGGGGGGGGGGGGGGGGGGGGGGGGGGGGGTGGGGGTGGGGGGGGGGGGGGGGGGGGGGGGGGGGGAGGTGATGGATATATATATTATTTAGTACCTGACACCACAACACTTTAAACCATAGTGTCTCAACGCAGCATACAAGAATATTGGTTAATATAGAATAGAGAACAGAGCGCTGTTGCATTTGCCAACATAGTGTTGCAACATTATAGTTCAAATTTTCCATTCTTCAAAATTAATTCATTTTATGATTTTGGGTTATTACATCTAGGGTCCCATTAATGCATATAGAGTAATATACATATTCAATATGGGTTTTAATCATTGTAATAAATAATGTATAGAATCCTTTTTTGTTCCAATCTATATAAAAGAAAATCTCTTGAGATCGTGCCAAAGGCTTTTTAAATGTGAAGTTTCTTTAATGAATAAAACCAGTTTGGCTTGGATGCATAATGAGGCATAAGCTTGTTTAAGTCGGTTAGCAAGGATTTTAACAATGATTTTGTATAATATATTACAAAGAGAAATCAACTTGAAATCCAAGATGTTACTTGCAAGAGATTTTTATGAGTATTAAGGCAATCCTTTGACTTTAAACTATTCTAGAAATATGACTATTGGTAAAGAAATGTCTAAGAATGTTCCCCATTGTTATCCCAAGTCGTTATATAAAATTCAAATGTAAAATCATCCGAACCAAATGCAGAAGATTTGAGAGTAGAAAGATCACATTTTCAATTTCTTCCTCACTGAGCGGGCCTGTTTTCAATGGGTAATTGATGGTTTTGGAGAGATTTTTGAAGTGTTATATGGTGGCATTAGCTATATCTTCAGGGGTTGTTTGGTATCGGATTTACAGCGGGATTTAAGTCGGATTTACGCTAAATCCAGCCAAACAGTTTTGTGCGCGCGTTAAATCCCGGATTTACGGATTTATGGCTTAAATCCGGGATTTAGTAAATCCCAGGGGTAGCCAGATTTAACGGGATTTAAAATTCGAGCGATACATTTCGTGCAGCGCCCGTGTCGTCAACTGTCAAGCTTGCCCTATTTCTACAAACGAACACAGTCAGTCTTCTTCACAGCCGCCTCACTCGAGATTTCTTCTTCTTATCTTCATTAAGTTGCTTCGCTGGAGTATGGCTGAGGCGACAGGTAATCTAATTGTTTCTTTGTTGTGTAGTTCACAGTTCGATAGTTGAGAATTTTTTTTTTTTTTTTGCCACAAAGCACTGGAGTAGGGGATGTGGAAGTCACATTTTTCTTGAAAACTTCAATTATTTTGGGAATTACATACACCAATAACTAGATTATAAATTTTTTTTTTAAGGGTTAATTTGTTAACTTGTACATGGAGGACATCTACTAAAATATATGATATTGTTTTCACTATATTGTTTGACACGAAATTAGTACAATTTACAACTATTTATTAAGTTTTTTGAATAGTTTGCCGTAATATTAATTTCAAATAACGGATGCTACTTAAAACATTGTATTGTGGAGAACTTTTTTTTTTTTTTTGAGATTTTTTTTTTCATCATTTTACCTATATGAAGTCAGCCAAAGAATTGAAGATTGCTCTTACTTATGACTTCTTCTTTCTTTTTTGCTAATAACAGTTTGTCATTTCCTCTATTTTAAAATTTTCATTAATATTGTATGAACTCGAATTATTGGAATTATGTTTTATGCTATGACCTTGATTGCAAAAATATCTACATCAATTTTAAATTTCTAACTACCATAAATCCTAAAATATGTTACCAAACTGTTTCTCAGGATTTAACATTTAGCATACCAAACAATTTTCAAGATTTAATATATTTAGAATTTACTAAATTTGGATTTACATGATTTATTAAATCCCACTTTAAGTTAAGTACTACTGGTTGCCAAACAGCCCCTCAAGGTGAAAATTTTCTCCAAAGGAGTACAGAACACCTGGGAGAGCTACGACGGCATCACGAGAAAAAAGTTGCGTTTTTTCTATAAAATATGGTATTTCAGTCCATTTTCCCGTTCACAAAACCGGCACCGCCTCCTTACACGGGAGGAGGAAGTGGTTGAGCAGTGCTCTGCCGGTTGAAATCCTTTCAACTTGATCATGACAATCAAATTCTTGGGAATTTGCTAAAATGCGTTAATGAATGGCTGCCACGACTTATCTCTTTTCCTGCTCTCCCTCCATTCGATCCTCTTTATCCATTCAAACTCTGCCGCCGGCGACCACCGTCACTCCATCTCGTTCTAGTCCCCCGCACCTTATCTCCAATCTGCCCATCCGCCAACCCGACAGCCTCCGCCGCCTCCTACGTCTCGCTGGCGAGCAGCGCGACCTCGCCCTCGGCCAGGCCCTCCACGCCGTCATCACCAAGGCTCACCACCAACATGATCATACTCGGCTTCTCAACTCCCTCATTACAACTTATCTCAAGCTCGGCGAACTCTCCGATGCCCTACAGGTGATCGACGAAATGCCTTTCCCTGATGTTTCCTCCTTTACCTCCATTATTTCCTACTATGCTAAGTCCGGCATGGAGAATGAAGTCGTCAGTCTCTTTGCACGGATGAGGCAAATGGATATAAACCCTAACGAGTTTAGCTTCGTGGCATTAGTAACGAATTGCATTCGGCAGTTTAATTTCCAGTTAGGTTCTCAAGTTCACGCTTTTGCTCTAAAAACCCATTACAGTAACTGCACCCATGTGTCAAATGCATTGATAGGCATGTATGTGCGATGCGGGCATGTTGATTCTGCTCTTCAGGTGTTTGGTGAAATGCCTGAGAGAGATGTTTCGTCATGGAACGCAGCGATCTTGGGTATGGTGGAGGAATGTAGGTATGCTGAAGCTTTTGAACTCTTTGATGCCATGGGTGCTGATGGGACATATGGGGATCGGTTCTCGTTGTCGACCCTATTGACTGCTGCAGCTGAGAGTTTTACAGCGGGAGAAGGCGAGGCCGTTCATGCCTATGCGCTCAAAATTGGTTTGAACTTCGATTTAAGCGTGGGTAATGCTCTTCTTGCTCTCTACACTAAATTTGGTTGGATGGACGATTTGTTGTATATCTTTGATAGAATGCATGTGAGGGATGTGATCTCATGGACTGCAATACTTAATGGATATATGGAATTTGGTCTGGTAGAATCAGCCATTGATTTCTTCAATAAGATGCCTGAAAAAAATCACATTTCATATAATGTTGTTTTAGCTGGATTCTGTAAGAATGGCCATGGTTCAGATGGTTTGGATTTTTTCCAGCAGATCTTAGTGAATGAAGTGGAGATTTCAGATTTTACAATAACAAGTTTAGTGAAAGCTTGTACCTTGGCGTCCGACTTGAAGAAGACCGAGCAGATTCATGGATTTATCATCAAGTCAGGGTGTAAACCTGGTGCTTGGATTGATTCTGCTTTAGTCAACCTGTTTGCCAAATGTGGTAGGATGGAAGATGCACTCAAGATCTTTGAACAGCAAAGTGATGAGAAAGTGAAAACCAGTTGTATCACTTGGACAAGTCTGATCCATGCTTATGGTCGCAACGGACAACCCGTTGAGGCCTTGACTCTTTTTTGTAGGATGGTGAAAAGAGAAATTTTTTTGAACATTGATGAACTTGCATTAGCTACCATTCTTGGAGTCTGTGGCACACTAGGGTTCTTCAATTTTGGAAAGCAAATCAAGAGCATTTCTATTAAGCTAGGTTTTCTATGTGAACTAGGAGTAAGTAATGCAGTTGTTAGCTTGTTTGCTAAATGTGGTTACTTGAAAGATGCAGTGCTGTTCTTCAATCAAATGCCTGAACATGATATCATATCATGGAACACATTGATCAATGCATTCCTTCTTTTTCGCCTGGGCGACGAGGCTTTATCTATGTGGAATGAGATGGAGAATTGTGCCATGGTTCCTGATTCTATCTCCTATGTTTTAATAATTTCAGCTTGCAAATACACAAGTTCAAGATCAATCTCAATTCAAAATTGTGAAAGGCTGTTTTCTTCGATGTCGATATCTCATAATATACGAGCTGGACCAGAGCACTATGCCGCCATGGTAGATGTTTTAAGTTTTTGGGGTTGTTTCGACAAGGCGGAGCGGCTTATCGAAAGCATGCCTTTTAAGCGCGATGCATACATTTGGCGATCATTGCTCGACGGTTGCAGGTTGAAATCTGATCACAAACGAGGACAACGGGTAGTCCAGAGGATCCTTGCTTTAGAACCTCAAGACCCATTCACCTACATCCTTATGTCAAATCTCTACTCAGCCTCTGGTAGATGGCATTGCTCTGAAAAACTAAGGGAGGAGATGCGATCGAAAGGGCTGCGGAAGAACCCGGCGCGAAGCTGGGTAACCGGTCGGAATGGATTGCATTCTTTCTTTTGCAGAGATAAATCACACCAACAATACAAAGATATATATGGGGCATTGGATATACTGATACTAGAGTGCATGAAAGCTGGGTATGAGCCTGATACAAGCTATGTGCTTCATGAAGTAGAAGAGTATCAGAAAAGAGATTTCTTGTTCTATCACAGTGCTAAACTTGCTGTAACATATGGGATTATAATGTCCAAATCCCAAACTGTGAGGGTTGTGAAGAACGTTCGTCTATGTGGTGACTGTCATGTGTTTTTGAAGTTTGCTTCATTTGTAACTTGCAGAGAAATTTTGTTGAGAGATTCCACTGGATTTCATATTTTCAAGGAAGGGAAATGCTCCTGTGGAGATCGCTGGTGATTTGAGTGAGTGGATTGATTTTTGTTTTGTATAGAATATCTTGTTTTGTGTTGGTGCAAAGAAGATTTTTTTTTTAGTCCCTAATATTGAGAATGAGTTTATGGTTTATAGGTTTTGACTTAGGCTTTGTCTGGGATAGCTTTTTTATTGCTTCTTAAAGCAGTTTTTAAATTTAAAAATTTAAATTATTATACTAAAAAGCTGATTTAAGATGCAGTAAGAAAGCTATCCCAAATGATACAATAAAATTTTATTTATTAAATACTTGAGATAATCACATTTTTTTTATTGTGCCGATGATATCAGGGGATGAGAATCTAATACGTGGAAAAGGAGTGTCAAGTCCTGAGTAGAAGATAAACTTCATGGAGTGGACTCTTTCGGTGTTAGTAAAGCATGCATTTTTAAAACAGCTAAAATTATTTATACTAATTAATACTTCATTTTTTAATAACAACAAAAAATAGTTAAAGAAAATCATTTATTCATTAAACAAACAAAAGGAACAAACTTTTTACTACTGATTTTTCACTACTTCCAAAAAAAAAATATTTTTAAAAATAACAAAAAAAATCATTTCAAACAAATCCTAAAAATCTATTAGAGACAAATTATTACTTTGCTTTTCAAACTACAACTATTTTTTAACTACTTTTTTAAGTTATTTTTTATTTTTTAATATGAAAATTTCTTGAACTAGACTTTTTTTAAAAAAAAATTATTTTAAAAAGCATTAAGAAAACAATTTCAAACAAAGCCTAAGCTTCTAGTCTACTACTTTATTGCTTATTAAAAATTTATATAATAAAAAACTATTTTTTACAATCACATTTGTTAATTTTTAATAGCAATTAAAAAGCAAATGTCCAACTTCTTAAAAAGAAATAAGCAATATTTATAAAAATTTATTCCAACTTAAAAAGAAAAAAAATCTTCACAACAACTTTATAACCACATTTACAAAATATTATTTCCATCCCAAACCCTAAATTATATTATCATCCAATGAGTAACCAAATGCGTTCACAAAAATTTCCAGTTTGTATGAACACAGCAAAATGTTTGGGTCATTTAACTAAAATCTTCTTAGATTTACAGCTACTACAATTAGAACTAATCAAGCTATAGAATGAGCTCCTCTTAAGAAAAATACTTAGAAAATAATTGTATAAGCTTGCAAAGCGTTTATGCTACCCACTGAAAGAAAGTCATTCTGGAACTAAAGTAGCTGCACCAGCTCTTTCAAATTTTGTAATATAACGGTAAAGTAGCCTCTTTTATAACTTACCTGGAAGCAAGAGATCACCATGCCTTCTTCCCAGCAAGTGGAACAGTATTCGAACCCGACCTCAGCGGTCTATTACCGAAGCCCCGACCGCGAGACCGGAAGTTTCCTGTGGCTCCTGCAACCAAAGTATTAGGGGAGGGTATAACAGCTTTTGAAGATGACACCATCACATAAATTACAGATTAGTTACCTCCACCTGTAGAACCACTTGACCTTGCTATGCCTGCAAGTGCAGGAGAAACACTCTGGCCAGCCTCCTGCAATATTTTGATAAGGCCCCGGGCATATCTCGCATTCGACTGGGTGAAAAAGGTGAAGGCAATTCCCTTGGCGCCGGCGCGACCAGTTCGACCGATCCTGTGCACATAATCCTCGAGGCTAGACGGGAAATCATAATTGATCACACATTTTATATCCTTCACATCTGCCAACACATGAGAACAAAACAGCTTAGAGATCAAATGAAGTGAAATCATGAAATCTGTCTTTGCTCCAACAATGTACACCGCTATATTACTTGGCAAGTTCCTATTAAGTTCAGGACATCGGAGAATGGGGCATGAGGTTTCTAGAATCGACAAGGCTGCAATATACTGAACCAGCTTCATAAGATTTAATGGGTGGCGAAACTTTGAAAACCATATTACCTCAACATGAATGGTGGAATTCAACCAAGTCTATTGATTTAAGATACCAATATACCCTGGATTATCCAGACAATCTTACTATACTAAAAGTTTCTAAACTAGACAAGCGTCTAATAACTAAATTTTATGCTTCATGTCCATGTAACATTCATTGGCTTGAACATTAAGGCATGCCAATACGGTAACCGAACCTACCAACAATAACAACAACATCAGGCCTTTGTCCCACTACGTGGGGTCGGCTATATGAATCCTTTTTTGCCATTGTGTTATGTTAAAAGTCAAATTCTCATTTAAATCTAATAAGGAAAGATCATATCTAATATTTTCTAACCAAGTCATTCTAGGTCTACCTCTACCTTTCTTAACATAAGACAAATCTAAAACTCAACTTTCCTAACCGGGTCATCGGAAGGCCTCCGTTTAATGTGACCAAACCATCAAAGGCGACTCTCTCTAATATTATCTTCCACTGGAGCTACTCCAACCTTTTCACGGTAACCGAATCTACCAATTACAAAAAAATTATTCGTCACTCTTCCATAGAAGTGGGTATGTTAGTTGGCAGTGATACCAGTGATTGACAACAAAAGTGGCCCAAGTGTCGAGCATCACAGAATGGGCAAGTATAAAATCATTGTAATAAAAGAAAATAAGCCCCAGCATGCAATCAGGACAATAATTTAAATTAAAAGAAATTTATGTTGAAGAATCATGAAGAATATTACATTATATAATTTTACTGCATAAATAATTCAACAAAAAGGCCAAACTGGTGTATATAAGACTCCAAACAATACAAGATCTAAGATGAGCTAATATATGCAGCCTCCACCCATCTATTCAATCCTATGACCTCAAAGTTACAAACACAAACTAACCATTGTTCCATGCCCACTGTATCAAAACATAAAAAGTGCTAATAAATTTAAAATCCAACTGCAAACTACTTATTTTAGGGCATCTCCAAACGAACTCCAAACGCATGAATGGCGTGGCTCGCAAGCTTGATTCGAACTGCAAAACTTCCGGTATTTGGTTGTGGGTGAACAGTGTGACGCCAATATTGACGTTGCACTGTTCACCTGCGTTATTTTTCTGTCTCTACTGGATTTGCTAAAGAAACGCGCGAAGGAGAAAGAGGGTTACCTGAGCGCAAAATGGAGTTCGATTGAAAATTAATCACGTCATTTTTTTGTTACACTGTATTTTGGAGTGAAAAATGAGATTTTCGGTTGGAGATGCCCTTAGGCCCATTAATATACTACAAGTTCATGAACTTAATTCCATGAAAGTACATAGCACACACAATCATGTCAAAATCATCACTTTAATCAAATCTATCAAACGATTTAACCACTTATCATCTTAAGTAGAACTATAATTGCAATGTGACTTTCCATTGCACTGCTCCAAATATTAAGAGCATTAATTAATTTCAGATTGCCAAACATTTGGGCATGATTGCGCTAATAGCAATGGCAAGAAAACCCAAGTGTATGGTGCAATGCCTCCCTTGATGTGGAACGTACATGCGATGATGGGTTTCATAATGAAAGCTTGCACGCTTAATTTTAGATAGAACACATAATTATATCTTTATAATAATTTGAACGACGAGATAAAACATTAAGAACGGAAAAACGAGCTTACGGTTGAATCACACGGGTAAGAGTTAAGATCATATAACAATCAAGTCAATCTAACGTTGCGTACATGAATGGTTTTCCACAAATATCCCTAGACTAACAATAAGATTAGTTGCTATGAGAAGATCCCTCACACAACTCATCCAATTACTAGGTTTTAGCGGAGAGGATTAGCATGATTTTCATGACTCAAGATATCACAACAATAGATAAGTAGCTACAAAGATAAAAGGGTCGGATGATGAGTTTACCCAAAGAAATAGAAGACATGAAGCTTTAGTGGCTGTTTGGATGCATTGAGATGAAGTAGACGGCAACCAAAACCCTTCTTGATGTGGTGGACAGCAATCGGAAACTTTAGGACAGCATTCGAAGCTCTCCCGACTGGCTGGACAGCAGGAAGAGATGCCGAATTCCTCTGGACAGCAGCAGTTTGGTCTTGGACAGATCTTGGACAGCAACCATGAAGGTGCAAGAGACGTTGGATGGCTCTTCTAGGCTGCTGGAAGCTCGGGACATCAACTTGTGGGCATCCAGTGTGCTGGACAGCAAGGTCTTCCTGCTGGCGTAAGGGGGCAGCAAGCCAAACGTCAGGACAGAGGGAGTTTGGGCTTTGGGCGGGACTTGGGGAGGCGGAGGTGAGAAGGAATAATTGATTTCAAATGTCAGGTTAGAAATTTGAAATAAAAAACTGTAATTACGTGGAGAGGGGAGGTAATTAAGAGGTGTTTAAATGGTAATGAGGTGGCAATTAGAGAGAGGCAATAATGGTGAGGTGGCCGGCCATATGGGGGAGAGAGGGGGGGATGGGTATTAAATAAAATGGGGCCCACAATTACAGCAAATTTAATAAGAAATCTGGATTGAAATTTCAGGTTTAATGTATGGCAAGAGTTTCCTAAAATACATGTAACGTTAGGCTGCTTTTGAATTTCAAAATTAGGATTGAAATCTCATTATGAAGATGGCCTAAAATTTAGGAGTTATATTTGGAAGGTAATCAATACCTCTTGGAATTTGAATTTCAAATTCATAACCAAGGGAAGAGAGGGAGAAGAGTTTTCCAAATTTAGGTGTATGATGTGGACAAGGATTTGAAAACTCCAAATTAAAGTAAATTGAAATTGATTCAATCATGCAAACTTTCCTAATTTGGAATTCCAAATTTGGAAAGAATTCAAAATTTGAATTCTAAATTTCAAATTCAACATTGGATGAGGGAGGGGAGTGGGCCGGATGGGGGGAAAGGAGCGTCGGGGAGGTGGTTGGCCGGGATGGTGGTGGTGGCTGGTGGCAAGATCCAAGGAAGGGCCGGCGGTGGGGTTAGGGGAAGGAGATTTTTGTGGAGCTTCTAATGAGAGGGAGATGATGAACAAGCAAAATAAAATAAAACTAGAGAACTCACTAAGAGATCTCAGAGGAAGAACTCACTAAGAGATCTTTTCATGCACTCACAAAGAGAACAAAGAGAGCAAATTTTCATTCATTCAAAACTAACTCTTACATGAGAAATGGGCCATATAAATAGGCCTCAAAATGACAAAGAAAGTAAAGTACTAAAATGCCCCTTGGGCTACAATAGCTATCAAATACCCATAAGGGTAAAAACGGAAAAATATAAAATAAACATAAACTACTACATAAAATGATGAAAATACAAAACATGATCGTGGCCGTCGATCTCCGGCATCTCCTGATGGTACATGTGTCGCAATCTCTGACGATGTCCCCATCATCCCTACTGTTGACACCTTCCTATAGTCTAAAGCCTGATAAAATATAAGTCCCCTATTGTGAACAGTATTGCCAAAGACAAACCTGATAAATGCTCATGACAGAAGTCTAGAATATTTTTCTATAGATTAAATGAAATTAAGCAAGTGAAAAAGAAAGTCATCGAAGATAAAGTTTTAACAAAGAAAAATATTTGTGTTCATGCATTGTGAAGTTGTGCTGAGCACTAGAAACCACAGAGTGCCCTGGTAACACTGCCGGTGCCTTACACTCAGAGAGGTAAACAAGTAGAACAAAGTTACTACCTTTTGAAGATGGCACCTTCCCAGGCAACACCAACCCACTAGTTAGTTAAATCAGAAACTGGCCAGCAGCCTGCCGATTTGCTATCCTTGAGAATTCAAAGCAAATGAGGGAGATCCTAATTTTCTAAAACAAGGTAGCCCTACCAAGACCGCGAGCAGCTACGTCAGTTGCAGTCATTATAGGACTCTTTCCACTCTTAAACTCTGCAAGAACCCAATCTCTTTCAGCTTGAACTTTATCACCATGAATAGATAAAGCAGGCCATCCATTCGTCCTAAGTTGTCGAGTAATTTGGTCACAACCTTTCTTTGTCTCAAGAAAAATAAGGATACGATTTCCATCCATCAACTCACCCAACAATTTTACGAGCCTACAAAAGAGGATTGTGAAATTTTATTAAAAAATATTGTTAGCATGTAAGTCTACTAAATTGACTATAGAATACATCATAGTTACTCACCTGGGATATTTTTCATGATCTGATATAACCTCAATGAATTGATTTATTGATTGGTTTGCTTTTAAATCAGCTGACCCAATGATAACCTATAGATTTCATTTAATAAAATTGTGAAGTTTTTCAAACATTCAAGAAGCAAGTATAAGAAAAAGGCCATGCAGTTGCATGAATGATCATTTGACAGGCTTAACCTTGTAAGGATTATTTAAAAAGCGTCGGGCCAAAGCCTCAACTTCTCTTGGCCAAGTCGCACTCCAGTACAATGTCTGCCTATCTGGACGAATCTGTAGTTAAAATGTTCATATATCAAGACAACATTTGAATAGAATGATATAACTAAAAACTGGAATTATGAACTATAAAATAAACATAAAAATAACAAAACAGCAACTAAATTAAAAATATTGGCAGTTAACATTCTCTAAGCTTGACCACTTAGAAACGTCAGTGGAAAGGAAATCATTACCTAAACAATACATAAAAGTACATAAGTAGGTGGAATCATTTTGAACATTTAAGTCATATTTACATGTGCAAGTAAGATAGATTCCAATGCGCCAGCGCCAGCACCAGCAAAATAGTTAATGCCATGAATATATGGGTATTGGTGTTAATGGATTATGAAGGGCTATTATTTTGTAGATCTGATGCTTCGTCAATTCATATAGCAATGAATTCTACAATATTTAATTGTTTGAAGCTATGTGATTGTTTATTTTATACATCCCATATAATGTTAAAATGTTTAGTTTCTATATTTCATGTTATTAGTGTTGGGCTTGCTCATGCAAGTTTTTATATTAATGAAGAGAGAATACTTTTCTGTTATTTGTTCAAAAGACCATGTAATCAAGAACCTTTTTTTGTGATATATCTATAGGATGAATGAAGAGAATATTGCACATGAATTCAAAAATCATTTCTGACAAAGGGTTCAAGTTTATTCCTTTTATTTGGATTCTGTAAATGAATGTATATAAACTAATGATTATTTGTGTTAAGCATTTCTCTCATACATGAGGATAAGATGTAAAAATTCCTTGATGAATTATATAAGGTCGATATTTATCTTCCATTTCAATGAAACACATTGAAATTCTCATTGATAAAAGTACATGAATTCAGTAATTTAAACAATGATTCGTGTGTGTGTATGTGTGTGTGTATGTGTGTGTGTATATATATATGTATAAAATAAACATATCGATTCATGATAATTGAAGATTAAAGTAGGTTCTCCATATGCTTTCATTATTGCATGATTCATGACTAGTTTGGAGAAGTTGACACAAGTCTATATTTTTACATTGCTACATTCAAGAGATTTTGTAATTCATAATTGAAGGAAAAGCGATGAATTGTGTAAGTTCTGATTTCATATAGCATAGTTGTTAAATAATAATAATAATAATAAAGGATGTTCGTATTTATATGAAACATATTTGATGGTTATATTGGAGAGTGCATGAATTCTAGGAAGAAAAGTGAATTGGCTCTTTCCTTTCCCTAAGTTATTTACCTTTAACATATGTGTCAAGTTTGAACGACAAGTGTAAATAGCATTGGGTAATACTCTTGTTGTTAACAAAAAAAAACTGTGTTTTTTTGCTTGCTAATTGTTATAATCCAATCAAAGTGTTTGCTCACTGATATGTTCATTTACTTCCATTGTCATATATCAGTTTTAAAATGTTTGTTGTAATAAAAATGATATTGGATGAAGGTTAGAGGGTCTCTAATATAGATGTCCACACTTTAAAGGTACATGTTTTCTCATATTTTCAACGAGTAAGGCATCACATACCTTTCCTTGATCATGATTTGTAGTAAAATAAATATACTTAAACCTATCCAATGTTTTGTTGAAGCATGAAGATTAGTTATATTATTGTGAAAGCCTTTTTTTTTTTTACGAAGTTCATCCTAAGTGTAATAAATCTCTTTTGAAATTGAAGTTGTGTGAATATTGCTCCTGCTAGTTGACTTAAATAGCGCAATCATCCATGTCAAGTTATAATGGTGAAAGTCATAATTGTGTTGGAAACTTTTGTGTTCATTAGCGTTACAAGTGATATTCAATATGGAGAGTTCTGGTCGTGTTGGAAGACTATTTTGTTCTAATTTTATATAATTCACATACTCTACATGCTTTGTCTAGAAAATACAATATAAATTGATTTGTAAATCACTTGGTAGTTGATTTATAGAAATTCTTGTATACACCGATGTTTCAATCATTCTATAGATGGTAACTGCATATAGAATATCCATGTAGTTTCACTACAATGTGGTTTATGATTGATTGGAAGAATACATACATGAATGCATGCTCAACATTATTCCACTGGTGGGTTTTGTGGAACTTTCATATGAATATTTATATTCCGATCAATAGGTGTATTTCAAATTTCAATAATATGGACAAAATCTGGTGGCAATTTTTCTCTGACTCATTAATTACATAAGGACCATAAGGTCATTAAAAAGTTTATGGTTGGTCAAAGATATTTATGTATATGAATGCGCACTCTTATTTATTCTTTCATCGTTACCTAGAGGTGTTTATATTCATGATTACATTTCTATATCATATATCATTTGGCACGAAATGAGATTTGTTAGTTTTGTTGGAAAGTCTACATGTGTATTTGTGTCGTCATGCATTGTCATGTCTAGTGACATTTGAAAGAAGACTCTCACATGCATATATGTAGTTTTAATTATTGTCATGGAGCATGCTTAGTTGGTTCACTCACATGTTTATATGGTTCATGATCAGTTAGCAGCATGCTTAGTCTTAAAATAGAACAATCATTGTTGTAACAAAACACCCACATACATTTATAAATCTTAACATCACACAATCGCTTGGTATTATATAGAGTTTGATAATTATGATAGATTGTTCCATTCATTTTACCATTTCAATTATGAGCATGTATAGAATCGATGCAAAAAAATTTAAAAAAAAAAAGATATTTTGCCTATGTTGGAAGATTTCTCATGCATGTCTGAAGCTATGTAGTGTGAGGATTGGTGTTTATGCTAGCAAATTCTTGCATGATTCATGAAGTCTTCTTCTATGTTCTATGACAATGAATTTTCATACAATTCATGTGCAATTCGTCTTCTTGTTAATCTTCTTTATTCATGTCAGTAAGCTTTCATACATTGACCTAAGCGCACACATAATCTTGTATGTGTATCACTCATTTGTATCTCTCCCTTACACAATGGAGAAAAAGGATTCATGTAGCTGACCCCACGTAGTGGGATAAAGGATTGATGTTGTTGTTGTTGTATCTCTCCCTTACGCATGCTCTTCTAATGCTTTCTTTCCATACACTTAAGATGAATTCTAAATTTGTAAATCTTAATTGCTTTAGATTAATTCTTGTTTAATTGTGATTCTCTTTGAATGGTGCCTACTCTCATTCATATTTGCTCTCTTTCTATTGTTTGTGAGGCACATCGGGAGCTACTTCGACAACAATTTAGGAAGTAATCAGTCGCCTCCATTTCTTCCAAATTGAGGTGCTACGGCCGGTTGCACCGGATTAGCTTCGGTGAGGTAAATTCTAAAACTTAAAGCCCCCTAGATCCTTTAAACCTTGCATGTGACTAGGATCTCATAAGCTTTAGGTCCTTGTAGAAACCCTGCAATTAATTCTTCAAGTCCCCCAACCCGCTAGTAAGTAGGATTTTATTTGTTAGTGACAAATCTAAGCATGCATAATATTGATATATTTCCCCATATTAGAATTTTGTTTTCCTTTGATTGTCATGAATCATAATGTCCATAATAAAATATATTAATAAAGATAAAAAAGATAATTAAACATAAACAATCTCAACTTATAACATTCTAATAAGTGAAACTTATTAACATATTTAAATTAAATAAATTAACAACATAATTCAAACGAATTAAATTAAATAGACAAAATAAAATTGATAAAATTTTATAATAAAATTCCATATCAAAATTTGATTTAATTAAATAATATTAATTAAAAAATTAGTTAAAACTCAAATAAAACATTAAAAATTCAAACAAAACAAATAAAAATCAGTGAACAATAATTCAAATTTTTATCATCTCAAATAAAATGAGATCTCATGATTAATACATGTAATTTGATTTAATTAAATGAATTCATTAATTGAAGAACTAAACAAATAATTAAATGACCTTTCATGTTTTATGCTTGATTCTTTTGGAGGGAATATTAATATTTGATTTAAAAGGTCCTTAATCAATCTTAAATAACAAAAGAACCTTATGCATTGTATTCAACTCCTGCTGGAAGATATATATGCATTGGATTGGAGGGTCTCTGAATGATCAATTAGGCTTTTATGTGCTATGTTTGCCTCCATCTTGGAAGACATAAGCACATTGGATTCTTAAAGTACTTTAATAAATAACTAATTCAATATATTTAACAAACAATAAAACATAATTAGCCAAGGTGATTATTGGGTAATCCGGGCTTACAAGGCTATTAAATTAACCCCAAAGAGGGTGCAATAAACCTCATAGCCTGGTTTAACAAAGACAATCACTATTCAACCTAAATAACTATTAATAAAACACTTAGAAATTAGAGCTTTATATTCTTGTGCTTGACTCCTTTTAGGAAGGCAACGCTGTATTGGATTTAAAGCTTTAAGGACTAAAACACTTGATTAAAAAATGCAAGGACTCTATTCAACCAATCCTATCCTATATGGGGGGATGGTAGCATTGCAATTATGAGCCTTAGGACTTGGGCTAGTGACTTCTGCACTTTGGAGTTACTAATTATCATGGTTCCTTAAAACCTAGAATAAAACGACTCAAACAAATAAACCTTCTAAAATTGAATTAATAAAATTTTAAAATATTAAAACTTAAACTTAAATTAAAACCTTCCTTGACTTATAACCAATAAACAACCTCGAATTTAAATAAATTGAACATCAAATCCTTTAGGACATATCAAAGACAAGACATTTTACACACATTAAAACTTGTTTGTTAGGATAACTGACCTAGTCTTAGGCTAGGCTGTTAGTGTGCTTTGGTGTGATGCAGGTGCCTTTACCAAGAGGGTATCATTAGTATGTTTTCTTATACACTTTATTTACATACATGCATCATATCATTACTACTTAAGTAAAAATGGCTAAGTAGAATGTACCTACGATGCTTGTAAAAAAGCATTTGATATAGAATGTACCTAGGTGCATATGTATGCGTAAAGAGTTAAATGTAAAATGTAAGGTTTCAAGAGTTGTAAAGATTTAAAGGTATTTGCTTATATACAAATATAGGATTCCAAAAGATAATTTACCCTTTTTTAGAGGGTATTCCCTTTTGAAATTCTATAAGAAAAGCTAGAGCTAAAAGATTATAATCATATATATTTAAATCTGTATATTATATAGGAGTAGAAAATCAGGTTTGTTGTGGTGCAGTCTGGCTTGCAGATCCTGGGTTGTATGTATGTTCCAAATAAATGAATAAAAGATTTTATTTACGTATTTGTTTCATGCATCATTATACATGATGCTAGATAAATTCATTTGTATATTTTATGTATGCCTGATTTAAATCTTTGAACTAAAATCATTGATTCCTTAGGATATAGCCTTCTTATCTTGCATATATAGGATGATTAATTGTGTTTAGAATATTAGTTGGCAGCTCACTCCAGATATATATAACCCCAAATTGTACACCTATCAGTGTGTCTTCTTTGAATGCTAAATGGATTCTAGGTCTACAGTTCATTATTAGATGTTAAATTAATTTTTGGTCTTCTAAACTAAAATTTTTAATTAAACCTTTATACATTAAAGATTTAATTCTCACTAAAGATAAACATAAGGGCTTGTTCTTTTTGGAATAAAACCTAAGAACCTCCTATGTGCACTAAACTAAGAAGAGAATAATATAGCATCTTTAATCAAGAATTTTCTGAGATCAAAGTCTAAGATGTAATTAACCACGGAGAAAATCGATACCCACATCAAATAAACCTCATTCAAGCTGACGTATCGAATGAGAAAAATCTTTAATGGCTTTCACCCTAAAATCCAAATTAATCATAGATCATAGGATCATATATATTATTACCCATTGAGCTATATGTAGGTGAAAGCCACTACCCTCCATGATTAATCATATGTATGATCCTATTTGTTCTGTCATTGGTCTGCATGCATAGAGTGTAAAAGCCTATGACTATTTTGTCCTACAAGATAGTGCGATCGTAACCTTTGCATTCTTACCCCGCTAGCATCATCCTTTCGGAGAACCACAAATTTCTAGTGACCACGATGGGACAAGTTTCTCTCTCCATCTTTGAATGCTATATTATTTTCTTATATAGGCATTTCTAATTTGGATCTTAGTTTAGGTTCATCTCTACTATTCCGTCATCCTATCTTCTTCTTTAGTGAGGATTAGACTATTTTTTAAATTTTATAAAAAATTGATTTTTTTTTTTAGTTTATTAGATTTTTATCCTAAATTCTTAAGTTTAAATCCAGATTAAACTACTTTAATTCTCCTTATTCAAATCAAAATTCCAACTTCAATCAATTCCTAGTCGGAGTCTTTTAAACTTTGTCCTTATTTAAATCATTTCAAATGAAAGTCCATATTTTATTTTTGATGACATGATTCATATACTTGGCATAAACTCTAATCTCTATCATCTCCCTTATTTGAGCTCTTTTAGACTAGATCTTAATTCATATCAGTCCAAATAAAAATCCAAATTCCATCTTCAATGGTGGGATCCATGAATTTGATATATGCTAGATTTTCAAAAGAAAAATTAATTTGAGAGAAGTTTGAAAGTTAAAATACAATACAAACTATTGAGGGAATTTTTTTAGAGAGTAGGTGACTTATTTTTCTTAATGAAAATTTACTTCTATTTTATTTAGAATATGAAGTGTTGGTTAACTCCTCTAAATACTTAAAGAAGAAAATTCATGATGATCAATGCAAAGAGTATGTTCTCTCCCTCTCATTACTTGTGTGGGGTAATTTCATTTTTGAATCAAAATTTATATAAAATTTGAATTGAACTTGGAAATAAAAATCTTCATCATCTTCATGCAACCTTCTATCTCATAAGCATCTTTTACACGATGTTGTTGTACTTATATTATTTGCATTTAAGATCTAATTGTTAGAAACTCCCAAAGATATTAATTGCATTTATGCTAATTTGAATTTAAATAATATTAATTATGTTTAATCAATTTTGAAACACATAAATTTTAATTGCATGTATGTTCGTATTCAAATACATTTAATTTATTTATTTAATTGCATTACATATTTTAAATTTCATTTACGTTTCTTTCATTTAAGTAAGAGATATCCCAAATACTTTAATTGCATTTATATTTATTTGAAATTAAACATATTTAATTGCATTTAATCAAATTTGAATCATAAATTTTTTTATTTTTTTTAATATCCTAAGCAAAAAAATTAAACATTTTCTCCACATTTTAACAAATCTTTTAATTTTTATTTAATCATCAAGGGAAAAAAATGTTATAATCAATTAATATCATGAAATCAAAAAGACTTTCAAAGAGGCATTTATTACTTCTTAACTAACCAATAAATGACACTTCTTCTCCCACTCTTGATATCCTTTTTTCCATCGCTAATGCCATGCTTATCTCAAGCTTCTTGGTAGTTAATTCCAAAAAATATTTGGTGGATATATACTTTGATTAAAAATTGATGGTGTTTTGGCTAAAAAAATAGTTCACTACAGGAAAATTGTCTATTACTGACGGATTTTCCGGTGGACTAATTTCTGACGGATTTCCAACAGATTACAATGAGATATTTCTGTGATATTTTTTTGCAGATTTTTCGACAAATTTTCTAGCATATTTCCGACGGATTTGTTACCGGCGGATTTTAATAATTTCTGAAAAAATATTATCATAATTTAAATAATTAATAATTTTATAGATCATATTAATTAATTACTAATTTAATATTTTATTTTAATTAATTATTAACTTAATAGCTTATTTAATTAATTATTAATTAAATAAATTATCTTAATTATAATAAATTTAATATTTTATTTTAATGTATTCTTAATTAAATAATTAAAAAAGTTATTAAATTACTAATTAATTAAATATTGATTTAATAAATTATTTTTATTAAATATTAATTTCATAGCTTATTTATTAATTTTAATACATTTAATGTTATTTAAATATGAAATATATAATATAAGAACACATTTTGCGCTGCAGCAAAGTGGAAGGCTTTGTGAAATCCTTTCAAGAGGTAGGGGGTTCGAATTAAGGCGGGGACGCGCGCGAGTGGGATCAGGCTAGCAGGCGCGCTGTGGGCTCGAGTTTGGGCTGAAGGCCCGCTGGCGGGTGTGTTTTGGGCTTACTAGCGGGGTGGGTGGGCGGGAGATTTCGGGTTGTAGGGGGGCGTTAGGGAACGAGCCACAAGGGGGCCAGCCGGGCAGTGCGCCTCACGCGGCCGGGCCGGGAAGAGCAGCGGGCTGCTTGTGCCAGAGGTAGATGTCGCGGGCTGTCGGCTTTGCTGTATAATTTTTTTTATTATTCCGGAGGAGAAATCCGCCCAGACAATATTCAGGCGACAAAATTCCGCCAGAACAATTTTTCGAGGAATTTTTTTTCGAGGTTCGTTTTTCCGGCGAAAATATTTTCACAGGAAATCCGTCAGAAAATGATGATTTTCCGCCGGAAAAATTTGCCGTAATAGGTGATTTTCCTGTAGTGGTTGTATTTTATCCTCTTCCATAATATATGTGGTAAATTTTTTGTTATCATAAATTCCTTATTTGCTCCTACCATTCTATGAGGTAATTTTCCCATAAAATTAAATGCTAATCCTTATATATTGGCTCTTCTCCACCCATAAGTCTTAACTCTAAGAAGGCATCCCTCTCAACTTCCTCCGTATCTTCTCTTACGAAGGTTTGGCAACAGTAACGATAATGAAGGCCTAACCTATCTCTAATACCATGTCGAATTCAGATATTTGAGAGGGAAAAACCGTAGCTTTATTACACAAATTCATCCCTATTTATAGATCTACAAAGGATATCAAATAAATAAACAAAATAAATTACTGAATGAAGCAGTATTGTCCTAATACAATCCTTCCGAAATCAGCGACCTATCAACGGAAAGGAATTGACGTGATTCATGTGAGCCTCCCACGGATCCCTGTGGAAATTATCGGCTGGGATTAGCAGTGGAAACCATCGGATGGGATTTAACAATATCCTTACTAAATGAATAATAAAAGCAATAAAGAACTAATCTTCTCATTTCCTAGGACACATGCTCTATTTGTTTCAATATTGGAGCATTACCTAGCATGGTTTGTTTAAAAAGCAAGTGGTTCCTTAATATTTGCTTCCATTTGAACCATCTAGAATAGTACACTTCTAATAGTGCAAGAGGCTATTGTGATATGTTTCAGATGGGTCCTTCATACATGTACTTTCACGCAAGATGCAACCCACCTTTGATGATGTAGTTGCCCAAACTTCATTAAGATGATCATCTAGTGTAAATCCAAATCATGATTAAGATAATCACGATATTTTGATCCTCAATTTTTTGGTAGCTTTGTTATTTTAACTTTGCCCGTCCTTCAAGAATACTAAAAAAAACTACAAAAAAATTTGCAAGTTTGAGTCCCCACCCCACTTAAGTGCATATGTTAAGCCAAGTCTGGATACAGGGATTGTTCTTTGGCAGAATTGCTTGGTACAATACAAATTAGAGTGATAAATATGTACAACAACGCTAGCCATTCGCTAAAGTATGCTAGTTTAAATAATGATTGAGAGCAATGCTATGAAATCTATGAGCAAATGGAATCTATTGAAACAGACCGAATGGCAGACCTACCAATTCAGTTTTATACATCAGCTTTCTCAGCAGAAACTTATATGTTAACAGTTATGTACGTAATTTTCGTTAGAAATCACAAGTTTCACGCTTTCAACGAAGAAATAAATTCGTGAACATTACCAACTTCGAAGTTTGTCAGTTCATATTGAGAGGTTATGCGTCAGATATTAAGCTGGTTAACCTTTTGCTGATATAAATGGCTATTTACACATCATAAATGAATTCCAACATAACTTCATTGAGGAATAATATATCCCCAGGTTTCGTTTCTCTCAGAAATACAGAAGCTCACTGTTTGCACGCTGCAAAGATGCATCTATAAAATCATGATAAGATAAATTATATAATGATAATCAAAATACATAAGTAAACATCTATGTCATCTTGAAGATGCATACGACAACAACAAGCCTTAATCCCACTACATGGGGTCGGCTACATGAATCATTTTTCTCCATTGAGTCCCAAAGTCAAATTCTCAATTAAATGTAATAAGAAAAAGGTCATTTTTAATACTTTTAACCAAGAATTTTTAGATTCACCTCTATCTTTTTTAACATAGGCCGTATCTAATACATCTACTCCCCACTCTCCTAATAGGGTCATCGGAAGGCCAACATTTTATGTGACCAAATCATCTAAGACGACTTTCTGTAATCTTATCTGCCATTGGAGCTGCTCTAACCTTTTCACATATATACTCATTTCACTCATTTCACTCATTTCACATTCTATCTCTAAATGTAAAGCCACTCATCCACTTGAGCATCCATATCTTTGCAACTCATAACTTAATTTTATGCATCTTTTTCAATGGCCAAAATTCTGCGCCAAAAAGCATTGCAAGCCTCTCCACCATCTTATAAATTTTCCCTTAAATTTGAGGGGTACTTTTTCTATCACACAACAAATTCCTCCACTTCAAAAATTCAACATGAATTCTACTAAAAATGTTCGTATCTATTTCATTATCACCCAATGTCACAATCCCTCAACTAGATCAATTACTAATAAAATTATATTCCATGTATTCAGTTTTAGATCTACTCAAACGAAAACAATTAGATTTGAAAATATATATTTAAAAAAAATGATTTGAAGAAAGCTACAAAAACAAAAATAACAACAACAAAAACCCTTTATCCCACCATGTGGGGTCGGCTACATGAATCCTTTCTCTCATGTGTCCTGTTAAGAGTCAAATTCTCATCTAAATATAATAAAGAAAGGTAATTTCTAATATTTTTTAGCAAAGTATTTCTAGGTCTACCTCTACCTTTCTTAACATAAGTTAAATCTAATACATCTAATTTCCTAACCAAGTCATCTAAAGGCTGCCGCTTTATATGACCAAACCATCTAATGTGACCCTCTATAATCTTATCTTCAACTGGAGCTACTCCAACCTTTTCACGTATATGCTTATTTCGTATCCCCTCTCTAAGAGTAAAGCCACTCATCCACTTGAGCATCCTCATCTATGCAACATTTAACTTAATATTATGTTTTTCTTTTAATGGCCAACAATCTGCACCATAAAGCACTGCAGGTCTCACTACCATCTTATAGAAAATTCCCTTAAGTTTGAGGTTGACCTCCATAATTCAAGTTTACCTTCAACTCCCTCTCTAGTCTTATCAACAAGAAGAATATCATCAACAAAAAGCATACACAAGGGTACAACCTCCTCTTGCAAATATCTAGTGAGAACATCCATGACTAAAGCAAAAAGATATGGGCTTAAGGCTGATCCTTGATGTAATCCAACTGAAATAGGAAAATACTTTGTCAAACCACCTTGTATTTGAACACAAGTAATAGCACTTGCATACATATCTTTAATGACTTGAATAAAAGCATTATTAACCCCTTCTTATGTAGAACTCTCCACAACACTTTTCTTAGAACTTTATCGTATGTTATCTTTAAATCAATAAACATCATATGTAGATCCTCCTTATTCTCTCTATACTTCTCCATCAAACCTCTCAATAAATGTATAACTTCCATAGTAGACCTACCTAGCATGAATTCAAATTGATTTTAAGAAATATTAGTGTCAATCTGCAACCTATGCTCCATAACTCTCTCCAATAGTTTTAAAGTATGTTACATTAAATTAATTCCTCTATAATTCGCACAATCTTGTGCATCACATTTATTCTTTAAAATAAAAATCAACACGCTCATTCTCCACTCATCTGACATCTTTTTAGTCTTCATAATAATATTAAAAAGTTTAGTAAGCCACAAAATTCCTTCACCTCCTAAGCATTTTCACACCTCTATTGCAATATCATCAAATCCAACCGTTTTTCCACACTTCATTTTCTTTAAAGCCTCTTTAACTTAGGTTTTACTAATATGCCAATAAAAATAAAAATATTTATTTTCATTTAGGATGTTAAGGTCACTAAGGTCAATCGCATTCTCATAATCTTCATTGAAAAGTTTAGCAAAATATCTCATCCACCTTTGTTGAATATCCTCTTCTAATAAAAATACTGTTTGATCTTCATGCTTAAAACACTTCACTTGAACAAAATCCTTACTATTATCTCTTTGTTTAGCTAACTTATACATATATCTTTCGTCATCCTTAGTATCTAATCTATTATATAAATCATTAAAAGCTAAAATCTTTGCATTGCAAATTGCTTTCTTAGACTCCTTACGGACCTCTGTATATCTTTCTCAATTATCAAAATTTTTACAATTAAACCAATTTTTATAACAAATCTTCTATTTTTTTTTTCTTTTTTGCACATTTTAATTTCAACGCCAACTATTTTTACTATTGGTATTTTTTTAATACTCCAAGCACATCTTTTACAACATTTTTAATATGATTAGCTATTTTTTCCTATATAACATTAGCTTCCTCATGTCCGGACAAAATTTTAAGATCTAAAATCTCTTTCAAAAATACTTTTATTAATATTCTTTAAAAGCCCCCATCTAATCCTAAAACAACGATTTACTTTATTTCTTATGGTCTGCACCTTCATCTTAAAGTCCAAAACTAATAAGCGATATTTGGTACATAAACTCTCACTCATAATAACTTTATAATATTTGCAATCTAAACGATTTATTTTTCTTATAAGAAAATAATCAATCTGAGTTTTATTATATCTATTCGTATAAGTGATGAGATCCTCATCTCTTTTCTTAAACAAATTATTAGCAATTACAAAATCATAACCTAAGAAAAAAATCTAATATGGTCTTACCACATTCATTAGTCGCTCCAAAGCCATAACCATTGTTTAAAATTGCGCAATACGAGGCTTGCTTTAAAGCCCGTCTCAGCGTAATTCTAGTGAAAAACGCTTCGAGGCTTACGCCTCTAGCTTTTTTATAAGGCTTGCGCCTCAGCCTAACTGAGGCATGCCTTGCATCGCTAGCGTGAGGCTTACGCCTCATCCAATTTATACATTTTTTTTTTGTTAAAACTAACATAAATCACACCTTCATGCACATTCGAGCGCAACAACTTCCTCTCGATTGCCTCTACCTCCAGCTCGCTGTCTTCATCTCAGCCAACACCATCGTAGCCGTCACCGACAATCACTTGAAAGTTGTACACCACCATCTTACAAATTTTGGAGCATTAATCTCATATTTATGTTGATGAAAATATTTCTAAAAGATGAACATGATTGAAATAAATTAAAAATATATATATTAGAAGGCATTCGACTCTACCGAATGAAGCAGGGGATAAACCAAATTGTTATGGCAACAACTCAGATAAAGACCACCTCAGTGATGACAGTGCAAATGATTCATAAGTTGTTGCCAACTATTCCAACTTTCATTAAGAATTATTTGTAAATGACTAGAGAATTGAGAAAAAAGAAATTTGGAGTTGAACTTGATGTTATATGATACTTTTATGCAATTTCTATATTTAATATTGTTTTGCTTTTATAATATTTGGATTTTAATTCTATTTCACTCAATTTATCACTTGTCACTTTATATCTTGTGCAATTTTTTATTTCATATGTATGTAAATTTGTTATTTCATAATTCAATAGGAAGTTATATAAAAAATCACTTTTGACTTTTATTATCACTTAACACAATTTTTTGATTTTGAGGCTTACGCCTCAAAACGCCTTGAGGCTTAAGCCTCGCCTTATGAACAAAAAATGCATCAATACCTAATTGCGCAATTTTAAACATTGGTCATAACCACCATGAATGTTTTTAAAGTCATCTAACTCTCAACCGACATGTCCATTTAAATCTCCTCCAATAAAAACTCTTTCTTTGATAGGTATTTTTGTATTAATTCTTTTAGGTCATTCAAAAATTTTAATTTTAAACACATATCTAAACCTACTTGAGACAAATAAGCACTTATATATTAATAATCTTAGCATCAATAATAATCTTTAAAGCTATAATTATATCTTCAATTATATTAACTTTTATAACAGTCCTTTAAACTCTTATCTATAATCACACCTACATCATTTCTAGTACGACTACTACCAGAATACCATATTTTAAATCCTTAACTATCAATCTCTTTAGCCTTATCTCCAACCCATTTATTTTCATGAATACATGATATATTTATCTTTCTATGAATCATAATATCTATTAATTACATTAATTTGCCTGTAAGGGAACCTATATTCCAAGTTCCTATCCTAATTTTAATTTTATGGACTAGCTTCTTTGCCTACATACGTCCATAATGTGGGAACACTTACCTATTTAACACTGCACCTGAGCTCCGATGCAGCGGCCTTTGCTCACTTGTCGTTGTATTCAAGCCATACAATGCGTCGCTTTCAGGGGACGCCCTGGCATTAACACAATTATTAAATGATTCATGTCATGATTATTCGACAAATTTTACGCTAGCAGTCGACTACCTAACTCAACCCTCCACTTTTCTCATCTAGAACTTGGGACCTGACAACGAGAGTTTTGAAGAAAGCTATAAGATTACAAATAGAAAGTTTATAGCAAGGTTGAAATTGTCAAAAGTACCATTGCTACAATTGGACTAAGTTATCAAAAGTAAATCAAGGATATTCTATTCACTGAAATTTTGATAACAACCACTTATTGAAAAAAAAAATTGATGCAAAAGACAATTAAGATCCAACAAAAAATTGAAAATATGGATCCAATACAAGGAAGGGAAAATAGAGACAGGAGAGGAGCAGAGGATAGGAAAGGAGAAGAGAAGAGTAGAAAAATGATTTGAAGATAATTAGAAGACCATCTAGCCCTAGAGATAGGAGAGGGTGAAGGGAGTAAGGAGAGAATGGAAAGAACATGAGAGGGAGAAGAGAGGCTGCATATTCATTCTCAATCATCATTTCATCATTCTATTATATAGTTATAACCTAACCTCTTCTATTTATGGAAGAGAGGCCACCAAATTACATTGAAATGCAGAACTTAAAGCAAATGAAAACATAAAACATAAAATTTAACATAAGATCTCATGAATAAAGTAACATAATATTTGGTACATTATCGCTCTGCATCATTCTTTGGGACCAAAAAAATTTTTCTCGTTAAGAGATAAAGATGGCAGCCACGGAGGAATTGGAGATCCTCCAAGTAGTAGTAATAGAGGCATCAACTGAAGACAACATTCATTATTCAAGATCAGAGATAACTTAGGACAGATGAAGGAAGCAAATTACTTGACATAAGGCATGAGCTACATAAATGCACTCAGAAACAGGAATAAAGAAGGTAGAAGGGAAGATGGGAATGTGCAATCAAGGAAGGTGCTTGCTCTACAACGTTGATAATGAAGAGGTGTGTGTGTGATCAAATGGGCAAGGTTAAGAATGGAGACTTGGAAGAAGTCAGGGTAAGGAGTAGGTTAAAGAACTTTTTTTTCAAAATAAACACTTGGGTTAGTGGAGTAATTGTCAAATAGGTCATGCAAAGAAAGATGATTACATTTTACAGATCAAATTGTTTCTTATAATTTTGTAATAGGTCATGCAAAGAAAGATGATCACATTTTACAGATCAAATTGTTTCTTATAATTTTGTAATAGGTCATCCCAAATGACATGAGTGAACCTAAAAAATGCCTGGGGTCACAAAGTCGTTTGAGCGTACATTTTACACAAAAAATGAGTCATGATCAAGTGCATGGAGTGCGCATGACTATTGTGATGTACGGTGTTGTCAAATATGATGGCTAAAAAGATGATAGTTGCAAGTATAGCACATGTTGAGGGCCTTGAACACGATTATGGTACATGTCGTGCAAGATGTGCGCACAATTTGCATATAATTTGCACAAAATTATAAGAAGCAGACTTCAAATGCAAAAATTGCAAGACGAAGGTTTAAGGGTGCAAGGCAATTGATAGCATATATATATAAGGGTCGTTCAAGAGGTGTTTGCCAGAATATTTATCTGTTCTGCAAACGAAGTGTTGGCATGGGTGGGCTTTGCATGCAACGAGATGCAGTGCAAGTAAAAGTGGTTGGCAAGAGGACTAACAAAGGATTGAAGAATGAAATGAAAAGTGAGGAAAGATACAAATATGAAGTGATGTCAACATGCAACGACGATGTGTGGGATTTGCGGAATGGCATCAAGATAATTATGTGGTTGGTATGCTTGCATTGAACCGGTGTGTTAATTGTCGGCGAATTTGTCGGGATTAGTAAGTATTGGCGTTGGGATGCATGAGAATTGACGCAGCAAAAGGAAGAAGCCACTTAAGCAGGTGTCTTTCAGTATGAATTGGATGATGTTGGTTCTGAGAGTATTGATCTTATTGAAATTATATATCTTAGCAAGGCTTTTGAATGTAGTCAGGATTGCTTAACAAATCCTATTTTCCGCTAGCCATCACATAACAGATGGTGGGAACTTATATACTTACTATAAATGAAATTTGAAAGTAGCTGTGGAGTGCAGATAAATTTGACCAAACATATCCTCCATTAATTAATTATTAGTAGGTCAGAGCTTATTTTTATGATGAGCTCACAAAATGTCAATATGGTCAAGCAATTAAATTTGACCTCAAAGAGGTAAAAAATGTTAATATGGTCAAGCCATTAAATTTGACCTCAAAGAGGTAAAAGATGCAATGAGTTTTGGGGTGGGGCCGCACACTGGAGCGGCGTGCGCAAGCACCATAAATGGGTGCAGGCACGCATCGCTTCAAATGATGGTGCATGATATGATGGGCAGAACAGGTATGAAGCAAGTCACAGATCTATATGGATATAAGGCAGCTGCAATTTGTTGACCAAAATAAAACAAGGATAAGAGTGAATACAATGGTTATTAAACTTAGCAAGGATTCAACACTTATTTGCACTATAGTTCTGAAAGCACAATAAAATCAGCTAACATGTGTACAGAAATAAATCCGAGCAGATCAATAACGAGTTTGAGCTGCAGAAAAAGACAATTTACCACACTCAATCCAATAAATGGAGCAAACGAGTTTGAACAAGCAATTGTTCATCAGGCAAAATATGAAATCGATAAAATATATGCATGAATTAATTGCTGGAACAAAGCAAACAATTGTCAAGCAATCAAGCCACCAAGCAAAACATTTACAAAACAACAACACAAAAGGGAAGGGGCAGAAGCGATTCAACGAGCATGAAGCAAGCGAACAAAAAAACTATGAGATATACAATCATTAACTTCTTCAGTTAGTAAATCTTGAGGGTGAAGAGGATAAGCCTAATAAAAAAAGGATAAATGACTAAAAATTCAGATGGACTAGCTGGAATATATATAATCAATTAATTTAGTGATTATCATATTATACCCTTTTAAATAATTATTTCAATTAAAATAATATTATACGATGATATAAAATTTCTTATTTGTAGCACCTCATTTCAATCAAACAAGCACCTAAAGTAGCCCCTAGAACTTTTCCATCAGCCACACAGCATTAAGAGTGTCCAGCACTTTCAACAACACCAATTTAAGTAATAAATTATAGCAATGGCACAGTTGTCAAGCTTAAATTATATTTCATGCAATATTTTAGTTCTTCAAGCATCCAAAATTTTAATTAATCAACATTAAGGTTTTGTTTGGGACGGCTTTCCTCTTGCTTTCAAAAACAGCTTTCTAGTACAAAAAAATTTTGAATTTGAATTTTTTGTACTAGAAATCCATTTTAGAAAGAAGTACAAAAGTTGTCCCAAACGAAGCCTAAAATTTTCATCTAAGATAAAACTTTCATGCAGCAGAACACATGGTGTAACCCAGCAGAAAACAGTGGATGTACCGAGAGTATAGCTCTGCTTGTGATGATTACATATCAGAGAAAAAACATTGTTAACAAATAGCATTCAATCAGAAATAAACAAAGTCTGCGCCAAGCAAAATCTGAAAATGCAAGCCAATTATACCTGTGAGATAATCTTTTTTATCTGCGGTTCAAATCCCATGTCCAACATGCGGTCTGCCTCATCCAGTACAAGGTAAGTTACTCTACGCAAATTTGTATGACAAGCTTCCAGCATATCAATCAATCTACCAGGTGTTGCAATTACAATCTCAACTCCTACAAGAAAGTAAATAACCATGTCAAAAGGTTCTAACTGAGGTGCATGATATTTAAGAAGAAATGAAATAAAAAACCAAACAAAAACCTCTTTTCAAATCACGAATTTGTGGTCCTTTTGGTGCTCCTCCATAGATACATGTGCTTCTAACATTTGAATGCGAACCAAACTTTGCAGCTTCTTCTTGTATCTGAACCGCTAGTTCTCTTGTCGGGGCAAGAATCAAAACAATAGGACCGTCACCGTTGGCTGTGAATGCAAGAAACTTTATCATAATTTTTCATCTAAAACCAAACATGGATTTCACACATTTCAGCATATTCGCCTTGAATACAACATGAAAATGTGTAATTTAAGCATGACAAACTAACCCAATCGTGGTTGAGCATTAACATGAACTATTGCTGGAAGAAGATAAGCCAGGGTTTTCCCTGAACCAGTCTCTGCAATACCAATTAAATCTCTCCCCTTCAAAGCCATGGGCCAACCTTGAGACTGAATAGGTGTAGGTTCAACAAAACCACATTTTGTAATCACTTGGAGGCAGTAATCTGCTACAGCATAAGAAATTGTTCAACCAATGAAAAAAATAAAATTTCTCAATAACCACTGGAAGTGAATGTATGTGAAGTTCACATGATCAAACTTTCCACAAATGCACTATGGTTCTAAATATTAATAATAACAAGTGCTTTGAAAGATAGGGAAGTTGAAGTATCTCCATTGGAAAAAACCTTTGTATTGCAAGCATCATAAAATGACATAGTTGGCCAAATGCTGATACAACTATCAAGTTTTCTAACACCAAGTCTTCCACAAACTTAACCTATTGTCTGTTCAGAATAGACTAATTGTCCTTAAATAACACTTATTTTTTGGTATGCAAGGTCTTAGAAAATGGATAATCATTCGCAACATTGAGTTTAATGAACAGAAAACAACATACAATGTGCACATACACTTGACAAGAAAACACATCACCATTATAATTCTACACTACATTAAAACAATTGTGATAGGAAATACTTGAGTTCGCAAGTAACCCTAAGGTAATACTTGAGTTTGCAAGCAACCCTAACTCAAATCGGAGATCAAACAGCGAAGATATTGCTGTCCAGAACAAAAAACAGCAGAAATCTGCAGTTTACAGCAGAAAGCACCAATCCAGGAAAATTCTGAGAGAAAACTCAAAGGAAAGCTTGTATTCCACTAGACAATGAATAAAATAGCAAAATACAATTGATCCTCAATTCGAGAGGATGATCGATCTCTCCCAAATCTCTAGAAGCCGCTAGAGCCCAAAGAAAACCTAAATCTAAGAGATCTCAAATTTCAGCCAAATTCAAGATGCCCAAACCCTAGGAAAACAAAGTATTTAATGCATACAAATCAAAAGGAAAATCCTAAACAATCCCTACATTCAATTTCCCTCCTAGAATCCATTTAAAAACCTTCCTAAAATGAGCTCTCAGACATCGCGTGCGTGCGGTTGACGGAAGAGGCGGAGATGTTCCGCCCGTTCTCCGCCTGGGCCGGTCTCGCGTGGGCCGGCTGAACCGGTCCAATGGACCGATCTAACAATACTCCCCTCCCGAAAATCCACCTTGTCCTCAAGGTGGTAATATGCTCGTGTTCAGGTGGAGGTGGCCATCCTTGAGATGATTGAAAATCCTTACTGTATTGCTGAACCAATGGTTGCACATAAAGAGAAACATCCTCTCCTTCTTCCAAGCTGATCGCATCCAGCCTGTGTAGTCCCACCAGATAATTTTCCCCCGCCTCTTGTACGTCCCTAACCATGGTCTTAAGTGATGTGATGGCTTTGGATAGCCCTGCATCTATGATGCACCGACACTTCTCCTCAAAGAGGCGTGCAGTGTCCGACACCGTGTCCGACACGACACTCGTCCGACACTCGTCCGACACGTGTCGGACACATTTTCTGATTAAAAAATATTAAAAACAAATTGGACACGCGTGTCCGACACGTGTATCTTAAATATTTTATAATTTTTTTAAAATATAATTTCTTATATTTGGCGAGATTTAAACTAAATTTCTTATTTCCTATCCACAACACCAAATCAACATCTGCATTTAATACCCATTCATCGAATGTTCTCATTTTAATTTCTCTTTGGCAGTGAAGGTATTTTCATCTCCTCTCTTTTTGCACAATTACATATCTTTCTCTTATTGAATCAGAGTTGAAAGCAGTGATATTCAATGATGATGATATTGAAGGCCAAAAACAAACCTCTAAAGCTAATCATAGTAGTTGAAGCTTGAATGCTTGATATTGTAGTAAGTGATTATTTGCTTATATTTTGTGGTTGTACTAGATATTTTGTACTAAATATTTTATATTATAAGCTAGCCAAGTTATCATGTCATTCATTTATTATTGTTTGTCATTTTTAATATGATATTACATTAATATATATATTATATAAAAAAATGTATTGCCGTGTCCGCGTCGTACCCGTGTTCTATATTTTAAAAAAGCCGTGTCCGTGTCGTGTCGTGTCCGTGTCGCTGTGTCCGTGCATCATAGCCCTGCATCTCCCCTTATGACTACCCTTCTCTCATCCATCATTAATTCCATCGTGAGTGCTCCCCAATTGTCCTTGGTTTCTCCCAAGGTTTGCAACAACTTCATCCCCAGGATGACATCAGTGCTTCCTAACTCTACTGGGAGAAAGTCCTCTCTTACTTGAATCCCCTAGATAGTCAACACCACTCCTTCACAGATTCCCTAGCCTTTCTCCACCTTCCTTGTACCCATCATCACCCCATAACAACCGGTGTCCACCAATTTCACTCCCAGTTGTTGACGACCTGAGTGGAAATGAAATTGTGGGTAGCCCCACCATCAATTAGCACCACCACCTCACGGTCAGCTATCTCTCCTTTCACTTTTTCATAGTGTGACTCGGAGTGAATCCCACTACAGAGTTCAGAGAGACTTCTGTCACATCCAGGTGCAACTTCTCCTCTTCTTCAGATTTGCTCCCACCTCCCTCCTTGTCTTCCTTGTCTTCACAAACAATGAGAACCTGAAGAGTTTGGTCCTTGCACTTATGCCCCGGCATGTACTTCTCATCATATCTGAAGCACAACCCCTTTACCCTCTTCTCCTGCATCTCCTTCTCTGTCAGCCTCTTGAAATTTTCCCCACTCCCTCCTCCTACTGGCTTCTCCCAGGTGGTCTCATTAATGTTGCCTGATGCAGGCCCCTTGGGTGCTAGAAGAGTGGTCGTCGTCCTGTAAGAGCCTCCTGAGCAGTTTCCTCGAGCCCCTCTTTCAGACTTCTTCTGGTCTTCCACCAACTGGGCCAACTCCATGGCCTTGCCTAGATTCTTTGGCTCCAACACTCTGACTGTTGTTCTTACCTCCGGTTTCAGCCCCTTCATGAAATGCCCTTCCAGGGCTAACTCCGAGATATGATCCAGCCTACTAGCCAAATACTCAAACCTATCCTGGTAATCTGCCACCGTGCCTTCCTGGGTAAGGGCAAAGAATTGCTCATAGAAGTCATCCTCCCTCATCTGCTCGGAAATGCTCTAATAAGCATTCTTTGAACTCCCGCCAGCTTCGGATAGGCTCCCGTCTGTCACGCCACTGATACCAAGCTAAGGCTTTTCCCTTCAAGCACATTCCCTCCGCTGTCAATTTCTCCTCCTCCGTCAGCCCATTGACAGCAAAATATCGCTCCAACTTATAAATCCACCCATGGCCATCCTCACCCTCAAAAATGAGCATCTTCAGCTTCCTCACCTTTGGATCTCCTCCGTTTCTCCGGTATCCTCCATAACCTCCCATTCCTCTAAGGGGAAGAGCTCCGCAAGTGTCCCGATCATCCCTCCGATGATTATACTTGAATCCCTCTTCATACTCTCCTCTTCTCCCTTCAAAATCATCACCTCGACGCTGAATTCCTTCAAACTCAACACCTCGACGATGACTTTCCTCCCTTCTTCCTTCAAAAATAGCCCCTCGACGCTGAATTCTTTCGTATTCAGCACCTCAGCGATGAAATTCTTCCCTCCCCCCTTCAAAATCAGCACCTCAACACAGGATTCTTTCAAATTCAGCACCTCGACGATTGAATTCATCCCTCCTTCCGACAAAATCAGCCTCCCGTTAGTCGTATCCCCTACTCATCTCTTCTCTAGAAAATGATTCTAAAGGGGGCATGTCATTCTCCTCCTCCATGATTTCCACCTCCGAATTCCTCCTCCCCCATAACGGGTTCGGATTTCCTCCCATGCCATGGCCGTCGGTGGTCTCTCATACTTCCGATGTCACCGGATTGGTCTTCATTTCAAGTAATTTCTTCATCATTTCTTCCATCAAGGTGAATTTCCCCTCCAACCTTTCATTGTTGGAGGTGATTTGATTTTGAAAATCGAAAAATCTTCGCTCCAAATCGGATTTCAATTGTCCGATTTCGCCTTCCAAGACTTCTACCTTCATCCCGGCCATCGTTCTTCCCAAGAATCACAAAGATCTTTTTTTTTTCCGGAAATGAAAATCCAGCTGAAATTTCAGGATGTCAGCGCCAACGGTACCAAAAACGATGCTTTGATACCAATTTGATAGGAAATACTTGAGTTCGCAAGTAACCCTAAGGTAATACTTGAATTCGCAAGTAACCCTAACCCAAATCGGAGATCAAACAACAAAGATATTGCTGTCCAGAACAAAAAACAGCAAAAATCTGCTGTTTACAGCAGAAAGACAGCACCAATCCAGGAAAATTCTGAGAGAAAACTCAAAGGAAAGCTTGTATTCCACTAGACGATGAATAAAATAGCAAGATACAATTGATCCTCAATTCGAGAGGATGATCGATCTCTCCCAAATCTCTAGACGCCGCTAGAGCCCAAAGAAAACCTAAATCTAAGAGATATCAAATTTCAGCCAAATTCAAGATGCCCAAACCCTAGGAAAACAAAGTATTTAATGCATACAAATCAAAAGGAAATCCCTAAACAATCCCAACATTCAATTTCCCTCCTAGAATCCATTCAAAAACCTTCCTAAAATGAGCTCTCAGACATCACGTACGTGCGGCTGACGAAAGAGGCTCCGCCTGGGCCGGTCGAGGTCCCGCGTGGACCGGCTGGACCGGTCTAACAAATTGCTAAGATCCTAATATAGTTTGTAGAATAAAGATTAAATTTACAACTTTGCTACTACTTATGTGCTTCTTATGTGTGTGGTTTTGCAACTTCTTGTGGTTGGGAAAAATTCAGCAACTATCAAGTATCAAGCAATAGCTCATTCAATTCAGAGACCAATCATGGTAAATATGAGAATGCTACAACTTTATATTAGCTGAAACATTATAATAATAGAAGTTATGATATCAAACATAACAAGGATGATACCAAAAACCTTTGTTATCTTACAGAGACATTGATTGATTGAACCAAGCAAGTACAAGGCCATCTTTGAATGACTAGCAGATACAATAAGATAAGAACCAAAAGGAAATAAATTAACACATAATTTACTCGAAGGGACATTTCCTATCCAGTTTGTAACAGCTGCTTAGTTGAGAAGGAGGTTGGTCGAAGAACTAGGAGGGCTCTAATAAGTAAATCCAAGGTTTTTCCTTGGGTGCATGCTCATACAAACTAGCAAACACAAGAACTGCTTCGTCAAACATGGAAACATAGTGGTTCTTCAACTTTTCCAAAGAGGAAACTTGTTGCTGACTAAAGAATATCCAACCAAAGTGAAATACAAGAAAACAAACATAAGATCAGGCCAGTCATAAATCACTTAACAAAAATTCATAATTAATTATCATTAACACACATCGAAGTTCGGTAACATTCAGCTCAAGCACCAAGATCAACGTGCAACATCATTGGATAGATGAGGAGTCCAGCAGCATCTTTACTTCGCCACTCAATTGTATCTTAAAGCACTAACGTTCTAAGAAAATGCCTTCACAAGATGGGCAATCTATCAAATTTTTGTATTATGAGTATTTGCGGTTCTATGAATACATTAGATCCTAAAAAAATAGATTGATTCCAATGTTCATTGACCATCAGCCAACAGTTACATCAAATCAAATCAAAATTTTCTAAACTTATCACTTGCACATCCAATATCTATTCAACCATCAAGAAACATATATCCAAATGGAAAAAATAATTTTAAAAAAAGGGTATTCACATACATACCACACTATTTTTAACATATCTAGCACCCAATCTATGATATTTACTCATATTACGCTTTAGCATCTCAATCACATCAAAAAAAAATGCATAAAAAATGCATTTCACTTAAGAAAAGTTAATATTATTGGTGTTTTTTATGTGTTTTAAACATTCCTAAATCCCCCAATAAAACATAACACAAAGGATCTAAGCATTCATGTCAACCAACACAATAGCGAAAAGCTTTCTACCATCATCCTACACAAGTACTACATAAAGAATTTGGATATTAGTCAGATAATAGTTTGTTTATAATTTTGAATGTTTTATTATATACTTTTATTTATCCCTTTCAACCATACACTTGATTGTCAAATTTCTGGCCAATTTTAATGTTCATGTTATTAGATCTTGGAGTTATAATACAAATAATGTGATTATGAACTTTGAATTTTGGAATTAATTTCTTTTATACATAATTTTTTTAATCATGGTTTTTTACTTGGAATAATAAAAATATAAAATTTATGGGGCTTAAGAGTTATGCCTTGAGCAAAATGATACTTGCTGCAGCCAAAGTTCCATAAGCAAAAAAATTACCGAAGAAAGTGTACATAGAATTGTCCAAGGAATAATGATGCTCAAGTTCAACTAAATCATAGTAACTAAAAAGGGAGAAACCATACCTGGAAAGTTAGCTTCCTGGAAGAACCTGATGGGCTTAGGGATATCATATCCTTCAACCGTAATATCCCGCCTTCTGCGGTAGAGCGTCGCCTCCTGCTCCGACATGGCCTTAACGGAAGGGCTCTCGACATAGAAGTCTTTCTCAAACGGTATGAGCCCATGAAAGTTCTGCTTAGGCAGCACAATGTTGTCCAGATCATCCCTAGGTTTGCTAAAATCCCTCTTTTCACTACTAAAACCACGACCACCAAACCCGCCACCTCGCCCCCTGGTACCAAAATCCCTGCCTCCTCCTCTTCCTGCTGCTCCCCCTCTTCCTCCTGATCCTCCTCTTCCTCCTCCTGCTCTGACTCCCCGGCTAACTTCAACCCCCCTTCCTCCACGGCCACTAATACCACGGCCCCCAACCTCATGCCCTCTGCCACGGCCCGCAACCTCATGCCCTCTACCACGGCCCCCAAACTGATGCCCTCTGCCACGGCCCCCGAACTCATGCCCTCTGCCACGGCCCCCGACCTCATGTCCTCTGCCACCTCCACTCCCAGAATCAACCCCTCTCTCTCCCCCTGGTCCAGAGCCGCCACCATAGGGAGGTATCAATGGTATATTTGAACCACCGGCTGGGAAGGGTTGACTGGGAGGAGGGTAGAACGTACCATGAAAACCGGCAGGGTTCACCGACGGAGCGGTAAAATGCGGTGCTTGGAGCAAGTCACTGCATTTTAAAATCGACGTCAAGAGATTATAAACGAGCAATTAGAAGAAAAAAATCAGAAAAGCTCTGTGGAAAAGGGCAAAAATACGGTAGGAGGAGGGCGGAGCATATTGGACCTTCTTCTCTCCCTGTAAGAATATGGATCGGCGTATCTAGAGTCGAACGGATTCATCCTTGTCACCGCCGGTACAAGCTAAGCGAGCGTTCTTCGGGCCTCCGCCGCCGGCAAGGTGCGGTCTCCAGAAACTTTCTAGGGCTCCCAGATTCGAGTAGCAGGAACAACCCCGTCCTCTTCCGCGCTATGAAATTTCTACTAAACTTTAGGTGTTCCTTTCGGGAAAAATTGGCTGACAATTTTGCATGAAAATGAATTATTATATTTATTTAAAAATATATTTAATAATTTCAAAATTGATTATAATATGATAAGAAAATTTTGAAATTAATTTTAATTTTAATTGATTTCTTATTTAGGTTAAATTTAAAATAAATATCCATTATAAACTGATATATAATTATTCTAATATAATTTTAGTTAATATTTATTCATTAATTTCCTTTTATCTCTTCCTCCATTATTCTCTTCCTTTTTATCAAAATAAACTTAAATGAATCTCTTCAAATTAGGTAATAGAATTTTACACCAAATTTTTTCTAAGTGTTCCAATAAAATCCTTCAAAAATTTAAATGAATACCTTCCCTCAATGTTTCTCCCAACTCAAACATATATAATGAATATATGAAATAAATAAATAATTATACGGTGTAGAATCCCAATATCAATTTTTTATAGAATTATTTATTTTCATATCTTAACTAATCAACAAGAGTTTCTATAAGTTCATTAAAATAAATCAATCCATTAGAAGTAACAAAAAAACATATACATCAAAATATAAAATTATTCATCCCTCAAATTTCATGTATAATAGCTAAGAGTTCAATCCATATATTCACTAGTCTATCTTTTAACTCTTGGCTATAAAAGAATAAAATTATAAAAAAAAAAAAAAACTTGAATCCTAAATTTGGCCTCACTCCGTGGATTTCGACTCCTTCATGAAAATAAGCAAAACTACATAGTGAGCTAACAACATAGTAGGCTATCAGAACCTACAACTGAAACAAATATAAGACAATATAAATAGTATGCATATAATCTTTCAATCACTATCAGTATAAACATATGTGTACAGTATTAAATGATCAATGAAACAATATGTTATATGATCAATAAACATCAATACCATTGTATATCTTAAGAGCAGTGATAAGTAATAGGTAATCATATATAATTGGTTAATAAACCCTGTCATTTTTATACCCATTAGCTTTAGAATATATATATATATATATATATATATATATATATATACTAGTTAAATGCCCATGCACATGGTGCACGTTAATAAAATTTTAAAAAATAAAAAAGATATAAATATAATTTAAAATTAATTTATGATATGCTATATGATTAATACTCAAGTATTTATAAAAATTACATGTAACTTTTTATATCAACTTTTTTTTTCATTCTTTCATATAATAGTTCTAAAAAACTTGAACTTATCACAAATTCCTTTCACTTAAAAGGTAATTAAAAAAAACAAACTTAAAATTTTATAAATTTAATAGGTTATGCAATTTAGATGATGCAGCTAGAAATCGTTATTGATTTTAAACCATTCAAACACATTCGAAATCCCTAACATGTATTCATTTTAATTTTACATAGAAAATGAATTAAAAAAAAAATCATCGTGTTCTAATTGTGTTTGCTATATATCTACAAATAATAAAATAAAGCCTATGTGTGGAAAAGATTAGTTATTTGTTGGCAAGAATAGAGTGGAAGTTGAGGATGGTTTGTGCATCTTCAGGTGAAAACTTGGCCCTCTTAATATCTGACATCAAGTAGTTGGTCCATCTCAAACTACAGCTATTCGCACATCTATTAAATCCTACAAGTGAGCAATAACAAACTTTCTTGATAAATGCTCATAATTCATACAAAATGATTGATACTATAAAGAGAAAATGAGGAAGAATACAATACCAACATGCTTAAAAAGAGCTCTCCAACTGCAATGGCCATGCTTCTGGATGTAATGAACCAACTTATGATCTTCTTCAAGTGTCCAAGGGCCATTCTTAAGGTCATTATCATCACAATAAGGTGATCTTCCCATGAGAAGAGAGTAGAGAATGATGTAGAGAGTAATGGAGTTGGAGAAAAAAAAAGGATAGTAGGTTATATCACTTATTTATATGGTTAATTTATACACATCGCAAGGCATGGGACCACCATCTTAATTTGGAAAGAAATTATCACCAGATTAAAAACAAACCCTCAACCTTTTTCATCCGGGCTTGGGACCGACATCGGCGGTTTTAAAAAATTTTGATATAATATTACCTCTAAATAATATGTTGGATATGTAGTGTGAGTCTCGGTATAAAAATTGATACTACAAAAAACAGAATATATTTAAGATATGTCAATTGGTTGAAGTTATAGTCAATTAATTTAAAGTAGATGTACACATGGAGAAGTTTCATTTATAAAATTTCTGACTATTGTTAGACATTTATAGTATCAGTTATAAATAAGATGCATATTCCATTTAATTGAGAAATGCCAAACTGCCAGCATGCAAAAGTGAAAAATATATTCCAATATTTATAATAAACTTTGATTAATTACCAAGTAAATACAACTTAAACATCCCACAAAATATGAATATAGATGAAAGATTGAATTAAAAATTAATAAAAAAATGAAATACAAAATAAAACATAAAATAACACGCTTAAATGAGATAACTAAATATCTAAAAAATATATTTTAAAAACAAAACTTAAAACAAAGATTGTTGAGATGTAATTAAAAATATACCAATTCGATTAAAATCAAATTCTATAATAGATCATACTATCAACTTACAATGATGGGAGATCTACATCTGAAATGACTTCACTAAGGATGTGTTCCTATTCTTGAATGTTCTGATTCATTTCACGTGATAAATTCTCTTATCCCTGAAGTTTAGCAATCTTTGGATAATAAGCTCTAGCAACAGGAACTTATTTCCTGTAGCATCTTTCATTGCCTCTTTATGTTCCTTCGACCAAAGGCAGCAACTCCCAAATTGAAGCTCACAAGAACTCTCAGATCCATATAGATTTGAACACTTATAAAGATTTGCAACAATTCTGTCACCTGGCTGACAGAAGAAAAATTATATGAACCATGACATATTATTATTTTTGCAAGATACGCCTTCATTTTGAACCATCTCAGATTTAGAACCAAGAAAAAGGTCAAGAAATAATACAAATCAATATTTGGTTGATGAAAAATTGAATTAAAAACTAATAAAAAATGGAATGCAAACTTAAATATACAATAACATGTTTAAATGAGATAACAAAATATCTAAAATAAGATACAGTTTTTCTAACTTCAATTGTAATTGTTTATTTAAAATTCCTTAAACTACAATTATTAACTTGGTTGCTAGTCATATATTTGGTTGCATATCTCTGAAATTCATTCAAGCGGCTCGTTTTGGTATACACAACAAAAGAAAATATCATTTTTTGGACTCACGTTAGATCCACATTCACAATTATATGAATCCTTAAATTGTGAAAAAACTAATCAAACAATTGACCTATGTTTAATTTAATTTAACAAATATTTATCCAAATATTTATCAGAAAATATCATTAGTAAAAATTTATTGCAATTCTACTGTGATCGAGAAAATTTATTAGTGGATGGAGAAAAGAATTTTTCAAAGCCAAGGAATTGAAGACTGATAGTTTGCAATATATTGGTTAACTTCGACTAAAAACTAATTTGAACAACATAGAACTCATATAGGTGAGGGAGAATATCAAATAATTCTATCTGCAATAAAAAAAAATTTACCTGATGAATCACAAAGAAACAGGGCAAATAAAACTGTGGAGAGAGAGAGAGAGAGAGAGAGAGAGAGAGAGAGAGATATGGCAATCATGCTAACTTCAACTAAAATTCAAATGACTTGGCAGAATTCAGTAACTATAAAGTAATGCATGGTGGAAAGGCCAGTAATAAATTCAATTGTCTCAAATCTTTGAGAAGAGCATTGGAAATAAAGCTGAGAAGACCTATAAATGTAAAGTTTTTGGAGAGAAGCGAGGCTAGGAAGGCAAGAAGGCATGCAATCCAGGTTCTCAGGAAGTTGTAGATACAATACACACCAAGATTCCTAAACCCTAAACTTCTTTAGAAAACATTAAGAAAGCCACCCCAACCGAAGCCGGAATTAAATCCTGCTTGTTGCAAAATAGCCCATTAAGGCCTAATTCATGCATGTAAAAAAACACAACAGAAGAGATGCCATCCAGGAGAACCCCTAGGGGCATATGACTCATCATAGCCCTCTCTAAAAATACAAACAAACAAACAACAAACAAAACAAATTTCTCAACAAGGAAACAACACAGATCTGAAAAAGAGCACATTGGAGATGAACGCCGTACCGATTATGAGGAAAAATATAAGTTGTGTTGCCAGCATTGTAAAGAGGAATAAGAAACTCATGCTCTGGACGAAGTAGAAGAAATGTGACCTGCAATTCCATTACTTCCATAAAAAAAATAAAAATAGCCTTTCATTGTTTCCCAAAGGCCCTAGCTTATTTGATCCAACATTTGTAGAAAGAAGAAAGACTAAGAAGGTAAGAACGCAGATAATCCATGCTCTCAAGAAATGCTTGATAAGGTACAGGTTTAAAAAAAAATAACATAACAGCAGAGAGGCCATCCAGGAGAACCCCTAGGGCCATATAACTCATCATAGCCCTCTCTGAAAAAAAAAAGAAACAAACAAAACAATTTTGCAATAAGGAGTCAGGCACCAATTTTATATAAGTATTTTTAATAAAAACTAAAGAAATTATTAAAAAAAATTATTTACCTCCTTATCCATTAAAGTAAATTTCTGGATCCTTCCTTTCCCAGATTTGAATGTTCGAACAATGTCAATTTGAGTTATAACAGCAATAATACGCCAATAACGTTGGTGAAAAGATAAATTTCTGATAAAACTTGAAGCCTCCATTAATTTTTATCTGATATTAACAAAAATATGAACTTTGTTAGTAAAAAAAAAATCTTAATAATAAACTAATTTCACTTATTTAAATATATATTCATACCTGCTGATTGCTTGAAAGTATTGAAAATCTCTTTATATACAATATTTTTTGTATAAGAACCTTGAGTTGCAGCATATTTATCTGATATAATAAGAAATTTTGTTTGACTCATTGATATACGTCTTGATAATGCTACATATAATTGGCCATGTGAGAAAACATTATGAGGAAGATAAATCCCAACATTAGGAATTATTTGGCCTTGGGATTTGTTGATTGTCATTGCAAAACACAAACGTATTGGGAACTGTTTCCTCTGAAATTTGAATGGCAAAGATTCATCATCACTTGCACATAACGGAATCCGTGGTATCATGACAGTTTTGCCTGAGAATTGCCCCATTGAAATTTTTGTAATAAGAACATTATTTTTAAATGATTTACATATCATCCGAGTTCCATTACACAAACCATTTGAAGGGTCCAAATTTCTTAAAAGCATTATTGGGCAATTTTTCTTCAGAGTAAGACGATGTGGAGGAAGTCCATTAGGTGTCAATGAATTAAGAAATTCAACTTGATAAAGATTACTACTATCATCAATAACACTGTCAAAACTAAAGTAAGTTACCTCATCCCCTGGAAACATTTTAATAAGCTTATGATTAAGCTTGTCAACATATTCATTTTTTGTAGCTAGAATAGATCTTTCCATAATGTATTCTGAAGATGTAGATTTTTCATGTAGAGAGGGAAATATAGCATTTATTAATAAATCTTCTGAAGTCTGATCATTTGAATATTCTATTATCATCTCATCTGGAATATGAACCAAACCATCTTCAGTTTTCTCCTCATCTCCATTTCCAATTCTAAGAATGAAGTCACAAAACAATCGATCTGTCCTTGCTCGCATATTCTCTTTTAAACTGAAAACTTCCATATCTGACCATAAATATGACTTAACCATGCTATAGTTAATAGTCTCTAATCTTGATGCACGTCTTACGACTGGCAATACTTGACGAAAGTCGCCTCCAAATACAATCACTTTGCCACCAAAATAAATAGAATTATTCATAATATCTTTTAAAGTTATGTCTAAAGACTCAATAGCTGTTCGTTTCACCATAGGAGCTTCATCCCAAAGCAGAATACTTGATTTTCTAAGTAGCTGAGCAAGTGCACTTTGTTTTTTAATTGCACACAAACTTGTCTCTGTTGAATTTATAGGTATCTTGAATCTTGAATGCGCTGTTCGACCTCCAAGTAATATTGATGCAGCCACTCCTGATGTAGCTGTTGCAATTGCTATGTGACCATTATTTCTTAGAGTTGCAAGAAGTGCACGATACAAATATGTTTTACCTGTCCCTCCAGGACCATCTATGAAAAACATGCCATTCTGTTTCTTATTTACACGATTTATAATTTCTTGGTATGCGTTCTTCTGATCTATATTAAGAGTGTGTACCATATCTATATCTTCAATCGGAGTGATAACATTTCGCTCTTCACATATTTCTCTATTATGAAGTTCATCATTATAATCAATAAACTCCTCTTCCACAGGTGGCAATTTTGGCAAGTCGAAATCATCAATAGACTTTCCCATTCTCTCGAGAAATATATTTATATCTAATAATGTTTTTGAAATACACTCGTTAGAAGAAATCTCCTTATCGATTCGATAGTTGTGAGATAAATCCATATAGTAATCATTCCATAATTGAAGAATGTTAGTTGGCTCGCAGTAAATAAGAAGAATAGAAAATAATTGTCGCAGTGCATTTGGCATTTGATAAATTGTTGCATCATTTAAACAATCTGATTTATAATGATCTGTTTCTAGAAGACCATGCTTCTCTGCAGCTTCTTTAAAAGTAGAGCAATGAATTCCATGAACTTTTAATAAATCAGAAAATGATGTTGGTTCATACACATGATTTAACAATATTCTGAGATAATATCTTTCACCGTCTGATGGATTTGTTGTGTTTATACGACCTATTTGTTCATATCTTTGTCTTCGCTTCCATATTTTCTTGGTTTTTTCCCACACATATTTTTCAGGAATTTCTCTATAAAGGTATTTATTTGCCTCTGAATCAATTTCATTAAGATGAAAGAACTCGGTCAACATAGTTTTTTTTTCAGCATTGCTTTTTAAGATATCAAATAGATTCTGATTGTCTTTATAATAAACTGATTGCTGATCTTCTAAATGTATTTGTAAATTACACACTGATGGATACAGCTCATTTAAGTCAAATTCAAATATTCTCCAAAGTGCTTCTCGTGCTGATACCCATCTACCATCTTGATATTGTTGAATCTCATCAAAAGGTTGTTCTCCATTTTTTTTTGAAAATGACACTGAAATCTTATCATGTCTCTTATAAATATATTTATAAATATATTTCACTGCTTTAATACCGGAACATATCTCAACATTTATATGGCAATTATATCTAAATAATAAATATGGATTATAAGGAATAACCCAACGATTATCTAAAAATTTGTTTCTGACTTTTACTTGTTGGCCATCATTTCTTCTTCTATAAACTGGATATGAGTCATCTCCAATTACAGTTTGGGTTGAGAAAGATCTAGGATATTTATTCTTACATAATCCTTTTTTCATGCAAGCATTATTCTTATTTAAGTTTCCACATGGACCATGCATCATATATCTTACAACCAATTCGTGTAGCCTCTTATATTTTGAAGGATCTGGTAATTCTGCAGAAATAATTCTATCAAACTGAAATGGAACTGTTATTTTAAACGCAGTATTCAAGATAATCAAAAAATGAGCATGTGGAAGCCCTCTTTTTTGAAATTCTACAACATATACATGAGCAGCTACATCTCCAAAAATAGATTTCTTGAATAATTGTTCATTTAAATCTTGTAATTTAGACCTAAATATACGTGTTGTTAGGTCGGGTCTATCTTGTGCCATTTGGCCTGGCTTTAACTCATTCTGAATTTCTTTCCAATCTGGATTGCATGTCATTGTAATAAATAAGTCTGGTTTTCCAAAGCGCTGACATAGAGCCATTGCATCTAAATACCTTCGCCTCATATCACGAGGTCTGCCAATGAATGATGGTGGAAGAATAACTTTTTGACCAGTATTATTACTTAGTGTTTCCCCAGCTGCTACACTATCAATAATCCCTTTGTACAAATCAGATCGTATTGTATGTTGATTTTGTCTGAAAAATCTAATCGACTTGTTTCAATCTTCACGTACATATCAACAACATATTGATGTAGTAATCTACCAGCATATAGAATAACTGATTTATCATTTTCTCGAATTTGGAGCTTATAACTATAATATTCCCTGCATGAAACTCTTTTTTTTTGATGACTTCTTAATGCCTGCAGTATTTAAAATTGAATTGTATTAATTATTAATTAAATAATTATAAAAATTATAAATTGAAATAGTACACTTAATAACATACCATTTTCTTCTTGGTTAAATAGCTCTTCCTCTATCAAGGATGGCCTTATAATTTGAACCGGTATTTGCTCGTTTCTTCTTTCAAAATTGGAAGATCGATCTATATTTTGATGCCATCCAACTTCTCCATTTGGGAATAGAATAGGATATTATAAAGGGTCATAACATCCAAAGTAATGCTTGATCTTTCGGTATGTCCCTGAATGTGAAGTTAATATGATGTCCCGTTCAATAAAATCTGTACTGTTGCCTTCAATCCATATTGCTGCTACTTGTGACATAGTAGGAGCATCATAAACTCTTTGATCTAATCTGACATCAGATCTAATGTGTATTTGAAGATTTTTTAATATACCTCTATTACTTAAAGATCTGAAAAACTGAGAGTACGGGTTTCCAGAAAGTATATCCATTAATTTTTTTACTAATTCCTCTGAAAGATTTAAATCTTCAATAACATTCAATCGATTATTTGTTTCAGCATCTGTATCATAAATATATAACTGGAAGTAGCATGGACCATTTGAAGATTTTGCAATCGGAGGCAAACTATGGTAAATTTGTCCTTGAGCTCTAAATGTGTAAATCCCATGTCTTCCATTCGCTAAATTCTTATCTATATGAGCTCCGAAAGATGTGAATGCAAATATACTGTTATACGCTCTAATCTTACTTCTAAATTCCCTTGAATAAGATGAAGAAGATGTAAATAATTCATAAAGTTGTTCATGAACATTTGTCGGAGCAAGTACGACTTCTCCATTGTAACAACAAAAGGTTGGGGGCTCGAATTGAAATATCTTTGCATTACAGTAACAACATGAATGTGGTTGTTCGAGAAAATGTAATTCTGAAATACTTGATTCATAATCTATAATAACATCATTCTCAGTTGATACTTCTATATCTGCTTGTGCAAAGATAAAATATATTAAATATTTAGTATTATGAAACAGATATAAGTTATTTAATAATGTTTGATAAAAACGAACCTGTAGAATTTGACGATGATGGCAAACAAGCAATTTCTAAATTAGATAATTGCTTTCTTCTTTTTTAGCAATATTGCTAACTTGATTTCTTTTTTGTTTTTCTTCTGTAGACATTTTAGCATATCGTTGGCTGTCATATTCTTTTTTTCTTTGGCCTTTCATAGAAAATTTATCTATAAAAATTGGCAACAATATCAATAAATATCAACGATTGAAAAAAAAATAAATATAGATTTAAAATAATTAAAAATTATAAATAAAATGAATATAAATCATCAATATTGAAGGGAAATGGATACATTAAAAATTAGTGTATGAAATTACAAAATTATGTAATAGTAAAAGAATAATATTTTCTAATCTAATTTATGTGAACTATAAAAATATATCTAGACGACTAACCAACTTTATTTTCTATCCACAACACTAAATCAATTGCCCACACTCAAAAACCCATTCATCGAATATTCTAATTTTCATTTCTCTTTGACTGATTGCGACTTTTGTTTCATAACAATGTCCGATGTCATATCAACATTAACATTTTACGTGTTTCCAACATTGACATTTCAAAACCATCTCCACTTCAAAGTCTGACATTGGCTTGACATTGGTGCTCTACGCTAGCAAATTCTACACCCACAACTTGACAACTCATTCTTGTCTAACTTATTTTTCACAATGACGACCAACGCCCTCTCAACATCGATGACAAACGCCCTCCAGCCTAAATGCATGATATTAATGCTTTCATCACGGCCATCCTAACTTATATTTGTGGCAGAGTTCTGGAAGCATCATGGTTATCCCAATCTAATTGTAATTTTGTAAAGTTTATTTATAACCCTGAATGATATTATATTTTTTTTTAAGAAATGTCTGAATAATTGATCAAGTTTAACCATCCAACCTTAACTCTAAAGATATATTTTATCTATATCGCTATTCTTTGGTATAATAGATCTAAAATACTAAAATCATCACCTTATTTAGTAATAACATTGATCATTAACATCATACCACAACAACAAAAAATGCATACCGCAAAAAAAAAAAATGCATACTACAAAATTATACATCATATATTAATTATTTGTTCTCTAAGTCTAGGCTTCTATCTTCTAATATTTTCTCAAATATTTTAACTATGCACCTATTTCAATGAATGCATTACTAATTATAAATTTTAATTATATCATGTGTAAAAAGCAAACAATAATGCGTGTTTTTTTTAATATTCTTTCCAAGTGTTTTCTCAACCAATGAAAAAAGATATAAACTTAATGATAATCTTTGGCGTACACATGGAGTAATTTAAAACTCTATGGTCATTCCACATCTCTATCTAATGTTAACTAACAATTTTTCAAACATATTTTTGATAATGTGAACATATATTTATTACATGGATTTCTACCTAAAAGCACATGAAATCAAATTTTGTAGTACTTGATCGTACCTTTTGCTTTTCCAAAATATTTTTTCTTATGTGATTTTTGAAAGCAATATGTCCATCTTAAATAAACCTATATGTTAAAGTATAATGCTCATGTCTACATCTTAAACAAACGTTTTCGTTGTGGTATGCTATAGATTTTTACTCATGAATAAAACATAAAAAGGGTTTTGTGTGCATTATCTGTTTCCTTTTCATTGCCTTCATAAATCGTTTGCGGGGTCTCATTAACATTCAGATTATTTATAGGATGTAAAATTCTAGGAATGCTTGAATTGATCTATATTTTTCTGTCTACAATATTTCAAGCGTGTTAGGCTTAGATACTGTTTTGTTTCCTGATTATTCTTAAAGATAAAATTATAATAAACGTATGCTAACTTCAACATAAATTTCATATATCTAGAAAGCTTTGGTTTGATTAATTTTGGACTTCCCATCTAGATGAAGAAAGAATTAAATCCAACATGCATTTGATTTTCTTTGTTCATGTTTTTTGGTCCATAAATATATATATATATATAAGAATTAATTTGTTTGTCCCAAAATCATCCGAAACGATATTTCCGAGCAACGGAGATGAAGAAACAAATTCCAAATAACAGGTTCCTAGTAAACAGAAACAAGAGAAAAGAGGGATCGTTAGCTTCACAGTGAACCCCCAACGACACTTATGCCATGGTTCTTAGCATTAACTTTCAACTATGCCTTAGTTGTCGATGATAGTTAATTGACTGCCTTGATCGTTGGTGATAGCATGTTATCTTCTGTTATAATCTAATTATTCATTAGTAGGGTCAGATGTCAAAAAGATAAATTCAAATCCAATAATAAAAGGAAGAAAATTTATGATTAGGGTCATAAATCAACTAAAAAACATACAAAAGAAACAAAAATTTACCCTTCTATATATCCAAGCGTTTGCAATAAAAAAATTTTTAATTATAAAAGAATATAACTGTTGTATTCAAGACCCATTACTCAGTTGTTATCACATTACTCAATTAAGGCATTATATTAGGTGGGTAGTATGCAACATATGTGGCACTACTTAGAATAAATCTTGTGTGAGAGTGTTACTATGAGGACGCATGCATGTATGCTGATAGCGAGCATATGAGATGACTATATGTATGCAAGTGAATAATAAAGAGATTAATGAATGTGAAACACCACCCCAAACTTCTTCTCCTAACTATAAAATGAATAAGATTGTGATGTTTCATATGTATGTATTTATCACCTACATTCATGATATATGTACATTAAATTAATTCTTTTAGAAATTTCCCATAGCTCACATTGAACTTCAAAATCAAGAAAATGAACTAACACAATAAAGACATGGCTTCTCAAGTGTGGAAGGGGAAATTGAATGGGCAAGTACAATCAACTGAAACAACACAAAGAAAGAGGGTTTCAATTTGATTTATGCATACTAATACTAACATATAAGAAGAAACCTAAAATCTATTATATTTTTCACTAAGGATTTGTCTACGCTGATTGAACTACCCAAACCTGCAAAGGATGATCTGAATACAACTGATTCATTTAAAAATTAATTGAATAAAATGTATGATCAAATCTTGACTTTACTAATGGAATATAAATTAAATATAAAATAAATCACTACAGAAGCTACTTTAGAGCATAACAGGTTCCGAATAATAGGTTCGGAGCAATAGAAAGAAGAACAAAGAAGGATCCTCACCTTCGCAGCGAACTCCCAACGACACTTCCGAGCAACGAAGGCGAAGAAACAAATTCCAAATAACAGGTTCCGAGCAAATAGAAACAAGAGCAAAGAGGGATCGTTAGCTTCGCAGCGAACTCCCAACGACACTTATGAGCGACGAAGCCGAAGAAGCAGCGACTCCGACAGGACTAACGAAAGTGAAGAAGCAGCGACTCTTTCAGTATCAATTTTGCAACCAGCTACGAAGAAGGATGTAAAAAAACGAACGAGTTAAAGAGGCAGAAAGCGAAAGAGATTAGAAGAATGTATGCTTACGGATTTAAATGGTGATCCATTCGTCAAGGTACCTTCGTGCTTCTAGAGGAACTGAAATGATCAGGGATGTTAGCCACTGAACGGCCAGTTGGAGAAGTAACCGTCCAGTTTTGAATGCGTATGCGATTTAGAGAACGGCATGGTGCAGCAATGGGGAGTGAAACGCCTGGCTGTGCGTTGGTGATTATGTCGAAAGTGAAACGCCCTTGTGCAGTCGTTGGAAGCGAAACGCATGGCTGCGGTAGCTTTCGAGATGTTGCGGCGGGGATGAATTCGATCGGCCGAAGAATGCAAGGGTTTATGTGTCTGTGCGAAACTGCGGTAATGTGAAACGCATGGATGTGGTAATTTAGTAAGTGTTAGAATAAATATTATATACTAATTGGCAGTGACGTTTTGAATTTACTTGATATTTGATTTGGCTTTAATTTTTAGGCCTGAGCAACTTTTAATGTTTTGTTTTTGAACTGCGTGCGAATTAATATTTTATACGAATTGGCAGTGACGTTTTGAACTTACTTTGATATTTGTTTTTGAGGTGATGTGAACTGGCTTTAAAAGCAGGACAATGAATAAATAAATGAGTGAATAAATGTTTTGGAGGAAGTGAAAAATAAAAGAATTTGAAGAGTTATAAATAAACGCTTTAGATTAATTTAAATTTTAAAAATAGAAGGTCAAGATTTGCTATGGGTGAAGTCCCAAGCCACTTTTATATATATATATATATATATATATCAGTTTAGGAAATTTGTATATCTATCATATACATATGTATATCGTATAGTGTCAATGTTATATTTTATAATCTATATGTATCATATATTAATATATCATGTGTTTCATGTAATTCATAATCAATTATTTGTATATCATTTGTTGTTGTATCAATCTTATTATATACATGTATGAGTCATATAAATTATGTCATGTCATGTTGTTTATACAATCTATTGTATATGCTCTTATCATATCTACACTACTATATAAAAGTGGCTTGGGATTCCACCTTTAGCAAATCTTGATCATTCATTTATAAATTTTAAATTAATCTACAACATCTATCTTTGACTATTCAAATTCTTAACTGTTTTCTTCTACCAGCGTTTCAATTATTCTGCCATAGCAGGATTTCATCCGTAAAGCAATAAATGTTCATATAAATATTTAATTAACTGATTTTTTCTACATGCGTTTCAATTATTCTGCGATAACCTGATTTCATCCGTAAAGCAATAAATGTTTAATTAAAAGATTTTTCCTATCCTACGTATCAGTTCAGGTTATGCCACAACCGGATTTAAACCCTAGATTTTCTCTTTCACATCCGTCTATCCGCTCGGCTTCCAAATAAGTTATTTCTTGATCGTTTCGATTTCTACCGCATCCGGCCGTTCCTCTTCTGACTGCATCACCTCGCCGTTTCATTTCCGAATACCTCATCTTGTTGTAGTGAAATGTAGAGAACCGCTCAGCTTCCAAATAATGTAGAGAGAAACTTTTGCAACACATATACATTCATATCACTATACGTTACGCTACCATCCGCCCTTTGAGATACCTCATCTTGCAGTAGTGTAATGAAGATAAAAACTTCTCCAACGCATGCATTCAGATACCCGGGCGTTTCACCAGCTATCAGGATCGGGCGTTTCAATTCAACATGTCGCACGAAGCAGCCGCTTGAACGAACAAATCCCTATTTAAAGCCCAACTCACTTCTTCTCGCTTCTTTCGCCTTCTGTTCTCTAATCGCCCACTCGCCAAACGCAACTATTCATCCCCTTTTGGCCATTCATCTCGAACGATAAGCTCATCTATCGCGCTCCAATTCGGGATTTGTACACTGAATGTCAGTTCTGTATTGTTTCTGGTTATCACCTCTCACTAATCGACTGCTACCATATGTATGTTATCTTACCATCGTTTTTCTCCTTTAAGCCTTGTTTTGATTTCTTGCTGCTGTTGCAATTTCTGCTTGAGTTTTTTTTTCTTTAATCTGCCCTATTTTTCGGTAAAGATGTGACCGAAGAGCCCAATTTCAACGTCTTTAATTAGGATTTGGTTAGGATGTAGGTGTATTGTCATCAGTTGAACTGGTTATAGTTTAGGGTTTGGTAAGATTTCATTGTTTTTTTTTTTTTCAGCCGAATCTGAAATTGTGAGTAGAGTTTCAATGTTCTTCTCAAAGATTTAAGACAGCTTTATTTTCAATGTTCTTCTCAAAGATTTGAGACTCCTCACAGAATAATTTCTCCCATATCAAACCTTTATTTATGATCCTTGACCTATACCGGAGAAGCGGCGATCTTTATCTCATCAGAGAATCAGAGAAGGGGAAACAATCCATGTCCTTCATCCCTGCAGACAGAGAAGCAGCAATCCTATCTTGCTAGGTGAAGCTGAACCTATCTCCTAAGTCCTTCTTCACTAGGAGAATCTACAATCTTATCTTGCAGTGAGAAATGGAAATCGTTCTCAGGCCTATATTTGCATAAGAAAGCATTAATGGCCTGGAGAAGTGGATATTTTATCTCGTTGGGTGAAGAGGAGTTTATCTCTTTCTGGTAGAAGCAGTGAGAAGTCGTTCATCGCCCATTCGCCTTATAAATAGTAGCAGGATAATCGACACAGCAAGCACTTATTGGGTCACCGTGCTCACCCTCCTCTCTCTCTTTCAAAAGCTGCTCCCTGTCGTTAGCGTTCTCACTACAGCGGCTTTGCGACCTTGTTGAGTTCCTCTTCAAAGCAACCTTTATTGGCATTCTTCGATGCTGCTTTATTGCTTATTTTTATAATCTGTATAAATTAAATTCTTTTGTTTAGTTCATTTTCTTATAATCTGCATCAATTGCTCTATATTCTTCTTCTGTAGAATAAAATTTGCTCTCCATAAGCTTTTAGCAAAATCATTTGGTTCTATTGTTTGAGCTCGGTATAGTATTGTCATTACAAATAAGTTTTCTGCATAACTTATAAGCCAAATCAATGTTGCTTTTCACTGGACAAAGATTTCAAGTGGGGACTACATAACTAACACAACTTGTTGGCTTCCTTATGCTCTTTTTCATGTTTAAGTCTATGAACACCAATTTCAAGCTTTCTTCTTTGGGTTGACTTACATGTGCATGCACAGTTCTGAAGCTCTAAAACATATGTATATGTAGCATTCTCAAAAACCAATTCGTACATCATTTAATACCAGAAGATGGGAGAGTTTAGGTACTTGAATAAAGTAAAAAATTTATGTCAATTTCTTATATTATTACCATAATGGACACACTTTAAAACAAGTTAATATGGTTACAATAAGTTCCTGAGGATTACATGCATTTTATATGTGTGGAGGAAAAGTGCAGTAGCAATTCTTTATGGAGCACATGAAAAAAATTCTATGTTGTTCAAATTAGTTTTTAGTGGAAGGTAATCAATATATTGAAACTATCAGTCTTCAATTCATTGGCTTTCAAAAATTCTTTTCTCCATCCACTAATAAATTTTCTCGATTACAGTAGAATTGCAATAATTTTTTACTAAGTTTGGTGTGATTATATTCTGATAATTATTTGGATTAAAAATTGTTAAATTTAATTAAACTTAGATCAATTGTTTGATTAGTTTTTTTCAGAATTTAAGGATTCATATAATTGTGAATATGGATCTAAAGTGAGTCCAAAAAATGATATTTTCTTTTGTTGTGTATGCCAAAACGAGCTGCTTGAATGAATTTCAAAGTTATGCAACCAAATATATGACTAGCAACCAAGTTAATAATTGTAGTTCAAGAAATTTTTTTTAATAAGTTTCAAAAACTGCATCTTATTTTGAGCATTACAATGAAATAAATAAGTTTAGTTTAATATTATAATATCATCCAACACCGTGGAAAGTTATGCACTTGATCTTTCAAACCAAATGAAACAATCTCTTTCAGAACGTCAATAAGAACTTTAAGCTTACAGGTTTTAGTAGTTTGGAATTGCTTAACTTGGAATCAAGCTTTTACTGCATGTTAGATGTTAAGAGTGTTTTTTTTTTTTTTTATAAAAATACCTGCTACAAAATAGGATTGTTTTTATGCTTGTTTTCAAATAAACTGCTTACCTTCTTTAATGCATATAACATGCTATTTAAAATAATAGATAACTAACAACTCCCAGTGGCTAGATCCTTGGTCAAAGCCTCTTGTCGTTTAGATGTTTAGAGTGCCTTTTTTTTGTTTTTTCCTACTACAAAACAAGATTAGTTGTATGCTTGTTTTCGACTAAACTGCCTACCTTCTTTGATTCAAAAAAACATGCAAACTAAAATAATAGATAAATGATAATTCACATTGGCTAGAACCTTGGCCAATTCCTTTATACTTAGCTTAAATACTTTTGGTGGGAGTCAACTTTATTGGATTTCTTGTTCGTTTCTTTTGTTTTGGGCTTCAGTGTCATTTATAATGCTTGCATACCTTTCCTTTGTCTGTATAATCCATTTGGAAATAACTATATAGTTTTTCCTCACTTATCTATATGTGTTAGGATGTCCAGAAAAAAAGGAATACTTAGGATAGCAGGATAGAAGGGATCAAAGAAAATAAGCAAATTTATCTGATAAAATGCTAATAAACTGTGTCTGACTTTAAAACTTCATCAACAACAACACAAATTCAAAATAATTAGTAAGATGAAATATTAGGTTCCAGCGTCTCTTGCAAGAGAATATATCATCACCATAATATCCGATTATTTTTGAAAGTTTAATGTTGGGTTCGCCGTTTCCGCCCTTTTTCGTCGGTTTCACAATTTTTCCTCTTTGCTTTCCCTCTTTCTCCATTTCTTCAATTTTCGGCTTCAAGATTTCGGTCTCTTCAACTTCTTCATCGTTTCTTCTAACCGTCTCTTCAGCTTACCCATCGGTTCTTACTGTCTCTTCAGCTTGTCCAAATTTTGAAAATTGATTTCGATCTCTTCAACTTCCGCAAAGTTTCCTCTCACCAGCTCTTTAGATTGCAAATCTTAACCCTTCGTTTTTATTTGATATTACTCCTTGAGAACCAATTTCTTTCCAAGTATATCTAAACCGAACATCTCGTTGCCCCACGCCTCGAGTCCCTTCGGATACCGCCCCAACTAGGATTTAATCTTGGCATGAAGAAATAGTCATTGCTTGTTTGCCTTCGTTGGTCTTGTCGGAGTCTCTGATTCGCCTTCGTTGGTTATGTGGGAGTCGTTGCTTCTTGCTTCATTGCTTCATTGCTCGGAAATCGCCTCGGTAGTTCATTGTGAATGTAATGATCTTAGTCCAGCCTTCTTTGTTCCTATTCCTGTTGGCTCGGAAGTCGCGGCGGGAGTTCGCTGCGAAGGTAACATTCTTTATTGTGATAAAACCTCATTAAATGCATAACCTTTCTTCTTTTTCTTTGCATTTTCTATTAAATATTATGGAACTATGTGCTATTCATCGTTGGTTTCGGCTTGGGCACAAACTGCACAAGAAGGGATCACGGGGCTGTAAGAACCTATGTCTCCCATTTTTTAGCCTCCCACCTTCAGCGCTATAATTGGTAGTGTTCTATTTGCTTCTCATCTTCCTTGCTATTTTCTTCTTCAATTTCTATTTTTGTAAAAAAATTTAAGTTTTGCTCACGTGGATTGGGACCCGGAAGGCTACTAGCTTGTCCAGTTCGTAAATGTTGCTTATTTGATTGTCGAAAGTTTGCAAAAATTTGATCTTGGTGAATTTATTCGCCGGTACCTGTCGAATAGCTTGTTCTATTAGCATCTGTTCCTTCTAAAACTTATGACAGGTATCATCCAATTTATAAAAAATTATAGACTTCGCTGTTTTACTTTGAGAAAAATATGCAACTTCCTGCTACTAATTTCTATACTGAACTATAGATGATTAGCAAATTGTTGAAGTGTGTTCCATGAATGAAAATAACAGAGGGAGGAGAACTCTTTATTTGTTTGCGATTATTTGGGGAGGAAATAGAGCTTGGTGATAAAAATATGCGTATTTGTTCTAATTTTATAAAACTTAAAATAAATAATGAAATTTTTTTTCCTAAGCTCTATATTCTTAAATAAAATAGGAGTACATGATAGCATTAATTTTAAGTATGAGCCCAATAGTTGTAGAAATAGGGCATTGAATAGTTTTAAAAATAGGGATTCAAATAGTTAGAAACTGCATCTTATTAATTGATTATTTTTTTATTCTTTGAAACATATTTATCTATATATTATATGTCGCATGAGTTTCCTTTCAAGCAAAAGCCTTGCCTTTTGGCCTTTCATTTTAATTATTCAAATAAAATTCTAGCATTTCATTTTAGTTAAACTAATTAATATATTTAATTTAAAAATTTATTTTCTATTATGTGCATTAATTACAAATTTAAATGTTCATCACTTGGTGAATATTAAATTCAAATTAAATTTTACATAAATATTTGGTGTTATTAAATAATTATTAGTTATTATTTTTAAGATATTCGATATTGTTATTCAGTTATTCAGTAAACCACATCATTATTTTTAATGTATCTTACAACTAATAATTCTATTTGCAATCTTTCATATTCCAAATCATAACATTCTTGCATCCAATTGAAAGAATGCGAAAAGTCACTGCATTTCATTTTAGTTAAACAGCGAAGGTAAAGTAAACCTATTTTATTATATATTAGTATTTAGAATTTCACTGCATTTCATTTTACTTCATTGCCTTTTGGCCTTTGTAAATTTATATAGAAAATAAAAATATAATTAGTATTTTTTAATATTAAATATATTCATTTTAATTATTCAAATAAAATTCTAGCATATTAACGTTACCATGTTGGCTATTTAGCAGATTTAGATTAAATGCTGGTTAAAATATCCTATCTAACAATCAATTAAATTTTAATTTAAAAGATTTATTTTTGATGCAACTATGTAAACACAACTTATTTTTCTCTCTTAAAATTTTAACACAAAAAATGAAATATTTATCCAAATTTTCTTGAAGGGCTATAAATTATAAAATTTATGAGTATAACAAATATTGGAATATTCATTGAGATATAGTTATACTTGCTTCTCTATTTAAAAAGAAAACTAAAATTTATAAACTATTTTTTTATTTTTTAAAATTTAAATATAAATTGCTTGGGTAAAAGATAAAAAATTTTCAAAACTTATCTCATATAAGGAGAACAATGCATCGTATTGATTACAATCATAATAAAAGAATTACAAATAATGCTTACTCTTATGTTTTTTTTTGAAAAGATGCATTGAGCAAATTTTATTAGAAATCACCAATTACAACCTACTACAAGTCTCACATTCCTCCTTTAACATAGATATAAAGGAAGGATGAATATTATTCCAACTACAATTATCCCAAAAAAAATAGATAAAAGAGCATAGTTAGCACAATAATCAGCTTATTTATTACAATCCCTAATAGAAAAAAGAAATAAAACTTGGTTGAAATTAGTAAGAAAATCTTAATCCTTAGGATTTAAGATTTCACCTTTCACTTTTTTTTTTTTTTTTTGTTAAAACCCACTATAGGGGCTTACACGTTAATAAAATCTTTAATTTCTTTATTAATTATCATATTCTGAAAAAATTAGACGTTATGATTATCACCTTCAATAATGATAATGCTAATATAATTAAAATATTTATAATATGAATTTTTATTTACGTGCATTTAATGCACGGGCATTTTTACTAGTATATATATATATATATATATATCAATAATGAATTCAATATAAGCAAGATATTACACTTAATTGTCTGTGTTGTTTTATTATAATCATTCCTGTAGGTCAATCATACAGTATTCAGTCTCGATCATATCAATCATACTTTTCAGGAATCAATCATATCACAAGTTATTTAGGTCAAGTGGCTTTTATATTAGATGTCATCACTTCCTTCCCGTCGGTGTATCATATCATATATATGTCTCCTTATGCCTCTATTTTCATATCATTTAGGATTATATCATAAACCTTATTTTAAAGAAAAGCTCGTCGGCCCACCCTCTAATGCAGGGTAACATGTCTCCAACCAATTTGAATCAGTCAATCATTTTATAAGGCTCATCACGCCTCATTAAATTTAGCTGTCTAGTGCTAATATTTTTCCTTCGTACCCGAGTATTGAACTTGTCATTCCCTACTCTCCTCGTAGAATTCAGTCTCACCCTCCATCTACTTCTTCAACTTAACTAAAGATTTAGGAGTTTTATAACTCCTACTACTATTATTGCTGGGCCTACCAGACAAATGAGGCTCACTGGGCCACCCTCCTCTACATCTACTCTTTTAAACCTTTCAATTTTTCTTTTAACGAGGGCTTAAATAGGAAAAATTTGTTCATTACTAGGATCTTTCCACACACTACCATTTACACATAAAGTATAAATAAGAGAAGGTTGCCCCACGAATACAGAAGTAGTGCCTTTAATAATGTATGTAAAAGAAGAATGAATAAGCTTTCCCACATCAATAGTGTAACCAAATTGAATAACATAATTAAGAACAACACAATTTTTGGTAACCTCACTGATATTTTTGTTTGCCACAAGTCAAACAAAAATAATTAACAGATGGCTTAAATAAGATACAAAAAATTAATAATTTTGTTCTCCCACTTCTTGCATACACCCCCATTATTAGGCTCACACAAAACTCTCAAAATTTACTCAGAATTATAAGCTCTAAAAAAGGGCGTACTCATCAGATTCAAAATTTTAAAGCTTATATAGATAATTGATGGTTAAAGGATCAAAGGGTACATACTTACCTCAAACATAACACTATTATCCACTACATCCTTCCTATTAGCAAAGAACTCCCTTACTACATTAATCACTGCTACATAAAGTTCATATCACAATTGCTCCTAACCCCAGTTTGCTATCACTTGCATAACCTGTCCACTCGTATTCTAGATGCTTTTCTTAGGGATCAACTATTTGGTTACCACTATCATCTCATACCTTTGCATAGCCTTAGCATAAATGAATATGCTCTTATCAAATGATGATGAAGCACACTTCTTTTTGCCAAACATTTTTGGTGCCATTGCTCGTACATCATAATTAAGAAAAAAAAAAGCAAAAACATGGAGAGAATGAGAAATAATGTAGTGAAAAAGAAATTGAAACAAACACTCCTATATATAAACATCATGAGCATTGCGGCGCTTTAAAATTTAAAAATTGACAAATACTCAAATAGGTAGATGTTGTATTGGTACGGTACAAAAGGCATTGCGATGTTGGAATTAGAAAATGAAGTGACAACTTTTCGATTAGGGAAACATAGTGGCGCTTGACACATTCGAGCACTATGACACTTAAAAAGGCTATCGAAGTTGTGCTTTAACTAACATAATGATTTTGACCTATCACTACAATGATGGCAACAATGTTGTGGCACTTAATAAAGTGTCATAATAAAAAAGTTATGAAAGTATGACTTATTGACTGCCCTACCATTAGTACTATAAAAATAACAAACCAACGTTATAGGTCTTGATTAAATAGCGTCAAGGCACTCGCTAAGGCAAAATAGCACTGTGGTGTTTAATGATACAACACCACAATGGTGCAATCCAAAAAAAATTCCTAAAACTTTAGTGCAACAATGTTATTTTTGAATGTTGTAGCGCTTGGCATGCAAACATTTTTGTGCTTCCAATACTAATGTTGTGGTACTGATTCAATTTTAATAAGGCAAATTTTTCTTATAAAATTCTTCATAATCTAGTCAAAATAAAAATTAATGCCTTTACAAATAATACAACACATACATAATATAAAATACAAAATAAAATATAAAAACACATAAATAGAATTGGGTTACCACCCAATATAGTGCTAAATTTATAATATTCAGTCAGACTTGTTTAGATATGTCACTTTGACTGTAATGAATTACCATCACTTCTCAAGTGGTCTTCAGCCAAACTTTTTCTTTCTTCTTTGGGCTAATTTTAGTATTATTAGGCAAAGATCCATGAGGTCTACTACTAAAAGAGATTGTAAGCTGTCCTAATTGATTTTTTAAAGTTTTTAATTGAAACAATCTGACTTTGTAATTTGTTTCCTAATAGAATCACAACCTCTTCCAAAAGTATTTTCCTCTCTCTAAATTGATTATTTTGGTTAAAACCTGGGAGATACCAATTTCCTTCTTGATTCAATTGACCTGCATTCTACAAATTATTACCACCAATATTATAATTTAATCAACTAAAAATTAGGGTGGTTCCTCCAACATGGATTATGTCTTGGAATGGGAGTTATTTTATCTTCCAATCAAATTCACATACTCAATTCCTAGAGTATTACTATCATAAATATAATTTAAATCATGCTCTTCTAATTGCATAGATGATCATAATCTTGAATTAATACCAAATGTCTCCAATTTTAAAGAAATTATAGTTACTTGTGTAGTCAAAGTAGATAAAACATCTTATTCATAAACATCTGCTACTCTATTAGGATTTACCCTATCAGAAGGCCACATGAAATTATTTGTAGCTATTTTCTCAATTAATTCGTAAGATTTCTCAAATGTCTTAAACATTAAATATACTTCAACTTATGCATCAATGATTGACTTAAGGGATCCTAACAATCCATTATAAAAAATCTAAATGACCAACTGATAGGTAAAATATAATGAGGGATTTCTGTGGACCTTCGAAAGAGCACCGCGCGAACGGGTCAATTGGAAGGGACAGATTGGATCGTGCATACGACTAATCATTGAGGATAGAGGTTATCTCCAACACACCCCGATGGGTAGTAATATACACAACCTAGTCACGAGTTTCCCCCACTCGATGTAAGAGTTCGAATGGGGTTTAGTAGATGTGAGGCCGAGTTTCCCACGGGCGCAAGCCCCCGTGGTTAATTACATCCCAGGCCGGAGCCTGAGAAAACTCTCGATTAAGGATCATACATTATCCTCTCCTAAAGTGAGATTGGCACATGGGTATAGACTAGGAAATCCTACTCAAAATGAAGAAAGGTCCGAAGGGCTGAATCAACATGCGTGGTCCACACTAGCATTCGGAGGCACTAGGGCACTAAACAGAAACTAGAGAAAATAAATCAAGCACTCGATCACATGCGTGAAAGAAAAGATGGAGGTGACGTCATCCTGTGAGGCAGATAAGTATGATTTTGGGTCCCTGAAAAGAAAGGGACCTACCCACTATTTTAAGCATACTACTAGACTGAGTGTAGTAGCCTCGAACCCTAAATCTAGATTGGGCTTAATGTTCTAAGAATAACACTAAGATCCGTGTCCTAGCTAATGCAATGCAAAGATCTGGACTTATCTCGGCCTGGATTGGGGAGCCAGCTAACCACCTAGTCGCTTCAAAACTATGATATCCAGTCAATTATGAAAGATGGGTGGGTGGTACAGTTATTGGAAATAGGACCGATATCTAGATAATTTCCTAATTGGTCCTGAACTTATGTGGGGTAGATGCTCCTAGCTAATGCAATTAAATTTTATTTAGTTGGTTACTAATGCAATGCATGCTAGTTGAAATGTCAGCTCATGAATGCTACAGAATTTTAAAAAATAGGCTTATAGAAAATAATTTTTAGAAAAGGCTGAGTCTCCCTAGGTCCGGCACTTCATCCTCATAGGCCAGATTATCCGGACTCTACCCGCAGGCAGGGAGATGTCTTATAGCAAGGAAAGTAGAATGCATTAATATGCATGCGACCCCGGACGATTCCGGCAATTCCCTAGGTTCGTTAAGTTTCTAGATTATTTAAATTTAGAATTTTAAAGATTAATTTGTTGACCTCGATTTTGCCCAGAACCTTAGTCAAAAGGTTGACTTGGTCAAATTGACCAAGTCAGACCTCGAGACCCCCTCCAGTGGGTTCAGTGAGTCGAGTCGACTCTGTCGAGCCCTGACTTGGACCCCGAGTCAACCCAGTTGACTGAGTCAACCCGGGTTGACCAGTTTGGACCCTTTAAGCCTAAAATCAATTTTAAATCTATCTCATAGATTCCATGGCTTGATCTCACCTCCCCTTTGACTCCCTTGACTGATTTGACCAGGTCAAAGTTTGACTTGGTCAAATCAAGTCTTAAATAGGTCAAATTAGCCTATTTTAATGAAATTAATGGCCAATAATTGCAATTAAAGCCTCCCCTTCATTTTGAATTCAAAACCACGGCCAATTCCCTCTAAATTCCCTCCTAATTCGACCTTGATGAGATCTGGACCGTTAGCCTAGAGCTTAGAGATTTAAATAGGAGAAAATTAGGGTTAGGAAGGATCTTTTTTATTTGCTCTTGCTCTAGACCTCCGGAGGCCTTGAGGTTTTCGGTGAGAGCTCCCACATACTCCCCCTACTTTCTCGAACCAAATCCCGACGTCCAGACCCCGCCGGCGGCGATCCTCCGACGAATTCGAGACGTTTCGCGTTCCAGAAAGAATTCCGGTCGATCGAGCGTGAGTTGGATCTCGACGTCAACTAGGAAATTGTTCCTGGAGAGTCCACGAGTCCAACGAGCCCAAGATCTCCCGAATCCACCGTGTGGATTGAGGTATATCTCAAACCCTAGTTAGATCACACAAAGTTATTTAACTTCCTATAGAGTGCATATTTTTCTGTAAAACTTATTCCCCATGAATGCTCTTCACTTTTAGAACATAGATCTAAAATTTCGTTTGATTTCGTCCACCCAATCGAGAGAACGAGACGATTTTATTTTTAGGGTTTCGGTTCCCTGTGCATGCGCAGAGGAAGATGAAGTTTCTGTTCATCGTACTGTACGAAATAGTTCGTACCGTACGATATAGTCGTACTGTACGAATTTTTTTCGTACAGTACGATCTATTATAATAAGAAAGAATAAAAACACTTTTTTTTCTGTGTTTTATCTTTCTGTTCATCGTACTGTACGAATTTACTTCGTACAGTACGATCTAGTGTGACATAAAACTTTAAAATTACATAACTTTGTCGTTTTAAGCCCGCTGTCGACGCACAGCACCTTATTTTGGATGTACTTTGAATTCTGCATTGTTTAAAACTATTTTCAGATAAAAATTATATTTATATTTTCTGTTATTTCAAAAACAGTAAAACTGCTTTATTTTAAAATATTACTTTTTTATTTTTAAACTTGTAAAATCCGTATCTAATTCGTTTTAGATCGGATTTTGACGTATAACCCCTTGAATTTTTCAGAAAATTGCCTAATTTATTTTAAAATTATTTTTAGGACCTAACTCTTGCTGTTTGGATAAGAGTTCTATTTTAAATTGCTATTTTAAGTATTCTTTTTATCTAATTAAATATTTATTACTATTATTATTTTAAAATAAAAATATATATATATATACATTTTCAAACTATTTTGAAACCTCGATTGGGTGGTCAGCGAGTTTCCCTATACTTATGTATTATGAATTGAATTATTTTCAATTATTTTATTTTACAAAAAATATATTTATATCTACAAGTATTTTTAAAATTATTTTAAAGCTACTTATACCTAAATCCTAACTTTGGGAGACCTGCTATCGTATGAAATTTTAGACATGGATCTTATGTGTGAAGAGCAATCATGGGGGATTGGGTTAGTGAATGGTTGAGTCCCAATCATTCACTAATCCTTCCTTTAGGTGTCTGTCTTTTTATTTTTCGTAGATTGCATGTATAGGATTGCACCACGAGCACTTAGCCTAGGCTCTCCTAGATCTAAGGACATGATGTGTTTATTTCATTTTTGTACTCCCATGCATTTACTACCTTGAGGGTTAGCTAAAACTTCGATTCAAACCCATATAACGTAGTGACACCCTAAGGACAACAATTAAGGACTCGTCTAGCGAACTTAGAAGTTTTCTAGGAGCTAGGATAGATCCCTGATTGACATGAAAACCTCCACACTTAAACTTAGTGACATCTGAAAAATCCCTGAATTTTCTAGGAATTTTTAGGAGCTTTTAAAGCCCTTAGCTAACTAACCCTAATTAACTGGTTAATTAAGGCCCCGAGACCTTCCGGAAAATACAATAAATACACCTTAGGTCAGAAAATTACCCGTAATACCTCAAATTGACCAGAATCTGATCCTTGACCTTAGATGAATAGGGCTCCCTAGTTTGACCTCAGGTTGACCCCTAATTTGACCATAGGTGGAAATTACCATTTTGCCCCTAATAATTCATTAAAAATTAATAAAAAAATTCCAAACCTCCTCCAAACACTTGGAAACACTTTCTCTGGTCATTCCTGACCTTTGGGAGTGATTCTAATCAGTTTGGAGTTGATTTGGATCGAAACAGTAAAAAAAAGGCCCTTCCTTAGTTAATTTAGAAATTCTCATTAATTACCCCGATCTTTAGAAATTCATAACTAATTGTAGAAAACTCCAAATTAGGTAAACTCACTTGCATTAGACTCCAATTAGGGCCTAGTATTTATTAAAAATTTTAGATTTCCAGAAACTGGCTTAGATTATAAAGTCAACTTTTTGGTCAATCCTAGTCTATAGGATAGGGCCCGAAATTTAGAAAATTCATAACTTTGTCTAGAGAACTCCGATTTCAGCCTACTACCTGTCTAACTACTCGTATTAAGGTCTAGTATTTTCCTAAGGTGTTAGGAATCCCAAATTTAGCCTTTTTCTCATAGTGACTTTTTGGACCTTTAGTCTAGTTCCTAGGAAGACCCGGGACTTCCCAAAATTGGCTAATGCAACTTAAACTTCAAATATCATTGTCCTAAGTTCTTAAAACTCATCAACAAACTGAAATAATTAAAATGGACCCTAATTCACTAATATCTGAATTTCAACTAAAAATATCCTCTTCATACTCCCAACAAATATAAACTATAGATAACTTTCACAAACTACCCTGCTTAGGACTTATCCAAAACACACTAGCCTTACACACACATAGAATTGTTTGCTAGGGCACTACTTCTAGACTTAGGTTAGGCCGCTGGGTTTTACTTTTCTGCTGTGTGCCGGAGCTTTCCGTGGATTTCATTGCATGCTGTTTGAAATTGTTGGTGTGTTTGCTTACTTTTTCTGTACTCTGTGATGTGATCGCTAGACTTACCCATAGGTTAGGAGCGCTATATATATACTGTTCTTCCGTGCAGGTGGCCATGCTCAAGCTGATGAAAAGGGGGGGGAGCAATCATTATGATTTCTGATAATATTTCATGCAGGCACTTGCTCAGCTCCCCCTAAAATGAAATGAGGGCTAAAATTATTAAATTATTATAACTGCTACAGATGGAGCTGCTTAGCCCTCAAAATTAAGAGCCTGGCTTGACACAGGGTCAATGGTGTTAGCACTTTCATTTTTATATAAACTGCTTGGGATTTTTATTAGGATAACCTTGCAGGGCTTTAGAATTTACTGCTTTCCATAAATGTAAATTTATTTGTAATAATTGTCAAGAGTTGTGAAAACAACTTCTGAGTCGGGATATTCTTATCCAGCTCGAATTCCAAAAGAAGAAGGCATCCCTAAGGGGAGAGTCTTCTTCCATTTGGAAGATCGAGCTGGATGGCTTTAGATATCCAAAGAGAAAAGGCAATACCCCCATACTGGGGGAATTATCTCTTCGTTTGGATATTCAAGCCAAGACGGATCCAAGGAGTCTAAGGAGGAGAGATCCAAGGAGTCCAAGGAGGAGAGATCCAAGAAGTCCAAGGAGAAGATATCCAGAAGACTAAAGATTTGAAGACCCAATATCCCACTCAAAGTTGTTGGCGTCTGTCATAGGCTTAGAAATTCGGGTTGTTGGCAGTGGTGCCCGGCCACTTTACTTTTCTGCATACCCTGGGTTGTAATTAAAGGGCAGTTGGCCTATGGACATTTACTTGATTAGTTTGATTTATATTGATGTGTTTACCTGATTGTGCAGTAGAAATTGCCTGCTTTTCTTAGGTTTCTTTCTTGCATGTCGATTTTGTTTTCGCCTAGATTTCGTTAGGCTCTCTAAGGATTATAAAATTTTTCTACTCATAACTAATCTTTAAAATTTTAAGTTTTAAATAATATAGAAACTTAACGAATCTAGGGAATTGCCGGAACCGTCCGGGGTCGCATGCATATTACTGCATCTTCTTTCCTTGCTATAAGACATCTCCCTACCTGCGGGTTGAGTCCGGATAATCTGGCCTATGAGGATGAAGTGCCGGACCTAGGGAGACCCAGTCTTTTCAAAAAATTATTTTCTATAAGCCTGTTTTTAAAGTTCTATAGCATTCATGAGCTGACATTTCAACTAGCATGCATTGCATTAGAAATCAATTTAATTAAAATTTAATTGCATTAGCTAGGAGCATCTGACCCACATAAGTCTAGGACCACTTAGGAAATTCTCTAGATGTCGGTCCTATTTCGAAAGAACTGTACCATCCACCCATCTATCATAAATGACTTGACAGCATGGTTTTAAAGCGATTAGGTGGTTAGCTGGCTCCCCCAATCCAGGCCGGGGTAAGTCCAGGTTTTGCATCGCATTAGCTAGGATACTGGTCTTAGTGTGTGTCGAACACTAAGTCCAAACTAGATTTAGGATTCGAGGCAACTACATTCGGTCTCGTAGTATGCCTTAAATGGTAGGTAGGTCCCTTCTTTTCAGGGACCCTAAATCCTACTTATCCGCATCACAGGATGACGCCACCCCCATCTTTCTCTCACCCATGTGATTGATTGCTTGATTTATTTTCTCCAGTTTCTGTTTAGTGCCATAGAGCCTCCGAATGCTAGTTTGAGCCACGCATGTTGATTCAGCCTCTTCAGACCTTTCTTCCCTTTGAGTAGGACTTCCTAGTCTACCCCTTTGTGCCGATCCCACTTTAGGAGAGGATAATGTATAATCCTTAATCGAGAGTTTTCTCAGGCTCCGGCCTGGGATGTAATTAACCACGGGGGCTTGCGCCCGTGGGAAACTTAGTTCCCACAATCTACTAAACCTCATTCGAACTTTTTCGGGTGGGGGAAACCCGTGACTAGGTCGTGTATATTGCTACCAATCGGGGATGTGTTGGCGACAGCCTCTATTCCCAATGGTCAGTCGTATGCGCGATCCAATCTGCCCTCCCATCGACCCGTTCGTGTCGAGCGTAGAGGCCTACGATCGTTTTGTCCTACGGGATAGTGCGGCCGTACTCTCTGCATTCGAACCCCCGCGAGCGGTGCTCCTTCGGAGGTCCACAAGTTTCTGGCGACCACGGTGGGACCAGTTTCTCTTTCCATCTTTAGATTATATATTATCTTTTCTTGTGTGTACTTCGGGATTGGTACTCCTTAGATTAGGTCCGTCCTACTCTTAGTTAGGGTCTCTCCTTAGTTAGGGTTCCTTTTCCTTAGCTAGGGTTTTCTTCCCTACTATACTTCTTTCCAGTCTAGCAGGCTATTCCGTCCTTTATCTATTCATATCTATCCTATCGAATTCTTACTCGTCCGTTCTTTCTTGATTTACAGTCTTACTGACCTTTTCACTTTCTTTTCTTGGCAGCAGTGCCATGGCTTCCTTCGTACCTTCCGTTACTTTTGCCTTTGGTTCAGACGCGCGGGTGACTCTCCCTGAGTCCCTGCTCGCTAGTCCGCCAGTGGGAGGAATCACTTTTGGTTCCTTCACTGACTCGGCTTTCGTCACTCTTGGCGGGCCGACCCCGGCGGAGGCTGCTGCATTCTCTCCTCCTCAGAGGAGAGGACGCGCAGCCATGCGCCCGTTTGGACGTCCTGCTGCTCCGCGCCCAGTCCGAGCACCACGTCCTGTTCCTGTTCCTGCGCAGCTAGTGCGCCCTGTGGCTAGGCGACCAGTGCCTAGGCCACTTGCCGTTCCAGCGGTCAGGCGTCCAGTGCCTGTCGCTCCTGGTTCACAGGTTGCCCCGGCCCCTCAGCGCCGGCAGCCTGTTGTAGTTCCCCCCGTTCGTCCAGCGGTCCGGCGCCCAGTGCCTGCCGCTCCTGCAGCACAGGTTGCTCCGGCCCCTCAGCGCCGGTAGCCTGCTACTACTGTTGCTCCCGTTGTTCCAGCGGAAGCACCTCGTGTTCGGGTTCCCCCTCCCACTCCCACTAGGAAGAGGGGTGCCCAGACCGAGGTGCCTTCGCCTTCCACTGGTCGGGTTTCTATTTTCGCCCGACTTTCTCACCCCGAGGTTGTTGGGCAGACCCCGACACTTCCCGTTGTTCCTGTTCCCGGTCCTGATGTTCCTTCCTCTTCCACCTTCGGCCTTGGGAGAAGGGCCAGGAGGAATAGGAACAGGAGACTTCGTTTAGCTGCGTCAGAGGCAAAGAGGCAGCAGATGGCTGATGCCATAGCTCACCAGGAGCTAGTTGAGAGGACAGTGGCTCCCAGGCAGTGGAGGCCACGACGAGTTGCAGTTGTGCCAGTTCCAGAGGTTGTAGTGGCTCCCGAGATAGAGGCAGTTCAGGGAGGACGCTTTTCCCCGTTGACACATAGTGGGGACGAGGAGGACGTTGCCCGCATTGCGGCGGCTCCTCCTGTTACCTCTACCCCGTGCTAGGATCCCTAGGGACGCTGCTGTTCGAGCCCTCACCCAGAGGATTCGAAACATCGTCCGCCTAGCAGGTGGTAGGAGTCCTGTCGATCGGCAGAAGATACTCCGTCAGATTTCTCGGGCCACCTTTCAGTTGCGAGGACAGACTGCCAGGAGACTTTATAGTTGGCAGAGGGGACATACAGCTCAGCAGCCTGCAGACACAGTTCCAGTAGTCAGACCCCTGGCGGTTACTCCTGCTGCAGGACGACGCCCACGTCATCGAGGACGGAGACAGCAGCGGAGACCTGCCCAGCCTCAGGTCAGTTCAGAGGTTGCAGTCCCAGAGCAGCCAGTTGCCCGTGCAGCACCCCACCGTAGGAGGCGTCGGCAGGCGGACACCCCTGTCGACCCAGTTGAGCCAGTAGAGACAGCACCACCGTCAGATGCAGAGCAGTTTGACGATGTAGATGATTTGATGGATGTAGCAGTTACTTCCGAGGCAGAGGCAGTCCCGATGATGTGCGATGAGGAGGTGGCACCTACTCCAGAGGGATCCCCAGATAGAGATGAGACAGAGTCAGTCCGTAGCCCTCACAGGATTGGTTCCCCTATGAGTCCGTACATAGCAGCCCTCCAACAACATTTCTTGGAAAACGATGACACACTAGCAGATGAGTTGGAGGAGGAGGTACCAGTTCACCGGGTATGTGTGGTTACCCGACGAGGTCATTCGGATGAGAGAGAGCCCGAGGACCAGGACGAGCAGGGAGACCCCGAGGTGGGTGGATCTCCCAGGTCAGTTGACACGGATGCTACCGTTCTACACTTGCAGACACAGATGACAGAGATGGCCAGAGCCATGGCAGCCATGACAGCACAGTTGACAGCTCTGGGGGCGATGCCTCAGGTGACAGGTGTAGCAGCTACCAGTACCTCCAGAGAGCAGCCAGTAGTACCACCTGCTACAGTATATCCCGTGGGAGTGGACAGGGTCCATAGAGTAGTCCCAGCACCACCCATAGTACTTCCTTACACCACTTCAGTTCAGAGTCAGCCAGCTCAGATGTCAGTAGGTCAGATCCAGGATTTGATTGCCCAGAAGGTCGAGCAGGCCATTTCCTCCAGGAAGACTGGAGAGTCAGTCAGCAGGGGGCGTCCTTACCCAGTAGAGTACGAGCAGGAGCCTTACCCCCCCTGGTTTTTTATCCCTCCTAGGTTCAGAGTTTTTTGGGTTTGGGAACCCGAGGCAGCATGTGGCTCAGTACCGAGCCATATGTTGCAATATAGGAGGGAGTGATCCACTGATGTTGAGGTTGTTCGTCAGCAGCTTGGCGGGGGTGGGCGTTTGCTTGGTACGCCGACCTCCCCAACGACTCAGTCAGGACCTTTGCAGAGTTGGAGCAGCTGTTTGTGCAGAGGTTTGTTAGCACAGAGCACAGAGTTACAGTGGGAGAGCTAGTGGTGACCAGGCAGCGTCCCAGAGAGAGAGTCTCACAGATTACATAGTCAGGTGGAGGAATCTCAGTTTGCAGTGCGAGCCACAGTTACAGGAGCAGCATGCAGTTGAGATCTTGTTAAAGAACATAGATGGTCCGATAGCACCATACCTGAAGGGTTTTCACCATTAGAACCTTTCAGAAGCTCCTCACCAAGGTCACCAGCCTACAGGACAGCATACCCGCTGCAGTCCCTCCTAAGGTTGAGAGTCAGCCCTTCGCGCAGACCTCAGCGGCAGGAGTTTTCAGGGGCACCTCCACCTAGGAGAGGAGAGGTTCACAGTACTCAGGGACCATCAGATAAGGGCAAGAAGCCCCCTTAGTCACTTCAGTACCCAGCAGCCACGACCAGCTAGTCAGCCCACACTCAGCCAGCAGGTCTTACTCAGTTGACCAGCCAGGGGGACAGCCCAGGACCTCCCGTAGGACTCCAGAGAGTCAGCAGTACCTGCAGGAGAAGCTTAGGAAGGAATATCCCTTTAAGAGGGAGAGTGTGAAGAAAATTTTTAGATTCCTTACTAAGAACAACCTGTTGGTATTCCCTGAGAGCAGTAGAGCAGAGGAGGAGGGTCAGACTGAGCACCCCCTTTACTGTCCTTACCACAGACATGTCGGACATGTGTTGGAAGACTGCTATGTCTTCAAGGACAGAGTAGAGAGACTGATGATCACAGGACAGATACGCCTTCAGGACAGTGATCTAGTGCAGCCTAAGGGCAAGACCCCTCAGACAGTTCAGCTAGTCTCCAGCCCCAGTGATTGTCAGAGTGATGCTCAGGGCACTACTAGCAGTTTACCCACGGGTTTTGAGGATGATTGGCAGATCTCACTTTCCAGGAAGACCAGGAGGATGATAGACAGAGAGCAGTTCAGAGCTCAGAGGCAGTTGAGAGTAGGCCACCTCAGGCCAAGTCGACAGTTGCCGCTGCAGTTACCACTCCAGCACTTTCTTCCTCCTCTTCTCCTTCTGTTGTAGTGCTAGATAAGCACATTTCCTCTTCTACTTTTTCTTCTTCTGGATGTAATAAAAAAATGTATGAAAAAGAAAAGTATGTTGTAATTGCAGAGGGGAAGACAGGGTTCCTTCCAGCACTTACGCTGAAGGACTTTGTTCTCCCTTCATTTGATGAGGAAATAAAAATAGAAAACGATTCTGAGTACTTTTGGTCTTCTGCACCTTTTACTTACGTTTCTACTGTTACTCCTAGTTCTTCTTCTTCCAGCACTCGCTCTTCCTCAGTACTACATGTTTCTTATAATATGGATGATTCTAATGATGAGTTTGAGTCTGATGAAGAACCTATTTTTATAATTCCAGAGGGTGGATGTTACATGGATTCAGATGATGAGTCCGAGGACCCACTCCCAGTACTTGCCTTAGAACCAACACCTGCCACCACCCCTGAACCAAAGGAATCTCCTGTTGAGGATGACTCAATACACAGGAAGTTCATTTGCGTTCAGGGAAAGTTCTTCCACCCAGGTTGGCTTAAAAATACAAAAGATAAGAATATCATTACCCAGCAGGATGATCCTTATCCCTTCCTCCCAGGAGCAGCCTAAGGAAAAGGGAAAGGCCCTCAGCTGGAAGTTGATTACAATGTGTTGGCACATCTAAGGAAAATTCCTTCTCTTCTTAGTGTCTATGATGCTTTGATGTTGTCACCTGACTTGAGAGAGACACTGGTAAAAGCCTTGCTTGAACCAGAAACCTATCAAGCATTCTTTACTTCTGACCCTGATGATGGGGCATGGCATTTATACAACACGCCATGCATCACTTTCTCTAGTCGTGACCTGTTGTTAGGGACCACTGAGCACAATCGTCCCTTGTACGTTACAGCTGAAGTCAATGGTTTTGAGGTGAACAGGGTCCTCATTGACCAAGGGGCTTCAGTGAATATTTTGACATATGAAACTTTGAAGAACCTCTCCCTGGGTCACTTGAAGCTTACTTCTGATAAGATTATGCTGAAAGGCTTCAATGACCAAGGCCAGCGAGCTTTAGGGTCTATCACCCTGCCGCTGAAGTTTGGAAGTTTTCTAACAGAGGCAAAGTTTCATGTGATTGAGGCTGATACTTCATACAGGGCTCTCTTAGGAAGGCCTTGGATCCATGAGTATGGAATGGTGCCCTCTACCTTGCACCAATGTATGAAGTTCCTGAGGAATGATGTCGAGTATACCATTCCTGGAGATACCCAGCCCTTTTCCGTGCATGAGATTTCTATCTACGATGATGCCGAGTACTATGTACCTCGGAAGATTCGTAGAGCTCCACCAGCTCAGTCACCAGTGATGCCTGATACTGCCGTACAGGGTCCTGCGCAGTCACCTGCACAGGGTCCTGTACAGTCACCAGTACAGGGTCCATCACAGGTTAGTATTGAGCCAGGTGTTTCCACTGCCCATTCTGATGGAGATCCCTCTCAGTTTGCAGTGAGGCACGATGGTCCCCCTAGTAGAGGTAGGGGAGGACGAGGTAGGGGTAGAGGTATAGTGTCGATTCGCGAGCCGCGGAACCACGACACTCGGACTCCCCCTCCTCCACACCTTTACACTTCTTCTTTGACTGTAGAGTCCGACTCTTCCGACGATGAAAATGATAGATATCCTTCAGCGTCCAGTCACTTCACCACTCCCACATCCCGTCGGCTATGATTCACGGCCCACCTTTCAAAGCCACTTGATACCTGAGGGTGGATTGGTTATTGATATTAGCTCAGACGAGGAAGAAGACTTCCGACGTCAGACTACTACCAGACAACCTTCCCCACATCAGGTACGCGGGATAGGAGTTGGGGATTCCAGTCGAAGAACTTTTAACACCCCTATGGTTGATGATGACATCCCAGTGTGGGGTAGTCGTAATCCCATACCTCACTTGTACGAGACTTTTTCACCGGCACGATCTGAGGAGCGCCCTTCTGTACCCCGTAGTATAGGTGCCCCACTGAGTCCTGTGAGACAAGATCTAGAGGAGACCGCTATGGATATAGAGGTCAAGAGTGCCCCTCGCTACTTTTCACCTACTGTAGAGAGCTTTGTTGAGCGGGGTCTAGTCCGTTCCACTTGGCCCGATGAACAAGCTCTACGGCAGGCCCGAGTCTGGCGAACTGATTTCCCCCAAGGTCTAGGAGGCATAGGTTATATGGGATCAAATCAGTCTAGTGAGGCCAGCATTCGTGCCATTTTCCACGCTTATCCGGTTGTTTCTCTTGCCGACGAAGAAGACCCGGATGGTGAGGAAGATGACATACTTGATGCTCCACAAGAGTTCGAAGATGGCGTCACTTCTGCCATGGATGAACTGTATGAGATAAACTTAGGCACTGAGTCAGATCCTAGGCCTGTTTTTCATAGTGCCCTACTGTCTGATTCAGAGGCTCAAGAATACATCAAGTTATTGTCAGAATTTAGAGACTGCTTTGCCTGGAACTACACTGAGATGCCTGGGCTAAATCCAGAGGTAGCAGTCCATAAATTAGCCATTAAGCTTGATGCAGTCCTTGTTAAACAAGCATCTCGTAGGATGAGGTTGGAAATTGAACAACAGGTGATCGCTGAAACCAAGAAGCTGATAGAAGCTGGTTTCATTAGGGAAGAGAAGTACCATACTTGGCTTGCTAATGTTGTTCCAGTCCGGAAGAAGAGCGGGCAGATTTATGTCTGTATCGACTTTCGTGATCTAAATAAGGCATGTCCAAAGGATGATTTTCCCCTTCCCATTCCTGAGCTTATGGTGGATATAGCATCATCACATAGCATCTTCTCATTCATGGATGGTTCATCTGGTTACAATCAGATAAAGATGGACCCTGAGGATGAGAAATTCACTGCATTTCGTACACCTATAGGTGTCTTTTGTTACAAGGTGATGCCCTTCGGTCTCAAGAACGCTGGGGCCACCTATCAACGTGCCATGATTGTCATCTTCGATGAGATGATACATGAGCAAGTTGAATGCTATGTGGATGATTTAGTCGTCAAAAGCAAAGTCCGCGAAGATCACCTCAGAGATCTGCGAATCGTTTTTTGAACGCCTGCGCAAGTTTGATTTAAAGATGAATCCTTTAAAATGCGCATTTGGAGTTAGTGCAGGAAAGTTCTTTAGGATTTATAGTCCGCTATCGTGGCATTGAGATTGATCCTTCCATGATCAAGGCCATAGTGGATTTAAAACCCCCTAAAAGCCTCACCCAGTTGAGGTCCTTTCAGGGAAGACTTGCTTTCTTGCGGAGATTTATCTCTAACCTTTCTGGAAGGTGTCATCCCTTCTCTGCACTAGTGAAGAAGGATGCCCGATTCCGTTGGGATGAGCGTTGTCAGGAGGCCTTTGAGAGTATAAAGCGCTACCTGATGAACCCCCCTGTTTTAGCTGCACCGATCCCAGGCAGGCCGTTGATTCTCTACACTACGGCCCTGGATGAGTCTTTAGGTGCATTGTTGGCTCAAGAGAATGAGGAAGGCAAGGAGAATGCCTTGTACTACCTTAGCAGACGATTGATTCCTGCAGAGCTTAAGTACCCAGCGATGGAAAAAGCAATTTTTTTAGCCTTGATCTTCGCGGTACAAAAGCTTAGGCATTATATGCTATCACATAAGATTAATTTGATCTCTAGAGTCAATCCATTGCAGTACTTGATGACCCGTCCGACCCTTTCAGGTCGTCTAGCACGATGGTCGATGATACTACTGCAATTTGATATCACTTTTGTTCCTCAGCGGGCCGTCAAAGGACAGGCTCTAGCTGACTTTTTGGCTGATCACCCGATCCCTGCTGATTCCCCACTTAATGATGATCTACCTGATGAATCAATTATGAGTGTGGATGAACAGGAGTCCCCTATTTGGGAGTTTTACTTTGACGGTGCGTCATCCGCTAAAGCATCAAATCTAAATGAAACTCCTATGATTAGGGTAGGATTAGGCCTGATTTTTGTGTCTCCTGAGGGTCATACTCTACGGTACTCCTATAGTTTATCAGAACCTCGTACCAATAATGAAGCTGAGTACGAAGCTCTGATTTTGGGATTAGAGTTGGCCATTCAGATGAGTCTTACGCGGGTGAAGATCTTTGGAGACTCCCAACTGATAATCAATCAAGTAGCTGGAGTCTACAAAGTACTTAAGCCTGAGCTCATTCCATATCACAATAAAGCAATGGAGCTCCTGTGCTTAATACCTGAAGTAACTTTGGCCAAAATACCTAGATCTGAAAATGGAAAAGCAGATGCATTGGCCAAGTTAGCAAAGGAGTTAGCTGACCCTACTGGAAACCCAGTTTCTATTTCTGTCCAGTATCGTCAAGCTCTGTGCCCCGCAGACTTGTCCTCCCCTGATCAGACCCTCACAGTCCTTGCTGTTGATGAGGAGTCAGACTGGAGAGAGCCCTTCATAGAATATTTAAAGCATGGTAGGCTCCCAGATGATAGGTCTCTCGCTGCTCAAATTAGAAAGAGAGCTCTATCATTCGCCTATGTAAATGAAACTTTGTATCGACGCTCTTTTGACCAGATGTGGTTGAGATGCCTCAATAAAGAAGAGGCTACTAGAGTCATGAGCGAGATACATGAAGGGCTTTGTGGTGCTCATCAGTCCGGACCTAAAATGAAAAGCAGAATTAAACGCCTTGGCTACTACTGGCCTACGATGATCCGAGATTGTATGGAGCATGCTAAAAGGTGCCACCAGTGTCAAATTCATGGCACTGTGATTCACCAACCCCCTAATCCGTTGCACCCTACTGTTTCTTCTTGGCCATTTGAGGGCTGGGGCACGGATGTGGTGGGTCCTATAGACCCTCCTTCTTCTAAGGGTCATAGATTTATTTTAGCCGCCACTGATTACTTCTCTAAGTGGGCAGAAGCTGTCCCACTTAAGAAGAAGTTAAGTCAGAAGATGTGATGCGTTTCTTCCGCGATAACGTTGTTTATCGCTTTGGTGTTCCGCGCCGTATCATTTCAGATAACGGTCCGTCCTTCAGAAGCACCAAAATTGCCAGATTTTGCCCGCCGCCATAACATTAATTGGCGATATTCTTTCGATTTATTATCCTAGAGCCAATGGCTTGGCAGAGGCATTTAATAAAACTCTTGTGCAACTAATAAGAAAAATCCTTGTTGCAAACAAGAGAGAATGGCATGATAGATTACCTGAAGCATTATGGGCATATAGGACTACCTACCGTACTCCTACTCAGTCCACCCCATATGCTTTAGCTTTCGGGGTTGAAGCAGTCCTCCCACTTGAGGTCGAGCTCCCCTCACTGCGTGTGGCAGTCAGTTACAATCTATCTGAGGAAGATAATGCCCGATTGAGATTGGAAGAGCTTGATGGTTTTTAGAAGAGCTTCGCCTGCAAGCTCATCAGAACCTTAAGCTATACCAGGCCCGAATGGCCCGGTCACGACGATCGCCTTGTTAGACCCCGTGCTTTTCGGGTAGGTGATTTAGTGCTTGTTTTGCGTAGGCCTATCATCTCGCATCGCCGGCGAGGTAGTAAATTTGAGCCTATTTGGGAAGGCCCCTTCGCTGTAGAGCAAGTTTATGAAGGTGGTGCCTACCTACTTATTGATGCAAATGGCATTCACCCTATGCCTGTCATCAATGGGCAATACTTGAAAAAGTATTATGCCTGAGTCTAGTACTTCACAGGGGGAGCCTCCCTACCACCTATAGATATTCCTCTGTATATGTATCTCCTAGAAGGATTCCTCTTACTTTTCAGCAGTCTGTGTGGCCACGACGAATTGTCCTCTACCACACGACGTTTATCTTGAAGGGTATAAGGCTATCCTTACAAGGGTTACACTGATACGCCGTAGGGATGTTTTGTACTTCTGTCTGTGCGCATCAATCATATTGGTGCTAGAGCATAGAATTCTTTTGACTTTGCTCCCCTCTGTTTGTATGGCTTAGTCCTCCAGTTTCACCTGCCGCCCCAGGTGTGGTCTGGGATATCAAAACTAGTAGTTCGAGTCTAGTTTTTGAAGAGGTGATACTCATGACAGTCAGGTATGATGATGGAGATCCACTATCCCTAGTTGAGTTTCTTTTTCCTGTCAGTCATGATCTGATAGATGTAGCCCCTAGTCCATTCATATGAGTTGAATGTGATCAAGGATGTTAGAGTCATTGGTTTAGACTCTTTTGAGATAGGATACTGGGTCCACACCATTCCATGCTAGTCAAATATGGTAGTATTGATCCTCTACCCTAATGATAATTTCAGTTGTACATCAATTTCTATATGATGGTGCTCCCCAGTTCATTCACATGAAATGAATGTGGTCTTGGTTATCAAAATCATCTACTACCCCTAATTTAAAAAAAAAAAAAATATATAATGTGTTATAAAGGAGGAGAGCTCTTAGTAGAGCAAAACCGGTTGCCCTTGTCACAGGAGGAACCTGGTAAAACTCTCCACAAGCACAAATTTCCCAGTCCTGTTCATGTGACGAACATGATTCGGGTCATCAAAATAATTCACAATTCCTAAAAAAAAAAAAAAAAAAAAAAACGTATTTATATGTATACATGTGATAAAAGAGGGAAGCTCTCAAATAGAGCAAAACCGGTTGCCCTTGTCATAGGAGGAACCCGGTAAAACTCTTTAAGAGCCTAAATTCCCCAAAATTTCTTTCTTCTCCCTTGAAAGCACTTTGGTGGTCTCCTCAAGGTTGAGCTCTCAATTAGTTGGTTATAAGTCTATGTGATTAAAAATGTCTCTCTTTGATAGTGATGTACTACACTGTATTTTAGATGAAAACATCACTGCCTTCTGGGCTTAAGTCTTTTTGAGAAAAGATCGCCCCCCTGCTGCCCTCTTTTGGCAGCCTACCTTCCCATTCATACACTGCTCTGAGCTGCCAGAGTGGTTCTATGAATGTGATAGTGTTACCTCCATTTCGCACAGGGTCCTACCTAATTAGGGTAGGTGTTACCACTGTGGTCTTATGATAATCATAGATCTTACTCATGATTATCAGATTAGGTGTCAGGAGTGCTCCCTTGCCACCTCAGAGTTGTGCTGTGATGTAGTACATCTGTTCTCAGGTGTTAGAACCACAGTTCCAGGAGCCCCGGTTTTCCATCGGAAGACCGACTCCTTGGTTTCTTGCACCAGCTCACTTTAGCATTCGTTCCCTACTCTTAGCTGCTAGAGTAGCCCTACGAATGTTGTTTGGTTGTTTTCACTTCTCGCAGGGTCCTACCTAGTCAGGGTAGGTGCTACCACTGTGACCCTTCTGATGATACTTCACTTTTATACATGATTACTATCCTCAGGTAGTGAGTGTGTCCCCTTTCTACCTAGAGCCTTTTTTTCTTGTAGTGATGTAGTATACATTGCCTCGGATATCAACATCACTGCTTTGAGAACTTTGAGCTTCTAACAGAAGATCAGTTCTCCTACTCATTTTCGTGACCTATCCTACCATTCATACACTAGGCTCAGTCGCCGGATTAGTCCTATAGATGTGTTGAGGTCACTTTTACTTTCCACAGGGTCCCACTAGTTTGTTTGGGTGTTACCACTGTGAGATGTTACTTACTTGAGAATTGTTGATCTTAGTGGAGAGGATGCTACCTCGCTACTTTGGTTCTTTTCTTCTTACCTGGTGATGTGGAGCATCACACCTTAGACGCTACCACCACCTTTTTCTTGAGTTTTGATCCTCTAGTAGAGAGTCATCTCTTTCAGGTACTTTTACCACTTTTTTTCCCCGTTGAGATCCGACTCCTAGCTGCCGGAGAGGTCCTTTGGATGTTTTAATCTTGTTTCTACCTCTTACAGGGTCCCCATCAGTTAGTATGGGTTAACTACTGTAGCTTCTTTGAGGATTGTTTTTTTACCAGGCATAGTCCTGCCTTCTGTAGTTGAGGTGCCCCCTCACTACTCGAGTTCTTTTTACTCCTTTGGAATGAGATCGCCCCTTTACACACTTTACAGCGGGTATATCTCTTTCAGCCTTCTGGAGAGATGTCGTTCTGATGTCTTCTCCCCCCTTGTGTGGGGTTAGGGTTCTCTAGGAGATCCTGACAGCATTTGGATACTCATGGCCACGACGATTTGTCCTCTACCATGTGGTTACCGGGTTGCTAGAAAGGGTTCCCTAGATGGCTCTGCCCTCAAAATTGTCACATTTACTTACCTCTTTTTCCCTCACATCCCTACACAGATGCGTGTGGGCTGATGTCGAGGTGACTTTTGACCTTCCACTCTGCTGTTTGAAATGAACAGACAGATAGTTGAGTTTACCTGGTAGAGAGGACCTGACAGAGCACCTGGCAGGTACTCCTCGCCACGCTCTCGTTTGCCCTGTCCTGATCAGGCAGGCATCAGAGCCTGACTCTTTATTCACTCAGTTGAAATGACTGGGTGGGTATTGAGCCCTTCTTCATCTGCAAGACCGCACTGGCTACAGCAGATGTTGAAGCTTACCCGTTGAGTGAGCCCGACAGAGTCCCTGGGAGGCATAATTCCTCAACGTTTCTTTTACTTCGGATGTCCTGTAAAAGACTACGCAGGCTTCCACTTCGTGGTTCATGAGCTTCTCGCTGAGGTCAGACAGAAGTAGTGGCCACCCCAATCCACTGTTCCGAATGGAGCAGGAGGGGCGGGATCCTTTTCACCCTCTACCCGCTGTCCAGATGCGGTCAGCCTGGTAGTTGGTTTTTACCTACCGTTGAGTGAGCCCGACAGAGTCCCTGGGAGGCGCAATTCCTCAACACCCCCTTTACTCTCGGATGTCCTGTAAAAGAAGACTACGCAGGCTTCCACTTCGTGGTTCATGAGCTTCTTGCTGAGGTCAGGCAGAAGTAGTGCCACCCCAATCCACTGTTCCGAAAGGAGCAGGAGGGGCGGGATCCTTTCACCCTCTACCCGCTGTCCAGATGCGGTCAGCTTGGTAGTTGGTTTTACTTTACCGTTGAGTGAGCCCGACAGAGTCCCTGGGAGGCGCAATTCCTCAACAACCCTTTACTTCGGATGTCCTGTAAAAGACTAAGCAGGCTTCCATTTCGTGGTTCATGAGCTTCTTGCTGAGGTCAGGCAGAAGTAGTGGCCACCCCAATCCACTGTTCCGAAAGGAGCAGGAGGGGCGGGATCCTTTCACCCTCTACCCGCTGTCCAGATGCGGACAGCCTGGTAGTTGGTTTTACTTTACCGTTGAGTGAGCCCGACAGAGTCCCTGGGAGGCGCAATTCCTCAACACCCCTTTACTCGGACGTCCTGTAAAAGACTACGCAGGCTTCCACTTCGTGTCTTCCTTACTTTTGCTGAGGTCAGGTAGAAGTATCGAGTCACCCCAATCCACTGTTCCGAAAGGATCAGGAGGGGCGGGATCCTTTTCACTTTCTACCCCGCTGGCCAGATACGGTCAAGCGGGTAGCTGGTTTTACTGGGTAGAGAGGGCCTGACAGAGCACCTGGCAGGAACTCCTCGCCTCTTTTCCTGAGTGTCCTATTCTGATCAAATAGGCACCAGATTTTGTGACTCTTTTGTTTGCTGTCTTGAGGTGATCGGACAGATACTGAGTCACCCCAATCCACTGTCTTGAAATAGGTAGGAGGAGATGGGATCTTTTCACCTTCTATCCGGCTGTTTGAAATAAACAAGCGGGAAGTTGGTTTGACTTACTTGGTAGAGAGGGCCTGACAGAGCACCTGGTAGGAACTCCTCGCCACTCTTTTTCCCTGAGTGTCTTATTCCGATTAGGCAGACACCAGGCGTTGTGATTCCTTTGTTTGCTGACCCGATTTTGTCAGGCAGACATTGAGTCACCCCAATCCACTGTCCTGAAATAGGCAGGAGGATATGAGACCCTTTCACCTTCTATCTTGCTGATTCGATATAGTCAGATAGATAGTTGGTATGCTTTTGCTACCTTACTCGTGGTTCTTCTCTGGGCTCTACCCCTGCTACGGGGTAAGGCCAGAAGAGAACCCCTTTACCTTTTTCACTCTTGAGGTGATCTTTACTTTTGATTCTCTTTTCTGCGCTGCCCTCGTTATAAGGCAAAGCTGTAAGAAGAATCTCTTTACCTTGTTTCCACCCTTGAGATGATCTTTACTGTTGGCTCTACCCTAGGCTCTACCCTTGTCAAAGAGTGAGGCCAGGAGAGGACCACACTACCAGTTTACCATTTTGGTGATTCTGGACTTGTGCACTGCTGCTGCTTTTTCTTCTTTCCGAGGCTCTGCCCCCGCTATGGGGCAAAGGCCCAGGAGAAGAATTTTCTTCTTTTTTTCCACCATACTCCTAATATTTTTGTTCACTCATGTTTTTCACTCTACCTTTTCTGTGGCTTAGTCGGTCGTCAACGCCAACACGAGCGGTTCACTAGTTGTTCGCCACTCCTGTTGGGGGTCCGTTTGTTGACCTCGATTTTGCCCAGAACCTTGGTCAAAAGGTTGACTTGGTCAAATTGACCAAGTCAGACCCGAGAGACCCCTTCAGTGGGTTCAGTGAGTCGAGTCGACTCTGTCGAGCCCTGACTTGGACCCCGAGTCAACCCAGTTGACTAAGTCAACTCGGGTTGACCAGTTTGGACCCTTTAAGCCTAAAATCAATTTTAAATCTATCTCATAGATTCCATGGCTTGATCTCACCTCCCCTTTGACTCCCTTGACTGATTTGACCAGGTCAAAGTTTGACTTGGTCAAATCAAGTCTTAAATAGGTCAAATTAGCCTATTTTAATGAAATTAATGGCCAATAATTGCAATTAAAGCCTCCCCTTCGTTTTGAATTCAAAACCACGGCCAATTCCCTCTAAATTCCCTCCTAATTTGACCTTGATGAGATCTGGACCGTTAGCATAGAGCTTAGAGATTTAAATAGGAGAAAATTAGGGTTAGGAAGGATCTTTTTTTATTTGCTCTTGCTCTAGACCTCCGGAGGCCTTGAGGTTTTCGGTGAGAGCTCCCACATACTCCCCCTACTTTCTCGAACCAAATCCCGACGTCCAGACCCCGCCGGCGGCGATCCTCATGCGAATCCGAGACGTTTCGCGTTCCAGAAAGAATCCTGGTCGATCGAGCGTGAGTTGGATCTCGACGTCAACTAGGAAATTGTTCCTGGAGAGTCCACAAGTCCAACGAGCCCAAGATCTCCCGAATCCACCGTGTGGATTGAGGTATATCTCAAACCCTAGTTAGATCACACAAAGTTATTTAACTTCCTATAGAGTGCATATTTTTCTGTAAAACTTATTCCCCATGAATGCTCTTCACTTTTAGAACATAGATCTAAAATTTCGTTTGATTTCGTCCATTTCGTTGAGTGAGCCCGACAGAGTCCCTGGGAGGCGCAATTCCTCAACAACCCTTTACTTCGGATGTCCTGTAAAAGACTAAGCAGGCTTCCATTTCGTGGTTCATGAGCTTCTTGCTGAGGTCAGGCAGAAGTAGTGGCCACCCCAATCCACTGTTCCGAAAGGAGCAGGAGGGGCGGGATCCTTTCACCCTCTACCCGCTGTCCAGATGCGGACAGCCTGGTAGTTGGTTTTACTTTACCGTTGAGTGAGCCCGACAGAGTCCCTGGGAGGCGCAATTCCTCAACACCCCTTTACCCATTCGGACGTCCTGTAAAAGACTACGCAGGCTTCCACTTCGTGTCTTCCTTACTTTTGCTGAGGTCAGGTAGAAGTATCGAGTCACCCCAATCCACTGTTCCGAAAGGATCAGGAGGGGCGGGATCCTTTTCACTTTCTACCCCGCTGGCCAGATACGGTCAAGCGGGTAAGCTGGTTTTTACTGGGTAGAGAGGGCCTGACAGAGCACCTGGCAGGAACTCCTCGCCTCTTTTCCTGAGTGTCCTATTCTGATCAAATAGGCACCAGATTTTGTGACTCTTTTGTTTGCTGTCTTGAGGTGATCGGACAGATACTGAGTCACCCCAATCCACTGTCTTGAAATAGGTAGGAGGAGATGGGATCTTTTCACCTTCTATCCGGCTGTTTGAAATAAACAAGCGGGAAGTTGGTTTGACTTACTTGGTAGAGAGGGCCTGACAGAGCACCTGGTAGGAACTCCTCGCCACTCTTTTTCCCTGAGTGTCTTATTCCGATTAGGCAGACACCAGGCGTTGTGATTCCTTTGTTTGCTGACCCGATTTTGTCAGGCAGACATTGAGTCACCCCAATCCACTGTCCTGAAATAGCAGGAGGAGGGGAGACCCTTTCACCTTCTATCTTTGCTGATTCGATATAGTCAGATAGATAGTTGGTATGCTTTTGCTTACCTTACTCGTGGTTCTTCTCTGGGCTCTACCCCTGCTACGGGGTAAGGCCAGAAGAGAACCCCTTTACCTTTTTCACTCTTGAGGTGATCTTTACTTTTGATTCTCTTTTCTGCGCTGCCCTCGTTATAAGGCAAAGCTGTAAGAAGAATCTCTTTACCTTGTTTCCACCCTTGAGATGATCTTTACTGTTGGCTCTACCCTAGGCTCTACCCTTGTCAAAGAGTGAGGCCAGGAGAGGACCACACTACCAGTTTACCATTTTGGTGATTCTGGACTTGTGCACTGCTGCTGCTTTTTCTTCTTTCCGAGGCTCTGCCCCCGCTATGGGGCAAGGCCAGGAGAAGAATTTTCTTCTTTTTTCCACCATACTCCTAATATTTGTTCACTCATGTTTTTCACTCTACCTTTCTGTGGCTTAGTCGGTCAACGCCAACACGAGCGGTTCACTAGTTGTTCGCCACTCCTGTTGGGGGTCCGTTTGTTGACCTCGATTTTGCCCAGAACCTTGGTCAAAAGGTTGACTTGGTCAAATTGACCAAGTCAGACCTCGAGACCCCCTTCAGTGGGTTCAGTGAGTCGAGTCGACTCTGTCGAGCCCTGACTTGGACCCCGAGTCAACCCAGTTGACTAAGTCAACTCGGGTTGACCAGTTTGGACCCTTTAAGCCTAAAATCAATTTTAAATCTATCTCATAGATTCCATGGCTTGATCTCACCTCCCCTTTGACTCCCTTGACTGATTTGACCAGGTCAAAGTTTGACTTGGTCAAATCAAGTCTTAAATAGGTCAAATTAGCCTATTTTAATGAAATTAATGGCCAATAATTGCAATTAAAGCCTCCCCTTCGTTTTGAATTCAAAACCACGGCCAATTCCCTCTAAATTCCCTCCTAATTTGACCTTGATGAGATCTGGACCGTTAGCATAGAGCTTAGAGATTTAAATAGGAGAAAATTAGGGTTAGGAAGGATCTTTTTTTATTTGCTCTTGCTCTAGACCTCCGGAGGCCTTGAGGTTTTCGGTGAGAGCTCCCACATACTCCCCCTACTTTCTCGAACCAAATCCCGACGTCCAGACCCCGCCGGCGGCGATCCTCATGCGAATCCGAGACGTTTCGCGTTCCAGAAAGAATCCTGGTCGATCGAGCGTGAGTTGGATCTCGACGTCAACTAGGAAATTGTTCCTGGAGAGTCCACAAGTCCAACGAGCCCAAGATCTCCCGAATCCACCGTGTGGATTGAGGTATATCTCAAACCCTAGTTAGATCACACAAAGTTATTTAACTTCCTATAGAGTGCATATTTTTCTGTAAAACTTATTCCCCATGAATGCTCTTCACTTTTAGAACATAGATCTAAAATTTCGTTTGATTTCGTCCACCCAATCGAGAGAACGAGACGATTTTCTTTTTAGGGTTTCGGTTCCCTGTGCATGCGCAGAGGAAGATGAAGTTTCTGTTCATCGTACTGTACGAAATAGTTCGTACCGTACGATATAGTCGTACTGTACGAATTTTTTTTCGTACAGTACGATCTATTATAATAAGAAAGAATAAAAACACTTTTTTTCTTTGTGTTTTATCTTTCTGTTCATCGTACTGTACGAATTTACTTCGTACAGTACGATCTAGTGTGACAGAAAACTTTGAAATTATATAACTTTGTCGTTTTAAGCCCGCTGTCGACGCACAGCACCTTATTTTGGATGTACTTTGAATTCTGCATTGTTTAAAACTATTTTCAGATAAAAATTATATTTATATTTTCTGTTATTTCAAAAACAGTAAACTGCTTTATTTTAAAATATTACTTTATTATTTTTAAACTTGTAAAATCCGTATCTAATTCGTTTTAGATCGGATTTTGACGTATAACCCCTTGAATTTTTCAAAAAATTGCCTACTTTATTTTAAAATTATTTTTAGGACCTAACTCTTGCTGTTTGGATAAGAGTTCTATTTTAAATTGCTATTTTAAATATTCTTTTTATCTAATTAAATATTTATTACTATTATTATTTTAAAATAAAAAAAAAATATATATACATTTTCAAACTATTTTGAAACCTCGATTGGGTGGTCATCGAGTTTCCCTATACTTATGTATTATGAATTGAATTATTTTCAATTATTTTATTTTACAAAAAATATATTTATATCTACAAGTATTTTTTAAATTATTTTAAAGCTACTTATACCTAAATCCTAACTTTGGGAGACCTGCTATCGTATGAAATTTTAGACATGGATCTTATGTGTGAAGAGCAATCATGGGGGATTGGGTTAGTGAATGATTGAGTCCCAATCATTCACTAATCCTTCCTTTAGGTGTCTGTCTTTTTATTTTTCGTAGATTGCATGTATAGGATTGCACCACGAGCACTTAGCCTAGGCTCTCCTAGATCTAAGGACATGTGTGTTTATTTTCATTTTTGTACTCCCATGCATTTACTACCTTGAGGGTTAGCTAAAACTTCGATTCAAACCCATATAACGTAGTGACACCCTAAGGACAACAATTAAGGACTCGTCTAGCGAACTTAGAAGTTTTCTAGGAGCTAGGATAGATCCCTGATTGACATGAAAACCTCCACACTTAAACTTAGTGACATCTGAAACATCCCTGAATTTTCTAGGAATTTTTAGGAGCTTTTAAAGCCCTTAGCTAACTAACCCTAATTAACTGGTTAATTAAGGCCCCGAGACCTTCCAGAAAATACAATAAATACACCTTAGGTCAGAAAATTACCCGTAATACCTCAAATTGACCAGAATCTGATCTTTGACCTTAGATGAATAGGGCTCCCTAGTTTGACCTAAGGTTGACCCCTAATTTGACCATAGGTGGAAATTACCATTTTGCCCCTAATAATTCATTAAAAATTATTAAAAATTCCAAACCTCCTCCAAACACTTGGAAACACTTTCTCTGGTCATTCCTGACCTTTGGGAGTGATTCTAATCAGTTTGGAGTTGATTTGGATCGAAACAGTAAAAAAAAGGCCCTTCCTTAGTTAATTTAGAAATTCCCATTAATTACCCCGATCTTTAGAAATTCATAACTAATTGTAGAAAACTCCAAATTAGGTAAACTCACTTGCATTAGACTCCAATTAGGGCCTAGTATTTATTAAAAATTTTAGATTTCCAGAAACTGGCTTAGATTATAAAGTCAACTTTTTGGTCAACCCTAGTCTATAGGATAGAGCCCGAAATTTAGAAAATTCATAACTTTGTCTAGAGAACTCCGATTTCAGCCTACTACCTGTCTAACTACTCGTATTAAGGTCTAGTATTTTCCTAAGGTGTTAGGAATCCCAAATTTAGCCTTTTTCTCATAGTGACTTTTTGGACCTTTAGTCTGGTTCCTAGGAAGACCCGGGACTTCCCAAAATTGGCTAATGCAACTTAAACTTCAAATATCATTGTCCTAAGTTCTTAAAACTCATCAACAAACTGAAATAATTAAAATGGACCCTAATTCACTAATATCTAAATTTCAAATAAAAATATCCTCTTCAGACTCCCAACAAATATAAACTATAGATAACTTTCACAAACTACCCTGCTTAGGACTTATCCAAAACACACTAGCCTTACACACACATAGAATTGTTTGCTAGGGCACTACTTCTAGACTTAGGTTAGGCCGCTGGGTTTTACTTTTCTGCTGTGCCGGAGCTTTCCGTGGATTTCATTGCATGCTGTTTGAAATTGTTGGTGTGTTTGCTTACTTTTTCTGTACTTTGTGATGTGATCGCTAGACTTACCCATAGGTTAGGAGCGCTATATATATACTGTTCTTCCGTGCAGGTGGCCATGCTCAAGCTGATGAAAAAGGGGGGAGCAATGTTATGATTTCTGATAATGTTTCATGCAGGCACTTGCTCAGCTCCCCCTAAAATGAAATGAGGGCTAAAATTATTAAATTATTATAACTGCTACAGATGGAGCTGCTTAGCCCTCAAAATTAAGAGCATGGGCTTGGCACAGGGTCAATGGTGTTAGCACTTTCATTTTTATATAAACTGCTTGGGATTTTTATTAGGATAACCTTGCAGGGCTTTAGAATTTACTGCTTTCCATAAATGTAAATTTATTTGTAATAATTGTCAAGAGTTGTGAAAACAACTTCTGAGTCGGGATATTCTTATCCAGCTCGGATTCCAAAAGAAGAAGGCATCCCTAAGGGGAGAGTCTTCTTCCATTTGGAAGATCGAGCTGGATGGCTTTAGATATCCAAAGAGAAAAGGCAAAACCCCCATACTGGGGGAATTGTCTCTTCGTTTGGATATTCAAGCCAAGACGGATCCAAGGAGTCTAAGGAGGAGAGATCCAAGGAGGCCAAGGAGGAGAGATCCAAGAAGTCCAAGGAGAAGATATCCAGAAGACTAAAGATTTGAAGACCATTTATCCCACTCAAAGTTGTTGGCGTCTGTCATAGGCTTAGAAATCCGGGTTGTTGGCAGTGGTGCCCGGCCACTTTACTTTTCTGCATACCCTGGGTTGTAATTAAAGGGCAGTTGGCCTATGGACATTTACTTGATTAGTTTGATTTATATTGATGTGTTTACCTGATTGTGCAGTAGAAATTGCCTGCTTTTCTTAGGTTTCTTTCTTGCATGTCGATTTTGTTTTCGCCTAGATTTTCGTTAGGCTCTCTAAGGATTATAAAATTTTTCTGCTCATAACTAATCTTTAAAATTTTAAGTTTTAAATAATATAGAAACTTAACGAATCTAGGGAATTGCCGGAACCGTTTGGGGTCGCATGCATATTACTGCATCTTCTTTCCTTGCTATAAGACATCTCCCTGCCTGCGGGTTGAGTCCGGATAATCTGGCCTATGAGGATGAAGTGCCGGACCTAGGGAGACCCAGTCTTTTCAAAAAATTATTTTCTATAAGCCTGTTTTTAAAGTTCTATAGCATTCATGAGCTGACATTTCAACTAGCATGCATTGCATTAGAAATCAATTTAATTAAAATTTAATTGCATTAGCTAGGAGCATCTGACCCACATAAGTCTAGGACCACTTAGGAAATTCTCTAGATGTCGGTCCTATTTCCAAAGAATTGTACCACCCACCAATCTATCATAAATGACTTGACAGCATGGTTTTAAAGCGATTAGGTGGTTAGCTGGCTCCCCCAATCCAGGCCGGGGTAAGTCCAGGTTTTGCATCGCATTAGCTAGGACACTGGTCTTAGTGTGTGTCGAACACTAAGTCCAAACTAGATTTAGGATTCGAGGCAACTACATTTGGTCTCGTAGTATGCCTTAAATGGTAGGTAGGTCCCTTCTTTTCAGGGACCCTAAATCCTACTTATCCGCATCACAGGATGACGCCACCCCCATCTTTCTCTCACCCATGTGATTGATTGCTTGATTTATTTTCTCCAGTTTCTGTTTAGTGCCATAGAGCCTCCGAATGCTAGTTTGAGCCACGCATGTTGATTCAGCCTCTTCAGACTTTTCTTCCATTTGAGTAGGACTTCCTAGTCTACCCCTTCGTGCCGATCCCACTTTAGGAGAGGATAATGTATAATCCTTAATCGAGAGTTTTCTCAGGCTCCGGCCTGGGATGTAATTAACCACGGGGGCTTGCGCCCGTGGGAAACTTAGTTCCCACAATCTACTAAACCTCATTCGAACTTTTTTGGGTGGGGGAAACCCGTGACTAGGTCGTGTATATTGCTACCCATCGGGGATGTGTTGGCGACAGCCTCTATTCCCAATGGTCAGTCGTATGCGCGATCCAATCTGCCCTCCCATCGACCCGTTCGTGTCGAGCGTAGAGGCCTACGATCGTTTTGTCCTACGGGATAGTGCGGCCGTACTCTCTGCATTCGAGCCCCCGCGAGCGGTGCTCCTTCGGAGGTCCACATAATTATGAGTAGAAGAGTTTTTATAGTCCTTAAAGAGCCTAACGAAAATCCAGACGAAAACAAAATCGGCATGCAAGAAAAGAATCCAAGAAAAGCAGGCAATTTCTACTGCGCAATCAGGTAAACGCATTAATATAAATCCAAAAATAATCAACTAAATGGCCATAGGCAAATTGCCCTTATTACAACCCAGATATGCAGAAGGTAAAGTGGCCGGGCACCACTGCCAACAACCCAGATTTATAAACCTATAACAGACGCAAATGACTTTGAGTGGGATATTGGTCTTTAGTCTTTTAGGTATCTTCTTTTCCTTGGACTCCTTGGAACTCTTCTCCTTGGACTCCTTGGATCTCTCCTCCTTAGACTCCTTAGATTTCTCCTCATTGGACTCCTTGGATCCGTCGTGACTTGAATATCCAAACGAAGAGATAATTCCCCCCAGCAGGGGGTATTGCCTTTTCTCTTTGGATATCTAAAGCCATCCTACTCGATCTTCCAAATGGAAGAAGACTCTCCCCTTTAGGGATGCCTTCTTCTTTTGGAATTCGAGTTGGATAAGAATATCCCACTCAGAGTGCATTTTCAAAACTCTTAACTATTATTACAAATTATTACATCAATTTAAAAAAAAAATTATAGACTCCCTTCATGGTTATCCTAATAAATATCATAAGCAGTTATATATGGAAATAAAAATGCTCAAACCATTGACCCTGTGCAAAGTCATGCTCTTAATTATGAGGGCTAAGCAGCTCCACCTGTGCAGTTATAATTATTTTTTATTTAGCCCTCATTTATTTAGGGGGGCTGAGCAAGCACCTGCATAAGACAATATTAGAAAATATAATGGTGCCCTCCTTTTTATTAGCTTAAGCATGGCCACCTGCATAGAAGAACAATATATATATAACATTCCTAAATTAGGGGTAAATCTAGCGCCCATCACATCATCCACATAGTGCAGAAAAAGTAAGCAAACACACCAATCATTTTTCAAACAGCATGCAATGAAATCCACAAAAAGCTCTGGCACACAGCAGAAAAGTAAAACCCAGCGGCCTAACCTAGATCTAAAATTTGTGCCCTAGCAAATAATTTTATGTGTGTGCAAGGCTGATGTGGTTTGGATAAGTCCTAAGTAGGGTAGTTAGTTAAAGTTATATAGAGTTCAGGTTTGTTGGGGGTCTAAAAAGGATATTTTAGTTGAAATTCAAATATTAGTGGATTAGAGTCCATTTTAATTATTTTAGTTTGTTGATCAGTTTTAAGAGCTTAGGGTGATGATATTTGAAGTTAAAGTTATATTAGCCAATTTTAGAAAGTCCCGGGTCCTCCTGGGAATTAAGCTAAGGGTCCAAAAAGTCACTATGAAAAATAGACAAGGTTTAGGTCTTCTAACACCTTAGGAAAATACTAGACCTTAATACGAATAGTTAGACAGATAGTAGACTGAAATTGGAGTTTTCTAGGCAAGTTATGAATTTTCTAAGTTTCGGGCCCTAAATGAACTGTGGTTGACCAAAAAGTTGACTTTCAAATCCAGACTAGTTTTTGAAAACCTAATATTTTTCATAAATACTATACCTTAATAGGAGTCTAATGCAAGTGAGTTTGCCTAATTTGAAATTTTCTACAATTAGTTGTGAATTTTCTAAGGATCAGGTAATTAAGGGAATCACCCCCAAAGGTCAGGGATGACCTAAAATGGTGTTCCCAAGTGTTTGGGGAAAATTTAGGATTTTTAATAATTTTTAATGAATTATTAGAGGCAAAAAAGTAAATTCCACCTGTGGTCAAATTAGGGGTCAATATGAAGTCAAACTAGGGAGCCTTAATTATCTAAGGTCAAAGATCAGATTCTGGTCAGTTCAAGGTATTATGGGCAATTTTCTGACCTAATATGTATTTATTGTAATTTTCGGAAGGTCTCGGGGCCTTATTTAACATATTAATTATGATTGGTTAATTAAGGGGTCTAAAGACTCCTAAAAATTCATAGAAAATTCTGGGATGTTTCAGATGTCACTAAGTTTAAGTGTTGAAGTTTTCATGTCATTCCGGGGTCTATCCTTGCCCCTAGAAAATTTCTAAGTTTGCTAGACAAGTCCTTAATTTTTGTCCTTAAGGTGTAGCTACGTTATATGGGTTTTAAATCGAGTTTTACACTAACCCTCAAGGAAGTAATGCATGAAAAACATATCAAAGCAGTAAACACGCCATGTCCTTAAATCTAGGAGAGCTTAAGCTAAGTGCTCGTGGTGCAACCTACACATACAAGCTACGAATATAAAAAAAAAGACACCTAATGAAGGGATTAGTGAATGATTGAGATCCAATCACCCACTAATCCACTCCCCCATGATTGCTCTTCATTCATAGAAACTATGTTTAAAATTTCATGGAAGTGAATCTCTCAAAAATTAGGATTTAAAATAATAGTAGCTTCAAAATAATTTTAAAATACTTTATAAATACATATTTATATAGATTTTTGGAAAATATGATCATTTAAAATAGATCACATTTGTATCTACATAAGTATATGAGAGATTCACTTGCCACTCGATCGAGCTTTCAAAAAGATTTAAAAATAATTTATAATTTCAAAATAATTATAATAATAAATATTTGAACAATAGTAAAAATACTCAAAATAGCCATCTAAAACAGAAATCTATCCAGACAGCAAGAATCAGCTCATGCAAATAATTTTAAATTAAAATTCATAATTTTCCAAAGAGAACAAGGGGTCGCACGCCGAAATTCGATTTAAAATGTGAGAAAGTTATGAATTTTACAAGTTTAAATACAATAATATAATATTTTTAAAATAGTGTCCTTTTACTGTTTACAAAATAAGTGTAGATATCCCTAAAATTTTCAAACAAGAGTGGTCTCAAATCGTACAGAATTCAAATACGAACAAAATAAGTTGCTGTGCATCAAAAACGGAGTTAAAATGAGAAAGTTGTGTATTTTCAAAGTTTAAATACGATAATAGAATATTTTTAAAATAGTGCTCTTTTGCTATTTTCAAAATAACTACAGGTATAAATAATATTTTGAAACAAATATGATTCCAAATCGTGCAGAATTCAAATACAATCAAAACAAGGTATTGTGCGTCGAAAATGAATTTAAAATGAGAAAGGTATGAATTTTTAAAGTTTAAAGTAATAAAGGGATTTAAAAAAAAATAATTTAAAATAGCAAGAATTTAAAAAATAATTATTAAAATATAATAAAATAATATTTTATGAAAGTAATTAAGGGATGTTTGAATTTTGAAATTCAAAATTCATGGAGGGAATTAAGGATTTCAAATTCAAAATTCATGGAGGGAATTAAGGAGGCTTTAATGCTTCCTTAATTTTGGAGGTTGGATTTAGAATGAATTAAGTCATCCTAATTAATTCAAAATTTAGTGGAGGGAAAATTTTAAAAAACTTTCATAAAATAGATTTTTATAATTTATGAAAAAATTTAAATTTCAAATTTGGGAAAATTTGAATTCAAAGACAAACTAAATTATGACAATCCAAAATTAGGAATTACTTAAAATAATAATAATATTAAACATAATAAATATAATTTTTAAATAAATAATGATAATAATAATACAAAAAAAAGATTATTATTTTTTTAAATGAAGAAAAGAAAAGAGAAAAAAAAACTTCATTCTCTCGATCGAAACATCTAAATTTAATGAAATTTTAAACATAAATCAGTATCTTGAAGAGAAAGCGTGGGTGATATTTGAAAGATCTAAAAAGCATTTATAAAAAAAAAATTATATAGATCTAAGTGTAGTGACCTAGATCTAAAGTTTTGAGGAATCTCACCATTTGATCTTCAAGTTTTTTATACGGTTGAGCTTGTAGATTGTCCTAGTATATTTCTCTAGTTGAAATCACGATCAAACAAGCTCTGGATCAACCGGATCGAGGCCTTGGATGGATCTAGCCTTGATCTCGTCGGAGGATCGCCGTCGACGGAGTTTGACCGGTGGATTTGAGTGGAAGAAGGCGAGAGAAGTTGGAAGAGCTCTTACACCAAGAAGTGAGGGTTGAGAGTGGCTAGGGAGAGAATAGAAGCCCCCCCCTCTCATGAAGCCTTAAAAAAGAATTTAAATGATCAAGGTCTTAGATCTATGCTAGGATTCATCCTAAGGCTAATTAGAAGGGAATTGAGATGATTTAGCCGTCGATTTGATTTCTTAATTTAAGAACAAATTTAAGCTCATAAAAAAATTAAACATATTAAAATCAAGCTCAAAATTAGATCTGATTTGGGTCAATTTAGAATTCAACTTGATTTGCTCAAATTAACCCAATTAAATTTAAATAAAATGACGAATCAAATCATAACAAACTCGACGTGGCCAAGGCGGGCAAATCGAGTTTAATCAAACCCGATCGATCCTAATTCGACTCAACTCGAGCTGATTCGTGCTCGAATTGAACCCAATGGGGCTTGATTAAATCAATCAAAGACCCTCAATCACACTCGAACAAAAACGAGGACAACAATTTCCTAAGAATTTTCTTAAATCTCTCATAAATTTTATAAATTGACTCTCCCTCCCTCAAATTGGACAAAAGATATAATATCATTCATAAGCATGGAATGTTTTGAAGGTGGGAAATACTTAACTAGGAATTTGTGCGCATGGAGGCAAGGAATTCAACCACATCTTAGATTTGTTCATTAGAGAAAATGGGAATAATCTAAGTCTAATAACATCATTGTTGACACGATTATACTTAAATATTATACATATTTCTAGGTAAGTATAGGTTAGGATCATCAACATGAGTTCTCCCAAATTAAGAATTATGAACCATCTAAATTAAGGCGGGTTTTAATTCAAAGTTATTAGCCTGGATAGTAGGTTTATTGATCTCTGATGTACTCTTTATAATACATGGTTAATATACTCTCTAAGAGGTTTAGAATGGTCATGATCTTATACTAATTCAGGCATCTTTGAAATATTTTTTTTTGAATTTTTTTAGGGTCCTTTCTATCATAAAATCAAATGACAAATACACCGTACTATACATATTAAGTATGAAAAAATATTACAATGAAAAAGTAAAAACAAAAACTAAACAATCAATATTTTTTTTCTTTTTTAAAGTTTAAACAAGAACTATGATGGGGGCTGTGGAGTAACTTATAGAATTGTAAAATGACTTAGGGCTATATCAATCCCTAATATTGCTTAAGTTTTATTTTATATAAAAAAAATATAAAAACTCCACTTAATACACGCAAGTATACATACAAAATCAAGTAATATAGTGATAGAGTAGAGTATCAATTCCATAAAGAAGATATGCTCACATGCAAATACTAGTACTGTACACTAAAATTATAATAATTATTCTACTGGATAAAAGTAGATGTTATGGAGATTTAATCACTTAAATAAAATTAGATAAACATAATGAATACAATATCTGTATGTAATATTTTGGATTGATGAATGTAAATAACATAATTTTCTAATGAATCTCTTTTAATTATGATGTTATTTAGAGCATATACATTCCTAAATTTATGTCAAACTTATAGGAACAAAGGATGTCCAGTGATTCCCTATAGATATACCATCTCCTTAAGAATTTAGTATATTTCATACTCTATGCCTAGAAATGTTGTATACTAATTTAATATTCATGGTTATGCCTGCTTCCCTATGTTGAGGCTCCAAATTACACCTAATTTTAACTATGTATATGGCAACTATATGCATTAAATTAAGATCTCATAATATTAAAAACATCTTTTTAATCATATAAGGAATAAGATAATTCATTAGTACTACATATAATACTTACATCATTAATTCAAAACTAGAGAATTTAGTCAAATAAAGAAAAAAAAAAAACTTATTTTCATTAATAGCATGATGAAAAGAAAATACAAGAGATACCTATCACCAGAATGATTCAATGGATCTCCTCTATACTCCTTTTTACTTACAGAATTGCAGACACAAATATAATTCAAACACTCAAATGAAGGTATCCATTACTTCCATCAATTCCCTTAGTTTTCATCGTAAGGGAGTTTCAGAGAAGCACTTTATATTTAAGTTTTCCATGACAAAACTTCTTTATATAATAAAAAAGTAGAACATCTTGACCATGATGAAATTCATAATCTAAAACTTCACATTTATGCATTTTCTTTATATCTGCTTTGTATCTTCTTGAATCTTCATGAACTTCATCACAAAATGCATGAAGTTTGTTAATGATAATAGAACTTTGCATATAGAGAAGAGAAAAGGAATTTTCATTTTTTTAAATGTTCTTCCCTCTTAATCCTAGAGGAGGAATGCCTTTGCTTGGTTTTACCTATTGCAAAAGTTAAAATTCCAAGAAGAGAAAGATATTACTATATTAAAAAGCTAATAATACTTTTTTTTTTATCATTTTATATGACAGTAAGTTTAAAATTTTGAATCTCCAAACCACTTAGTTCCAGCTCAACCATGCGACACTAATGGTAGCGCTATAGTGCTTCACATCTCCAAAGTTTTTTTTTTTCAAATCAAACTATCATACATATACATTTAAACTATCAACTGGGTTGTCTCCCTTGATGTGAAACTCTTAAACTTTAAATAAAATTTTTGACTAACTCAGAGAACTTCGTCTAGTACGAACTGAGTTCATCTTGGACGAACAGTTAGAATTTTGAATTCGTATGTACGAATCATCTTGACGAATTAAATGTGATCTGAACATAGGCGTTCATCCTGGTATGAAATTAATTATCATCTGTATGTTTGTTATCCAAGAACATAACAGAGGCATTCATCCCTGTACGAAATTAATTATCGTTTGTACGATTGTTGTCCGAGAACAGAACAGAGGCATTCGTCCCGGTACGAACATGAATATCGTTCGTACGATCAAAAATATCTATTTAGTCATTTTCATGGTTTAGTGAAATGGAGAGAGAAAGAGCAGGAGATAAAAATAGAAAGAAAAGAGAGGAAATCTAAATTTTTGGATGACTTCGGACCATTTTCATTCGCCAGCGCAGTTAGGAAAGTTGTTCAACTACAGGTAAGGTACATTATGCCTATCTCAATTTTAAAAAATGTGAAAGTTTGGCAAATATTTTGATTAAAATTTTCTATCTATTAGAGAAAAACGGGAATAACTTTGCACTTGTAAAACTTTCATTGCGTCACTTTTTATATGTCATAGACACTATGGATATGCACATTTTAAATATTTTATGGAAACTTTTCACCAGGCATTCTGAAATTTGAGAGGTTTTTATTGAATAAAAAATTATCGGGATGTTGGAAAATAGTGTAGCAGTACAATAAAAATCTTAAAACATTATTTTACACAATCCCTAGTAATCTGGAAACTTTCTTAAATTGTGTATTTTTTCCTCGTTAGATTTTCTATTGTTCGTCATTATACAATATTGTGATATTTTGATACATGCTCAATTACTCTATAACTATTATAATGTGATGATATATGCGCACATGTGATTAAATGATATATGTTAGGAGTTATAAGGGACCATAATCCTTTTAGATTCTGTATGTGTTAGAGAATTTTTGGGAGTTATAAGGGGCTAGAATCCTTTGAGATTCTGTCAGTGTCAGAGAATTTCAAGGAGGCATAAGGGGTCAGAATCCTTTGAAGTTTTGTTTGGGTCCAAGAAATGCGATCTTAATCTGATATGTTCTGATGTTGTAAGCACAAATAAAAAGGGAGTCATAAGGGACCAGAATCATTTGAGATTCTATCTTGGTCCAAAAAATATGATCTGAATAACTCTATGATATGAATTCACATTTACTCATTTATTATGTACTGTTATCTGATTCATCTATTTTGTACTGTTATCTGATTCATCTTTTCTGTACTGTTATCTGATTCATCTATTTTGTATGTTTATCTGAATCAGAGAATATGTGCTATATATTTATTACATTATTCTATTTTGTGATTCTCAGTTCATTAAATTATTTAAACTACTATTAACTATTTTTAAATCTTCCATTAAATATTTGAAATAAAAGAATGTTTGGAAATTTAGATTGGCTTGTGTGACTTGCTGAGCTGTTATAGCTCACTGTGGTTTTATTCATGGTTTTTAGGATCTGGTAAAGAGAAAGAGGTTGTGCACTAGCTGTTCAGGATATGATATGAAGTTATAGGTATTTTGCTATTTTGATTTTTGTACAGCCATGGCTAATTTACTTTTCAGTTATGTAACCCCTGTCTGTAGCCATTGACTGTATTATATATAATTATTTTGATGAATAAAAGAAACTTTATAAATGAGTTTTTCAGTATTTGAATATTTTAGTAGCTCTGTGGTTCATCATTATTTCAATGAATATCGGTAAAAAATCTGAAATAATTTCAAAACTAGATCCTGGGGTTAGCTTATCATGACTCAACACGATAAGACCTGTCCTGGTCGGGTTGGGTTGTAATAAGCACTTTTTTTAGGTGGTATAAGAGCAATAGTTTTGGAATTAGATTGTAAAATAGAGCTATAGGAATTAATATGTAAGTCTGGTGGGATAGTTTCAAGTCTGTCTAAGTATTCATTATTTTTGTTTTATGTGCATGTGTGTATAGTCGCATATTCTATATGATTATGGATCCACCAGACCCAGATATGACTGATGGACAGAGTGCTAGTCATGCGTCTCCTATATATAGTTTTACTCCCACAGTTAGTTCATATACAGTTTCACAGTTTTCTATATTAATAGCTCAAATGATGGGTGAGGCAAAAAGTAGAGTTTTTATTATTAGATCTGAAGAGGTAGATAGACATCTACAGATATTTCTGTGATTGAAGCCTCCTAAATTTGAGGGCACTATTGAGCCCAAAGAAGCAGAGGATTGGTTGAAGAGGTTGGAAAAGATATTTGATGGTATGAAATGTCCTCATAATAGAAAGGTATCATTATCAGTCTTTCTATTGGATGGTAAGGTAGAGCGCTGGTGGATGGGCCAGCAGGAGGAGAAATTTCAGGGGAAATTGAACTCTCTGATTACTTATGAGGAGTTCTTTGAGGTGTTTTTTCACGACCCGACCCGATCCGGGGCGGACCCTGCTCGCACCAGGCCGTGACCAAACCTTTTATCCAGGATCTAGCTTTGGAATTTGGTTACTGAACTGATTCTTCCAAATAATTAAACTCAACAGACACACAAACACAGAGCTACTATGAATCATCAAACACAGCAGAACAAAACATCTATCTTTTTTCTTCTTTCTTTTCCTCAAAACAATCATCTACAAATACGGTACATGGCTAGCAGAAGAAATACAGAAGAAAAGCCATGACCGTATAAAAAATCAAAAGTACAAAAGTACCTATACTGATCAGACTCTGAACTCTAGTCCTGGACTTCCTTCCCTTACCCAGAACCTGAAAAACCACCAGAAAACAAGAGTGAGATCAACAGCTCAGCAAAGCGACAAACCTCCAATCAAAATTCTCAGATTCTCAAAACCAACACATCAGACAAAATCCAACAGAAATCGGAACAGAATCGTACAGATATCAGAACGGAACAGATCAAATCAGAACAGACAGATCACATTACAGAATCAGAAATCAGAGTTGCAGATCATATCGTATCAGAATCACAATTGCTTACAGAACAGATACAGAAATCAGAATCATATCAAATTAGATATCAGATAATATTTAATTCATAGCTAAATGCCCTGACACTGACGGAATCTCTACGGATTCCGGCCCCTTATGCCTCCCTTCCCAGACACTGACTGAATCTCATAGGATCCAGCCCCCTTATGCCTCCCTTTGTGCTCACGGCACCAGAACAGATGTGCTTATAGCACCAGAACAGAATTCATCGGATCCGGAACAGAACAAATATCAGATTTCAGATTGAGCTCATTTCAGATTTCCCAGACACTAACTGAATCTCATAGGATCCAGGCCCCTTATAGCTTCCTGTTTATAGCATATACATATAGCATATCAATTCAGAAGAAATCCGGACAAATCAGAAATCAGACAAAAATCGGGCAGCACAACGGCAGTATACGGAATTTACACAAAATTTCCTGAAAATCAAAATTCACCAAATTCACACAGAATGTAGAAAATCATATTTCAGAACATTTATTCTACTGCACAGATAATTTCCAATTTCACAAAAAAATGCAGTCGACTAAAAACACCGCCGAATCAAAAATACCCGGACAAAAATCTTCGGAAAATAACCAAAATGTGCACACCCGGCACGTCAACAATATACAGAAAGTTACGCGGTAAAAACTGAACCAATCAAAAGATACGGACGAAAATCATTAACGGAAATGAAATCCGGACAGAAAACACCGCCAAACACGACGGTTCTGAAAATTGAGAAAGGCGGAATGTGCCTTACCTTGCGTACAGCAAATTCCTGAACAGTCTCTTCGGACGAAAACGGCTCCGCGTCGTCCGAAAATAAACTTTTCTCCAAAATCCCGTGACTTTCTCTCTCCTCGGCTGATATTTTCGTTTTTAATGATTTTCTCTCTCCTCAAAATGACTTGAAATCAGCTTTATAATCTTCAGATCGGCCCGACCGATCGCCAGATCATCCCAGGACGATTAGGCCAATCTGGATCGTCCTGGACGGTTCCCAGAACTATTCTCAGGCCGACATTTTCTACAGTGCCAATCGGCCTGGACGATGTCCTCAATCGGCCTGGACGATGCGTACAGAAAATCACCTGGAGAAAATCTGGGCACATTCTGGAGCAGAATTTCCACTGATTGTCCCAGGACGATCCATATCATCCTGGACGATCCTGGAGCAGATTTTTTTTTGATATTACAATCTCCCCAACTTCAGAAAAAATTCGTCCTCGATATTATCCAATCCAAACTCAGTCAAAACAAGTACGGGTACGACCGTCTCATGTCAGACTCCTTCTCCCAAGTCGCTTCTCGTGCAGTCCGGTGCTTCCACTGGACTTTAACCATCGGAATCTCTTTATTTCTTAACTTTCGGACGTCGTACGCTAAAATAAACTCTGGCTCTTCCTTATACGCCAGATTTTCCTGAATCTCAATCTCGTCAGCTGATATCTTCTTCTCAGAGTCTGAAACCCACTTCCTCAGAGTGGAGACGTGAAACACATTGTGCACGTCAGGCATCGAATCAGAAAGCAACAGTCGGTAAGCAGATTTTCCAATTCTCTCCAAAATCTCAAACGGTCCAACATACCTTGGACTAAGCTTACTCACCTGACCAAATCTGCTTACACCCTTCATCGGACTGACTTTGACATACACAAAGTCACCAACTTGAAACTCAACAAACCTGTGCTTCTGATTATAATACTTCTGTTGTCGATCCTGAGCCGCTTTCAATCTTTCTTTTATCAAACTGATCTTCTGAGCAGTTTCATCAGCAAAAGTGGCACCCAGTTCCTGTCTATCTCCGATCTCAGTCAGAGTCAAAGGAGTACGGCACTTCCTGCCATACAGAGCCTCGTACGGTGCCATACCGATACTGGACTGAAAACTGTTGTTATAAGCAAATTCAATCAGCGGAATATGATCTTCCCAGCTTCCGCCAAAGTCCAAAACACAAAGTCTCAACAGATCTTCCAGCACCTGAATGGTCCTCTCAGACTGTCCATCGGTCTGAGGATGAAAGGCTGTACTGAAATGCAGTTTCGTACCCAAGCCTTGCTGAATACCTTTCCAAAGTCTGGAAGTAAACCGTCCATCTCGATCAGAAACAATCACTCGAGGCACACCGTGCAATCTGACTATTTCCTTCAAATAAATCTGTGCCAAACGATTCACCGGATCGGTCTGTCTGATCGGAAGAAAATGGGCTGACTTCGTCAATCGATCTACGATCACCCAAATGGTATCATGTCCTTGTCTAGATCGAGGAAAACCCATCGCAAAGTCCATCGTTACCTCATCCCACTTCCACTCAGGGATAGGCAACGACTGCAACAGTCCACCTGGTCGCTGATGCTCTGCCTTCACCAACTGACAGGCCTCGCATCTCGACACAAACTTCGCCACATCCTTCTTCATCCCAGGCCACCAGAACAAAAGATTCATATCAGCATACATCTTACCACTGCCTGGATGAACAGTGTAGCCTGAATGATGAGATTCATGCAGAATCTCCTGCCTCAAATTCCCAAACACAGGTACCCACAACCTGTTCTTATAGAAAATAGCACCAGAACCAGAAATTCGAAGTTTAAGAGTCTTACCAGATCCAATCTCTTCGAATAATCAGAATCTGACTTCGGGGCTTCCTGAATCCGTGCTTCCAGAGAAGACTGAATGTTCATCTGAGCCAAATCCAAATCACTGGAGGAAATCACCTCCAATTGCAATCGCTCAATGTCTCTAATCAGAAAGTCATCACAAGTAAGCTGCAAACCTGATAATCCAGAAGACTTTCTGCTCAGAGCGTCCGCTACCACATTCGCCTTACCAGGCTGATACTGAATAGTCAGGTCATAATCCTTGATCAACTCGAGCCATCTTCTCTGTCTCAAATTCAGATCCTTCTGAGTGAAAATGTACTTCAGGCTCTTATGATCAGTAAAAATCTCACATCTGACGCCATACAGGTAATGACGCCAAATCTTCAAAGCAAACACAACTGCAGCTAACTCCAGATCATGCGTCGGGTAATTCTTCTCATGTGGTTTCAACTGTCTCGAAGCATAAGCAATTACCCTTCCATGCTGCATCAGGACACATCCCAGTCCTTTCAATGAAGCATCACTGAACACCTAAAAACCTTCCGTACCTGACGGAAGTGCCAACACTGGAGCTGAAGTCAAACAATCCTTTAATCTCTGAAAACTAGCTTCACACCCCGGTGTCCAAACAAAAGCTACTGACTTCTGCGTCAGTCTCGTCAGAGGCATCGAAATCTGTGAAAATCCTTTCACAAATTTCCTATAATATCCGGCCATGCCCAAGAAACTACGTACCTCAAATACCGTAGTCGGCCTTGGCCAATCAGCAACTGCCCGAATCTTCTGGGGATCCACAGAAATACCTTCTCCGCTCACCACATGCCCAAGAAAAGAAATACTCTTCAGCCAAAATTTACACTTGGAGAACTTGGCATACAGCTGATGCTGCCTCAGAGTCTCCAACACAATCCTCAAGTGTCTGGCATGATCATCCTCAGAAGCTGAATATACCAGAATATCGTCAATAAAGACGATCACAAACTGATCCAAAAATTCTCTGAATACTCGGTTCATCAAATCCATGAAAATAGCAGGCGCATTGGTTACCCCAAAAGGCATAACCAAAAATTCGTAGTGCCCGTACCGAGTACTGAAAGCAGTCTTCACCACATCCGCTTCCTTTACCTTCACTTGATAATATCCGGATCTCAAATCAATCTTCGAAAATATCGAAGATCCGGAAAGCTGATCAAACAAGTCGTCAATCCGAGGCAAAGGATACTTGTTCTTGATCGTGACCTTGTTCAAATCTCGGTAATCAATACACTTACGGAGTGTCCCATCCTTCTTCTTCACAAATAGAACAGGTGCTCCCCAGGGTGAAACACTAGGACGGACAAAGCCTCTATCAACCAACTCCTGAAGCTGAACTTTCAACTCAGAAAGTTCTTTCGGTGCCATCCTGTACGAAGCTTTTGATATAGGAGCTGTACCCGGAAAAACATCGATAGAGAACTCCACCTCTCTATCCGGAGGTAAACCAACCAACTCTTCAGGAAAAACATCAGCAAACTCCCGTACTACAGGAATCTCAGAAACAGAACCAACCTCCAGGTTCAGATCCCGCACCGAAGCCAAAAACACTGGGCATCCTTTCCTCCACATTCTGCTCACTTCCAAAATAGAAATCAGACTGGAGAGAATACCTCGTAATCCCTGGAATACAACTCTCTCTTCGGCCACAAGCAAACTCACTTGCTTCTTCAGACAGTCAATCTGAGCCTCATACCGACTCAGCCAATCCATGCCCAAAATCACGTCATACGAAGAAATCGGCAACAAAACCAAACTAGATTTCCACTTCTTGCCAGCAATGTCAATCTCACACAAACAAAACTTCCGAGCAATCAAAGGATTTCCAGCCGGTAAAATCACAGACAAAGAAACCGGCAACAAAAACGAAGGCATCTGGACTCGGTCAAAACAATGCTCGGAAAGAAACGAGTGACTAGCTCCAGAGTCAAAAAAAATGCGACAGGGCTGATCAGAAATATAAATCGTACCTGTCACAACATCCGGAGCATCACGAGCCTCTTGCTGACTCAGGCTGTAAACTCGTGGCTGAACTGGAGCAGGAGCTGAAGCAACAGAACTACTCTGCTCCCTCTGAACAGTAGGTGGTCTCCATGGTCCAGAACTAGTACCACCACCTATCCCAGAAAATCCCTCAGGACGAGGAGGAACAGTCCTCGGTCTTCCTGCTGAACTGACAGGTCTGACAAAACCCTCAGATCGGAACTCAGAACGCCGGTCAGATCCAGTCTGTGGACATTCTGTAATCCTATGTCCAGGCTGACCACATCTGAAACACAGACCAGCCATCCTGTAGCACTGGCCATGGTGTCACCGTCCACAACTCTGGCACACAGGTGCCACACTGACAGATCCAGAACTCGTCGTACTAGTAGCAGTACCAGACGACCCTCCGCTCCTCCTGGAGTCAACAGATCCAGAACCAGCTATAAATCTCCTCTTCCCAGAGGAACCACTGCCAGAAGTCTCACCTCCAAATCTCTTCCTACTCGCAGTCCACCGCTGCTGAGTAGCCGTCATGTCATTCTCAAGCAAACGAGCTCGCTCCACAAGCTCAGAGAAATCAGTAATCCTGAATGGTATCAGAGGCTGCCTCAACGTGTCTCGTAATCCTCTCAAGAATCTGTAGCACCTCTCAGCAGAAGTACTGACCAGCTGCGGAGCGTACCTGGCTAATGCAGTAAACTCAGCCTCATACTGCATCACCGTCTTGCTCCCCTGAACCAGCCTCAGAAAAGTCTCCTGCATCTGCTGTCGTGCAGAAGGGGGAACAAACCAATCTCGGAACACCTCAGTGAACTCTTCCCAGGTAATCAAAGAGTTCAGTCTGCCCTGAAATCTGGCTGCTTGCTGGCCTTCCACCAGTGCTCAGCCTCTCCGTCCAACAAAAAAAAAGCCAACGGAACCTTCCTATCTGACGGACACTGCATTCCGTCGAAGGTCTTTTCCAATCTCCTCAGCCACTCCTCGGCTGCTCTGGACTCAACAGCGCCTTCAAATCTCGGAGGTTTCAACCTCAAAAATAACTGCAGATGTCTATCAATGTCCTCAGATCTGATAGTGGAAGCTCTGCTCTGAGTCTCGCTCATCATCTGAGCAACAAGCGTAGCAAACTGTAACAATGTATCTTCACCAGCAACTGGGGCTGTACTCCCCACTGGTGCTGCCTGACTGGCACTCTGCCCGTCTGTCATGTCTGGGTCTGGCTGATCCATATAGAAAAATCCAGAAAATCCGGAAAACTATCACAAAAATAACACAATAAAAAGCCGAACGAATCAAAACTACCCCCCCAGACAGACTCACTGATCACTTCCTATAGCTCTATTTTATAATCCAACCCAATTCCAAAACCAATGCTCTGATACCACTAAAGTTTGTCACGACCCGACCCGATCCGGGACGGACCCCGCTCGCACCGGGCCGCGACAAAACCTTTTATCCAGGATCTGGCTTTGGAATTTGGTTACTGAACTGATTCTTCCAAATAATTAAACTCAACAGACACACAAACACAGAGCTACTATGAATCATCAAACACAGCGGAACAAAACATCTATCTTTTTTTCTTCTTTCTTTTCCTCAAAACAATCATCTACAAATACGGTACATGGCTAGCAGAAGAAATACAGAAGAAAAGCCATGACCGTATAAAAAATCAAAAGTACAAAAGTACCTATACTGATCAGACTCTGAACTCTAGTCCTGGACTTCCTTCCCTTTCCCAGAACCTGAAAACCACCAGAAAATAAGAGTGAGCTCAACAGCTCAGCAAAGCGACAAACCTCCAATCAAAATTCTTAGATTCTCAAAACCAACACATCAGACAAAATCCAACAGAAATCGGAACAGAATCGTACAGATATCAGAACGGAACAGATCAAATCAGAACAGACAGACAGATCACATTAACAGAATCAGAAATCAGAGTTGCAGAGATCATATCGTATCAGAATCATAATTGCTTACAGAACAGATACAGAAATCAGAATCATATCAAATCAGATATCAGATAATATTTAATTCATAGCTAAATGCCCTGACACTAACGGAATCTCTACGGATTCCGGCCCCTTATGCCTCCCTTCCCAGACACTGACTGAATCTCATAGGATCCAGGCCCCTTATGCCTCCCTTTGTGCTCACGGCACCAGAACAGATGTGCTTATAGCACCAGAAACAGAATTCATCGGATCCGGAACAGAACAGATATCAGATTTCAGATTTGAGCTCATTTCAGATTTCCCAGACACTAACTGAATCTCATAGGATCCAGGCCCCTTATAGCTCCCTTTTTATAGCATATACATATAGCATTATCAATTCAGAAGAAATCCGGACAAATCAGAAATCAGACAAAAATCGGGGCAGCACAACGGCAGTATACAAAATTTACACAAAATTTCCTGAAAATCAAAATTCATCAAATTCGCACAGAATGTAGATAATCACATTTCAGAACATTTATTCTACTGCACAGATAATTTCAATTTCACACAAAAAATGCAGTCGACTAAAAACACCGCCGAATCAAAAAATACCCGGACAAAAATCTTCGGGAAATAACCAAAATGTGCACACCCGGCACGTCAACAATATACAGAAAGTTACGCGGTAAAAACTGAACCAATCAAAAGATACGGACGAAAATCATTAACGGAAACGAAATCCGGACAGAAAACACCGCCAAACACGACGGTTCTGAAAATTGAGAAAGGCGGAATGTGCCTTACCTTGCGTACAGCAAATTCCTGAACAGTCTCTTCGGACGAAAACGGCTCCGCGTCGTCCGAAAATCAACTTTTCTCCAAAATCCCGCGACTTTCTCTCTCCTCGGCTGATATTTTCGTTTTTAATGATTTTCTCTCTCCTCAAAATGACTTGAAATCAGCTTTATAATCTTCAGATCGGCCCGGCCGATCGCCAGATCGTCCCAGGACGATCAGGCCAATTTGGATCGTCCTGGACGGTTCCCAGAACTATTCTCAGGCCGACATTTTCTACAGTGCCAATCGGCCTGGACGATGTCCTCAATCGGCCTGGACGATGCGTACAGAAAATCACCTGGAGCAAATCTGGGCACATTCTGGAGCAGAATTTCCAGCAAGAGATTTTTCTGAGGTTGGTTCAGGGGAGCAAGACAGTTATGCAGTATGAGGTAGAGTTCATTATTTTGGCTAGATATGCTCCATTGTTGGTTAGTACTCATGCGGATAAATGTTACATATTTCTGAGAGGACTTTGAGATAGCCTGAGACAGCCTCTTGTGCCATTTCATATTTCTAATTTATATGAGTGTATGGAGAAAGCTCGTTTGATAGAGAATGACTTGACGGCTACTCAATATCGATGGACTGCTAGTAGAGAGAGGTTTAGTGGTGAGACTTATGGTAGTGGCTTTTATGGGAAGAGGAGCAGATTTATATATAGAAATTTTAAGAGAAGTGGACAGTTAATATCTACAGTAGTTTCTGGTAGTGGCAGCACAGCCAGTTCTGGTTATGTTAGTGGGGCACCTGTGTGCCAAAGTTATGGTCGATGTCATTTTTGTCAATAATATAGGATGACTGAATAGTGTTTCAAATGCAGTCAAATAGGACATTAGGTAGTAGAGTGTCCACAAGTAGGAATTGACCGATGATCTGAGCCCAGATCAGAGAGCTTTGTCAGACCATCAGGGAGGCCGAGGGTAGTTCCTTCCCATACTTTTTTTTGAAGGATCATCTAGTAGAGCTGGTGGTTCGAGTTTAGTGGCAAGGAGACCATCTGGCGGTAGTCAGAGAGAGCACAGTGGTTATATAGCTCCAGCTCCAGTTCAGCCAGGTTTATATAGTTTGACTCAGCATGAGGCCTAGGATGCTCCAGATATTGTGATAGGTATGTTTATATTTCTGAGCATCCATGTCATATTTTATTCGATTCTGGAGCTAGTCAATTATTTATTTCTGAGCATTGCTTCAATTCATTACAATTAATCTCAGTTACATTACATATTTATCTTTCTATTATTTTGCCGGCTGGGGATAGTATGATAGCCAGAAAATTTTGTTTCTGTGATATTGAGATTTTTGATAAGAAGTGGAAATCTAATTTGATTTTATTACCCATTTATTCATATGATATTATTTTGGGTATGAATTAACTGTGTCATTATGGGGCTCAGATTGATTGCTTGAAGGAGTGAGTTACATTATTTTTATGCAGTGAAAGTTGAGTATTTGAAAGAGTTATAGGTGTTTTATACTGTCTGATCTCTATGTTGGAAGAAAATAAATTGTGAAAAAAGGGTTGTATGATATTTTTGGCATCAATTCAGGATAGGAGTATAGATGCAGATTCTCTTTCTTATATTTCGGTAGTATAAGATTATTCAAATGTATTTCCTAAGGAGTTAGTTAGTTTATCTCCGGATAGAGAATATGAGTTCTGTATTGATCTATTTCTGGGTACGACCCCAATATCTAAAGCTCTGTATAGGATGGCACCAAAGGAACTTGTAGAGTTGAATGTTCAGGTCTAAGAGTTGGTTGATAGGGGTTTCATTGGTCCTAGTGTTTCTCCTTGAGGAGCACCTATTCTATTTATAAAAAAAAAGGATGGTACAATGCGTATGTGTATTGATTATAGAGAGTTGAACAAAGTTACTATCAAGAATAAATATTCATTGCCATGGATTGATGATCTATTTGATCAGCTTGCTGGATCTTCTGTATTCTCAAAAATTAATCTGCGATCTGGTTACTATCAGGTGAAGGTGAGAGAAGCTAATGTGATGAAAATAGCTTTTAGTACTCGATATGGACACTATGAGTTTTTGGTTATGCCATTTGAGATGACTAATGCACCAGCTATCTTTATGAATATGATGAATAGAGTATTCAAAGATTATCTGGATTAATTTGTGATCATTTTCATAGATGACATTTTGATATATTCTGCTTCTGAGGAAGATCATGCCAGACATTTGAGAAGCGTATTGGAGACTCTAAGGTAGCACCAGTTGTATGTAAAATTCTTCAAATATGAGTTCTGGCTGAGGAGTATTTCCTTTCTAGGGCATGTGGTGAGCGGTGATGGTGTTTTCGTTGATCCCCAGAAAATTCAAGCCGTCACTAATTGGCTGAGGCTTACTACGGTGTTTGAGATACACAATTTCTTGGGTATGACTGGATATTATATGAAGTTTGTGAAGGAATTTTCTCAGATTTTGACACCTCTAATGAGACTGACTCAGAAGTTAGTAGCTTTTGTTTGGACACTAGAGTGTGAGGCTAATTTTTAGAGATTGAAGGATTGTTTGACTTCTGCTCCTGTTCTGGCTCTTCCCTTTAGTACATAATGATTTAAGGTATTCAGTGATGCTTCATTAAAAGGTTTGGGATGTGTTTTAATACAGCATAGTTAGGTGATAGCTTATGCTTCAAGATAGTTGAAGCCACATAAAAGGAATTATACGACGCATGATCTAGAGTTGGCTACTATTATATTTGCTTTGAAGATTTGGTGTCATTACTTGTATGGTGTCAGGTGTGAGAATTTCACAGACCATTAGAGTTTAAAGTACATATTCACTCAAAAGGATTTGAATTTGAGGCAAAGGAGATGTCTTGAGTTGATCAAGGACTATGATCTGACTATTCAATATTAGCCTAATAAGGCTAATATGATGACAGATGCTCTGAGCAGGAAATTTTCAGGATTATCATGTATACAACTCACTTCTAATAAGTATTTAATATGAGATATGGAGAGATTACATTTAGAGGTGATTTCTTCTACTGATTTGAATTCTGGTATTGTGACTTAGATGATCATTCAGCCCTCTTTAGAAGAAAAGATTCATAAAGCTCAAAAATTAGATACAAAATATTCGAAGTTGATTGATCAGATCAGATCTGGTAAGAAATCTGAACTACAAGTTTCTAATTATGGTATCATTTTCTGAAGGATAGACTTTGAGTCCCTATTTTTAGAAATCTGAGTCAAGAAATTCTACATGAGGCTCATTATTCAGGTTATATTATTCATCCAGGAAGTAGCAAGATGTATAGAGATATGAAGTGTATATTTTGGAGGCATGGATTGAAGAAAGATATATCATAGTTTATTTCGAAATGTGAGGTCTGTTAGCTAGTGAAGGCAGAGCATCAATGACCTGGAGGTCTTTTACAATCGTTATCTATTCCTGAGTGGAAATGAGAAGAGGTGACTATAGATTTTGCTGTGGGTTTCCCCAGATTCAGGCAAGGGCATGATGCTATTTGGGTTGTTGTTGATTGATTGACAAAATCTATCATTTTCTTTCGAATAGACAGACCGATCCGGTGGAAAAGTTAGCACATAACTATGTTAAAGATATTATCATGTTACATGGTGTGGCAAAAGTGATTGTATCTGATCGGGATGGCATGTTTACCTCTAGATTATGGAGAGATATTCTGTAGGGACTGGGTATCAAATGTCTTGCAGACAGCCAGTTAATACATTCAGAACTTTTACACATTAAATCATGCTGGGATTTTCTGTTAGAATCTACATAAATTGGCTCTGGCAACAACATTAAGCTTTTATCCCACTACGTGGGACTGGCTACATGAATATTTTTTTTTCTGCATTATATTTTATTAAAAGTCAAATTCTCATTTAAATTTAATAAAAAAGGCAATTTTTAATATTTTCTAACCAAGTCTTTTTAGATCTACCCAACCTTTTTTAATATATGCCAAATTTACATCATCTATTTTCCAAACTGGGTCATCAGAAGGCCGGCGTTCAATGTGAACAAACCATCTAGGAGACTCTCTTGAATATTAGCTACCAATGGAGCTACTCTAACCATTTCATGTATATACTTGTTTCGCATTCTATTTCTAAGAGTGAAGCCACTCATCCACCTAAGCATCCTCATCTCTACAACACTTTACTTAATTTTATGATTCTCTTTTAATGGTCAACATTCTGCGCCATAAAGAATTGCAAGTCTCACCACCATCTTATAGAATTTTCCCTCAAATTTGAGGGGTACTTTTCTATCACACAATAGACCTGATGCATTCCTCCAATTCAACCATCCAACTTGAATTCTTCTAATAATATCCTCATCTATTTCACTATCACTCTGGCCAATAGACCCAAGATATCTAAAACATGTACTCTTATTAATGACTTGATCACCTAAAGTCACAATCCCCACAATAGATCTATTACTATTAAACTTACACTCCATGTACTTAGTTTTAGATCTACTCAAATGAAAACCTTTTGACTATAAGATTGTCCTCCATAATTCAAGCTTACCTTCAACTTCCTCTCTAGTCTTATCAACAAGGAGAATATCATCAGCAAAAAATATACGTCAGGGCACACCCTTTTGCAAATGTCTAGTAAGAACATCCATAACTAAAGCAAAAAGATAAAGATGATAATTTACATAATCAAGTGAAATAGGAAAATACTTGGACAAACCACCTTGTGTTTGAACACAAATAACAGCTCATGCATATATCTCCTTGATGATTTAAATATTTAAAAGGAGGTCTAAGAAGGTTTGACCAAGCCTAGTTGAGTTGACTTGGTTAAGCTAACTATGGCTTGACTTGAGATAGGTTTAGGGTCAATCAAGGTATCAAATGGAATAGGTTTAAGAGTTTTAAGACATTGATTTGATTATATAAAATGATTTGAGCCAAATAGGTCAAGTTTGACCAGACTTGGGTTCAATTGACCAAGTCAACTATTGACTGGGTTCATAGGTCCAGTCCAGTCTAGATCACTAAGGGAAGTGATCAGAAAAGTTTGAATGTATTTGAAGTTGATTTGAAGCTTGATTGGAAGTAGAGAGGCTTAATGGTTGAACTAGTTAACCTAGGTTGACTTGGTCAACTAGTTTGACTCGGGGATAGGCTTTAAGCTCAACAGGTTTGATTAGATGTCTGGAGTCTGGTGGTGGAAGTGGTTTGAAGGATTAAAAATGTCATTTGGATCAAATCACCTATTTGAACCCTTATTGGGTCATTGGGTCAACCTAAGTTGATTTGGACAACCAAGTTGACTTAGGAGCTGAAAGTAGGTTCAATAGATTTGAAATAGTATTTGAAACTTGCTGGAGGTGGTCCCAAGCAATTGGGATATCATTTGATTTGAAATGCTTGTTTGAACCCTTAATCGGTATTTTGGTCAAATCTGGTTGATCTGGTCGACCAGGCTTGACCAGGGTCTAGATTGGGATCCATTGCACTCCTAATGATGATTAGGATGCATTGGAAGGAGTTTTGGAGTTTGATTTGAAAAGGGCATATTGAAGTATTGAGAAAACTTCAAAATTATCCTTAAGGCACATTTTGGTCATTTTGACCCCGAGTCAACTAGGGGTCAAAGTGGGTCCACCAAAATATAGTTTATTGCTCAATGAGTCATGAGCAAGGGTCTAGAAGTGATTGGAAGGTTTGGAGAAGGCTCTAGGATCAAGATCCACTGGGTGGTAGGTCCAATAGCATATGCCGTAAATATTTGAAGGTTTTATAGCCTTTGGATTTGAGTCCAATTTCTGGGGTTAGAGATCTCAAAATAGGCTCAAATTTGGAGGGTTACCTTTAAAGACATGTCATATCAATATGAAACTGATAGAATCTGAATTAGAGGTCATTTAATTAGGTTTTGAAAGGTTTGAAAAATCACTTGAAAAGGCTTTTAGGACCTGTGTCCTTTAACCTTGAATTTTAGATTTAAAAGTTATGGATTTGAATTTGATTTAAATCTGGATTTGATTAAAGTCTGGATAGATTGAGATATGAATTGTCTTGATTTTGAATTGATCAAAAATTTAAATTGATTTGAGATATGGATTGATTTTAGGATCCCAGTGACCTCATACAAATATGAGGTCATCAAAGATTATGTTCAAATGATTGATGAAGTCATTTGAATTTAGGGATATATTTGAAGTGCTTGACACCTCATACTTAGGTAGATCTTTGAAATCATCTATTATAGAGGCACCCATCTTAGAGTTAAAAGCCCTTCCTTCTCATTTAAAGTACACCTTCTTAGAAAAAGAGTTAACTTTACCTATTATTATTTCTGTTGAATTATGAGAAGACCAAGAAGGTCAGTTAATTAGTTTCAACACTTATAAATTAAAGAGATTTTAGTTGGACCATAGCGGATATTAAGAGAAGTAGTCCATCTTATGCATGCTTAAGATTTTGATGGGGGGAAATTTCCTTCCAAAAGATGATCCCCAAAGGAGACTGAGCCTTGTTATGAAAGAACTAATGAAGATGGTGATACATAAGTGGTTAGATGCAAGAATCATTTATCCCATTTTAGATAGTGCATATGTTATTTTTATACAATATGTGCTCAATAAAGTAGGCATATTTTTATATAATATGATATGTTCATGGGTGATTTTTATATTTTTTTTACCACTTTTGATTCTTATTTAGAGCATTTAACTCTAGTTTTAAAAAGATGTGTAGAAATAAATTTGGTACTAAATTGAGAGAAATATAAATTCATTGTAGCATAAGGCTTATTTCTATGACATAAGATTTTTAAGAGAGGTTTAGATGTGGATAGGGCTAAAATATAAGCAAATGAAAACCTTCTACCACCCACTTATGTTAGAGGAATAAGAAGTTTTTTATGATATGTTGGTTTCTATGGAAGATTCATTAAGGATTTGTCTAAAATTTCAAAGCCATTATGCCATTTACTTGAAAAAGAAGTCTCTTTTGACTCTGATGATGAATGCCTAAAAGTTTTCAAAATTTTAAAACAACACTTGATCACTACACCTATTATTATTACACTTAATTGGACATTGCATTTTGACATAATATATGATGCTAGTGATTATGTTGTGTTACGATAAATAAAAGATTTGAAAATTCATGCTATCTACCATGCTAGTATAATCTTTAATTTAACCAACTTAACTACACAACCATTGAAAAAGAGGCATCATGTTAAGAGAGTTGCCATTTGCATGTTTTACATTCTTGCAACTTGTATAGTTTTGATAATTTCAAATATTATTATTTTATGTGTAGTTATCTCCTAACACTTTTTGGAAGAGTTGTTGTTGCTCTTGTGTGTACTAACATTTCAGGAAAATCAAACTCCAGACTACGAAGACTTCAACTCAAATTCAGCATGAGATACTTTGTGTATTTAAAGCTTGTATTTTTTCTTTGAATTAAGTTTGAGAGAGAGTGATTGTAATTGAGTGAATAAACACACACACTTAAGGAGATCTTAAAAAATTTGTACTAATCGTACGGGACTATCAAGTCAGTTATCTCCTCATAAGAGCAATGGAACGAACATGAATTGAAGAAAATTTTTCTAAGTCCTGATCGTCCAGGACGAAGTGTATTAGTCCCAGGAGGAAATGTTCTCTGGAAAATTTTTGTTCAGACGAAATTTATATTCGTTCCAGGACGAGTTGCTCTCTGGAGTATTTTCGTCCAGGACGAAGTGTATTCGTCCCGGGACGAAATCTCCTCTAGAGAATTTTCGTTCAAACGAAATTTATAATCGTGCCAGGACAAGTTGCTCTCTGGAAAAATTTTGTCCGGACGAACCCATATTCGTCCCAAGACAAAGTGAACTGACTCTGAAATTTTAGTGACGTTCTGCAATTTTTGAGAACCGACCTATGGAATAAACGTTCGTTCTGGACGAACCTAGTTCGTACGGGACAATGTGTGTGTACGAAGTCATTTCGTACCCATAGACATTAGGTTCGTTTCCAACGCATTTAAGTAAAATCGTCCAGGACGATCCACTATCGTACGGGACGATCCAATGCGTATTGACTTGAAAATTTGCAGTTTTTGGAAGATTTTTTGTGTATTTCCTATAAATAGTCCAATCTAAACTACCACTTTATCTTTTTGTCTACTGATCTTCGTGCCTATTGAATGAAGAGTCAAGGAGAGAGTGTAAAGAGAGTGTTCGAAGGAGGATTCTTACTGCTGGAGCGTGAAGGCTTCACTTGGTGTTCAAAGGTAAGAATCTTTACTTTTGATTTGTGTTTATTTCACTCTTTTCTCTCTTCCTTCTAGATTTCTTGTGAAGAAGATCTTTCAAGGAGATCTGGTTCTCTGCCGACACTTGGAGAGTGTGAATAGTCGAAGGGTTCTCTGTCCACACTAGGAGAGTGTGAACAGCCGAAGGATTCTCTGCCCACACTAGGAGAGTGTGAAAGGATGAAGGGTTCTCTGCCCACACTAGGAGAGTGTGAAAGGGTGAAAGGTTCTCTGCATACACCAGGAAAGTCTGAAAGGACGGCGGTTCTCTGCCACACCATGTAGTGGTGGAAGAGAGTTTTGTAAAGGCTTCTCCGCCTTGCTGTGGGTGCAAAAGGAGAGTCACTAGTGGTATTAGTGCAATACTCGGAGGGTGCCTCCAGGGAGTGGATGTAGGTCTGGTTTTGACCGAACCACTATAAATCTCGTGTCTTTATTTTTCTGCTGCTTTTTATTTTTGTGTTTTTTACTTTTAAAACTGTGGTTGAAAAATATTTTCTAGAAAAATTCACTAAAGTTTTATTTTCGTTTCCTAATTTAAAAAGAGGGTTAAAATTTTTTTAATTACCAATTCACCCTCCCTCTTGGTTAGCAATGGGACATAAGCTTAGGTTTAACAACTTAATTCATAGTGAACGAGTTTCAACACATTAGTCATTGTCTTTGCCTTTAACAATTTTAGATCATATTTGATTACCACTAAGGTTCTCATATAGACTGATTATTCTGCTATTAAAATTCTTATGACTACAAAAACTTGTCAAGTCTAGATTGGTGAGGTGGATTTTTTTTTTTGCTAGAATTTGATGTATAAATTATTAATAGAAAGGTAATTGAGAACTAAGTGGATAATCATTTATCTAGGTTATAGCAACAAAAAAAAAAAACACTTGTAATGAGTGTGAAATCAATGAAATCTTTCCAGATAAGCATTTTTTTGCTTTGTTTATATGTCATGACTTGTTATGATGATATTGCAAACATTATTATTCGTGGAGTTATTCCACTGATATGACTTATACCCAAAGGCATAAATTTCTACATGATGATAAATTTTATTTTTAAGATGAGTCATTCTTATTTAGGAAGTATAAAGATCAAATCATTAGTTGATTTGTCCCTAAAAATAAGATTGAATCCATTATTAGGCAATGTCATGACTCAAAGTATGAAGGTCATTTTGGTGGATTTAGAATTGCTTCTAAGTTTCTTCAATCTAGATTTTATTAGCCTACCCTATTTAAGGATGCAAATAAATATGCTAAAAGATGTGATTAGTTTCAAAGGATAGGTAATATAGCTAGAAGAAATGAAATACCTCTTAGTATTATGTTAGAAGTGGATATTTTTTATATATTGGGGGTTAAATTTTATGGAACCTTTTTTTTAATCTTACAAAAATCAATATATTATGATACTATTTGACTATGTCTTCAAATGGATTGAAGGATTAACAACCCCTAAAATAATAGCTCAGGTTGTTATTAATTTTTTTAAGAAAAATATATTTTTTAGATTTGGAGTACTTAGTGTGATAATTAGGGATGGGAGAAGTTATTTTGATAATAGGAGAGTGGATTCTTTGATTTTAAAATATGACATTAAACATAGAGTTGTAACTGCTTATCATCCCCAAACTAATTATCATGTTAAAATAAGTAATATGGAGATTAAGAGAATTTTGGAAAAAAATGTGAGAGAGTCAAAATAGAAAAGATTGAGTTTTGAAATTAAATGATACACTTTGGGCTTACATGACTGCATTTAAGACACCTATTAGAATGTCTCCCTATAGATTAATCTTTGAAAAGCCTATTATTCACTAAAAAATAGAGCATAAAGCCTTTTAGGTAGTGAAATAATTGAATTACAATCTTAGGGATGCTAAGGAGAAAATATTAATTCAATTGAATGAGTTAGAGGAGCTTAGTCATGAGGCTTATGAGAATGCGAAATTGTATAAGGATTAAATTAAGAAGTGGCATTATTATACGCTCATTAGGAATGAAATTTAAGCTTGGATAAGAAGTTCTTCTATATAATTCAAGATTGAAAATATTTCCAGAAAAAATTGAAGTTCAAGTGGTTAGGGTCATTCGTTGTAGTAAAAGTGTATCCTTATGCTACTGTTGATATCCAAGATTAAAGTACTACCGAGATTTTTAAAGTCAATGGTCAAAGATTGAAACCCTATCTTAGAAGAGATGTTGATCGCCTTATAACTTATATAGATCCGGCTCATCTTGAGTAAGATTTTAGCTTAATTTGGCTAAAGATTATTGATCCTTGTGTTAGCTGCTATGAGTCATCTTATTAGTGTTTTAATTGAGATTTGAAGATCCTGTGATTAGATGTGCACTTAGATGCATCATTGTATGTGTGTTTTAGTTAATTTAGAGTATAGGAATTAATTTGGAAAATTTTAGCCTAGCGTTGCAGCACTACCTCCACAATGATATGAAAATTATTAAAAAAAATTAATTAATTCGATTGCATGTGTTTTAGTTAATTTAGAGTATAGGAATTAATTTAGAAAAATTTAGCCTAGCACTGCAGCACTACCTCCACAATGATATGAAAATTATAAAAAAATTTAATTAATTCGATTGCGCCATATCACTAGAGAAATCTAATGCCACAACATCAAATCACCCTTTAAACTGGCATAGCCCCGGCCCATTCATGCAGCGCCGTAGTATTGATCTCTCTTATCATTTTGTTGGACTGAGCATAACAGTTGTTCATCAAATCATAAATAAGGTAGATGAAGTGTTGTGGCGGTGGTCACTTTGAGCGCTGTAATGCTACCACTTATTGATGCATAATATTTTACTTATGTGTATTGAATACAATTATATGTTTCATATAACCTGCTGGGTTGTTCGCTCATTCTTTATGTTTATATATTTCAAGGAAGGGTAAGGCCCAAATGGAGTAAGATTAAAGTATTGTTGTTAGAGGTATTTCTCTAATGTCATAGATAGAATTTTTGTAATAATGGGACAAAAGTAATTTGATGATATTATTGTACATCCTTGGTTATTGTATAAAATATTTTTGGTTATGAATAGTTTTGAGATAGATACATGTATTGGATGATGTTTCTATTTTGTTTATGTATATTGATATATTAATGGTTTTGTGTCATAGTTTGGGTAATAAAAATAAACTTCTTTCAAATAGATCTTGGGATATATCTTTGTTTTATACCTGTCATATCATAACTTGTTAGGATATATGAGTTATCTCGTGGCATGCAGTTAGACCACAATGGTCTGAGGACCATAGTTAGGTGTAGTGGTTCGAGGATCGTAGTAGGGCAACAGTGGCCTGAGGACCGTAACTGGGCGATGAAGGTCCAATGATCATAGTCGGTCGAATGTGGCCCGGGGAATGTAGTTGGACGATAGTAGTCTAAGGATTGTAGTTCGGTGATGGAGACCGTTCTCGAGCAATGCTAACCAGAGAACTGCATCTGACGGGAGATGGAGCTCGGAGGACTGTAGAAAGTAGGCAACGATCAAAAGGATTGTTGTCCGATGAGTGGTCTAAGGACAATAATTGGGCAGTGGTATTTCGAAGATCATAATCAAGTGATAATTGTTCAAGTCTTGTCATAGCCAAACAAAACAAAAACAATTTTTTAAAAAATAAAAATTATAAAAAAAACTATCCCAACCAATCAAATCCTCATAGAAACGACACCTGCCTATCTGTTCAACTTAACTTATGGACGGGAAATAATGCTCTTTGGCAGACAATGGTCGGCCCCATACTTAGCCAAGTTGACGTTTTGGTTGTTTAGGCAAAGGTGTTTAAAGTAATATGAATTAATTAATGGTATGATCCTTTAATTACAATATAAATTTTAATTACCCCTTAATCATAATTTAAATTAAATTATTGCCAAAGTTCAATGAATTTGGCCTCTTTTTTTAATCAAATAGATTTGATTAAGTGCAAACTACGCCATCTATTAGGACAATTACACAATTAATAAAAGAGTTTGGGACAATAAAAAAGACGAGCTTGGTTCATATTGAAGGATTATTTAATTTTTTTTCACTAACTTCATTAATTTATTGAAGTAGTATTTGTCATTTTCTTTGTTTTTTTTGGGACATTTAGGTTAATTAAAGCAATTTCGTACACATAACACATGCAAGACTCAGATACAAGACCTGTTGATTGATAGCCAAAACTCCCAACCAACAAATCATGATGAGTTGCGTGCAAATCTTTAAAACTTGTTTGATATTTGATTTTTTTGGCACCTTATAATTGCTTTTTTTAGTTGTTATTTTAATGATCATTTCAATAATTTTATCATTAATTTTGATTTTGAATTTTTCTTATTGATATACCGCCAAATAAAGTCATAAATCAACTATGATTATTTAGGGTGTAAATGGGTCGAGTCGAGTTCTTGCTTAGTTGAGTCATGCTTGTTTAATTCATAATGAGCTTGAACTTGAGCTCGAGCTTGACCTGAGCTCATCTGCTAAGCTCTCGTGAAAAAAATATGAGGCTTGAGCTTGACTCAATTGCTCAAGCTTAATAAGGAGGCTTGAGTTTGACTGGTTTTGAAGCTTGATTTTTTACTCTGAATATGATAAAAAAAATAATTAATTCGGCAAATATAAATATTGATGCGTTAATTAATATTAATTGAGCCAACAAGACAAGCTGACAAGCCAAGCCTGGCTAAGTTCAAGCTCGAGCTCGTATACTATATGAGCTCAAAATTAAGCTCGAACTTGTGACTCGATAAGAGCTCATTAGTGAATCGAGTTCAAGCTGGCTTGGCTTACTTTCAACATGCCTAATGAATATCAATATAATATTTGCATGAACATATTTGGAATCAAATTTAGGGCCATCTAAACTTCAATTTCAGCAAACATATAAGTGAAACAAATGTTTTGATGAGATGAGTCAAACTATACCAATAAATATTTTAATCTGAGTCTAAAATAAGTCAAAATCAAGCACTCGAAGTATAGTTAGAACATCGTCACACTAATTGAATAATTAAGTGATCTCTAAATCTTGCATGCTTAAATCAAAATGTGCATCTGTATGAGAAGCATATAATAAGCCCAATATCACTCAATTTCAAGATTATTAAGACACTTAAAGTTGAAAGAATGGCTTATGATCGAGATAATCAACATGAAAGAATGGTTTATGATCGAGATAATAAACACAAATTGTTCGATGTATGTTTTGTAGTAATTTACTTAATATTAGCTTTGTAGTTTTACCTTTTCATTATCAAAAGTATTTCTACCGTAATCATGTTGTTTTTTATGTGCATGTACTTTAAGGGCCTTCACTATTATATATATATATATATATATATATATATATATAAACTCTTTTCATATATTTTATCTTAATTCAACCATAATATCTAGAAAAAAAAAGGAAAGAAGAAGAAGAAAAAAACTAAATATAAAATCAATTATAGTTCAAATGGATACAATCAATTGAAGATTGAATAAATTACAATACATATATCCACTTACTCTTTACAATGGGGCTTCTTTGGCATTGCATCAATTCTTGGTGTGCACTGTTGTGGAGCATGAACTAGGTGATCTCGTAGATGATGTTGCTGTTGAGCATCGACATATTCATATTGCTCTAATTATGTAGAAAATAGATGGGATACTTATTATGCATATCTGAAATATGTTGTTTGTAGCTAAGTTAGTGTTGTCCCCCTGCAATGTATAGAAAAAATGAGACATTAATGGAATTGAACTTGATGTCATCCTCTAACTAATGCAACTCATATGAGGATCATTCTTGGTACTAACTCATGACACCTTCATGACACCTTCGTCATATGTTTGATGTATTAGATAATTGTGTGTTGACATTGTCATTTTTCTAGCTAGCATTGGCATAAGTGGATGGCCTAACACCCTTGTATGAGGACCCTACAATTATAACTGATGTTGTATGCCATTATGCATCCTGCTTTTACATATTATGAAATCGTGTGCCATTGATATACATTTTCCTCCTCATGCACTGCTCAAATCTTCAAATTTATTCATTGTCATATGTTGATCACTCTATCCCCATCTCTTCGAAGTTCAGAAAATAGTCGTGCTAAAAAGAAAAACAAAGATGGCTTGTCAACTTAGATAATATGGTTAATAAAAAAGCTTAATTTTGTATTTGATAAATAGCAAATACCGCTCACACAATACTCTTGGGTAATAAGTGTTAGTCATTTTTAAAGTTGCCTTCAATAAGTAAAGTGATGCCTAAGACTTGTACCACCACATGTACTAAGTCAAAGTGTGGTCCCTATCCTCCCTGCCATGATCACTAGCGAAAAGAGAAGTCGCCTATTTTTCCACAAAGTAATATATGACTAGTAATAAGTAACCCAATGAGCATCTACCTTTTCATGTCCATCCACCCTTATATTGTCCATGGGTTATACATTGATGCAAGGCATATATCCAAACTGGTACAACACCTTGTCAGGCAAGTGCCACTCCACAATCTTTTAACTAATCAAAGGAACATAAGCCAACCAAATATCTTCACTAGCTAGGTGAATCACAATGACACAATCTAATTTAGTTGCAATATAGATCCCATATCACCTATAATTTGATTGTGATCATTAAATTAGAAGTGATGAAATAAGAGGACACCTGATTAATGAGACAAAACTATAACACAACAATGTAACTAACTTTATAACAACTCATCAAGCTTATCCTCATAAGTTAAAACATTTGATACATGAATTTCAAGTAATGATTAATTATAGGTTAGCAAAATGATAAAATGAAGGCTTACTGCACACCACAAGAAATGATTAATTACAAATACTTATACCCCATACCAAGTCCATGTAATTGCAATGAATATGGTACATGAAGAGTGGACCTCCCTATATGAATATGCTCTCAGGACTACACTTAAAGTAGGTGTTGAAAACTAGCCACAGTGGCACATCTAGATCTAGTTGATTAGTTCAGCTATATAGGTGGGAAAGTACAACTCCCCCTAAATAAAATGTGCTAAAAAGTCCTATGTGCTCAAGCAGGGGTAGATGCTATAAGCGAACCTTAGAAATGAAAGTATTTAGAAATAGGAAGTACCCAATAATGAATAATATGTATGATCAAACATGCTTGTTAAACTACATATCATCCAAATTTATATAAGAATCTTTCATTAAAGTTCACTTAAGTCATCTTAGTGGCATATACATCATCATATGAGCTTTTTCATTATAAAAAAAATGAACTGATATGTAGGTTCACTAGATCATGGCACAACACATCTTCCTTTAGATGTCTGTATAATATCCCAAACTCTTAATTATCAAGTTATTATCTACTTTGGCCAAATAGCCTCACATTTTTTTCCTATTAATGTAACTTCTTAGAATGTCACTCATCCTAGTATTACTTCAGTACGAGTACAATTAACTTGATTATGACCCAACACATCTTCCTCTAGATGTCTATATAATATCCCAAACTCTTAATTATCAAGTTATTATTCGTTTTGGCCGAATAGCCTCATGATTTTGTCATGTTAATGTAACTTCTTAGAATGTTACTCATCCCAGTATTACTTCAGTACGAGTACGCTTAAATGTGGAGTTTCTTAATAAAATTCTAAGCATTACACCGAAATGCATCTTGATGTTTAATGTATTAGCTTCTTTCTACTAAGGGGTTTCATAATTTCCTCCACTTAAGTAACGAACATCTTCGTTAGTATCCTTATCCCAAAATCATCCACCAGATAGATAATATTCTAGAAGTGGCCCCTATAGATTCAAGTGGTGGCTCCCATCATATAACACTTTATCCCATATTGGATTCAAGAGATGGTTCCCAAGGTGCAACACTTTATCCTATATGACACATAGTTCTCATCTTCATGCTAGTGTATTTCTTTGATGCCACTCTATAATACTCCAAACTTTTAACTAATGATGTATTATCTGCTTTGGCTTAATGGCTTCATAGTTTTTTTCCCTTTGGTGTAACTTCTCAGGATGTCGCCCATCCTAGTATTGCTCTAGCATGAGCATACTTAATTGTGGAGTTTTTTAATAAATTTCTAATCATTATATCAAAAGATGCCTCGATGTTTAAGAATTTAGCTTCTTTTTACTAAGGGGTTTCACAATCTGCCTAATCGATCACATACTAATTTGGCTAGGACTACCACCTCATCCCTTATCATGCTCTAGGGTATAATGAAAGAATTGCACTTAATATTAATTATCTCTTCTTCAAATTTATGCACACTAGAGTCACTAAATATCCAAAATTAAGTAACCAAGATATTACTATCATTCATGTTTCATTCCAAAAGAAGTTTATACACTAATCTAGTGCATTTCGGTATACCAAAAACATATAAAGAATTAACAAACTTCTTGCTAAGCAGGATACCCAAGTCCTATTAGAGAAATCAAATTTCACATTTGCATTAATGTAAATATGTAAAATAATGAAAGAATTTCAATCCCGGACCCATCATATTGAAATTGATTATCACTTTATTCACGATTGCATTAAGTCTAAATATATCACAGTACATCATATTACCTTGCAATATCAGTATGCTGATATTTTCACTCAAGCTCCACATTCTTGTGTAGAACTCAATTTTCAGAACTTGTAATTATCATAGTTATTGCCCTTATTCTTCTTCGAAGAACCCAAAAAATTGGAAACGAAGGAGCAATCCATGGAGGAAGGAAGGTTATTAAAAAGAGTTGGTCGTCTGTTCAATAGTAGATTGGTCTTTGTGAGTGCTTTCAAGCGTAATAAATGAAAGCAATGAATTCGCTCATTTAACAACGATTGACATACCTAATCAATAGCCATATTAAACTGATCAAACATATTTCTAAATTTTACCTCTTGGACACCTTATTTTCATATATTTTTTTTTTTAATATTTAAATTAATTAAGATAAATTCTTATACTACTAATTCAATTTAGAACTCTCAACAAATGACATCTATCTAATTTTTAAAACTTGGCCCCATATAAGGGTGTTAATTTCGAGTCAAGGGTCGGGTTCAGGTCGAAGCCGAAACTAACCCTGCACAATTATGGTCAACTCGAACCCGACCCATTTTGCAAACCGGTCGATTTTCTGGACTCGAACCTGACCTGTTTCGGGTCTGGGTCAACCCGCACGACCCGAATGACCCGATGCTAACAAAATTGCTAGTTTTTGAGTTCAAAAACGGGTCATTATCTGCTTTTCGTTCAAAACGGATCAATCTCATATTGCCGGGTCAAAAACGAGTTATCGGATAAAAACGTGTCAATTTCGGATTAAATGGTCAACTTGAATCCAACCTGATTTTTAAAACTGATCAAATTATTGAACTCGAATCTGACTTGTTTCGAATTCAGATTAATCTTATCCCGAAATTTTCAGTCCAAAGACCCCCCAATTCCCGTCATCGATTGCGTAACAAAGCCTGGGTGGGCTCCCCCAATTCGACTGCCCCCTTTGCTTCGCCTATATAATATCCCGCTTGGCTCGCTCCCTTTATAGAGAAGAGAACCAGAGCTTGTGAGGATGAGCGGAAGAGGAAAGTTGGTGTGCGTCACCGGAGCCTCCGGCTTCATCGCGTCGTGGCTAGTCAAGCTTCTTCTCCAACGCGGCTATACCGTCAAAGCTTCCGTGAGAGATCCCGGTTTGTTTCCTCTCATCTTTTTTATTCGTGTCATCCAGTTACGCCATCTCGCTTAAACCCTAATTTATAATAAACATCTTTAATGAAAAAAAAAAAAAAAGCTTGATTAGGTTATATATCAACCCAATCTATTGCAACTGGAACATGTTTGGTAATCGGAAGTAGTTTAAGAGAGGCTTGATATAAATGGAAGAGGACAAATCATTGGCCAATGGAGTACTCGTTCTGTCTCGCTTTAAGTAGAGGGACAGATCAATTTGTAGGCTTTGAAAAGTTTGATCACATCGCTCTATGGAGCATGCGCTGTGTCTTGCCTAAAATCTAGAAAGGGAATTGTCCTTTTTTCCCATCATGGATTTATATTTAAAATTTTTGCATTAATCCTTTCCTTATCAACATATGCAACTGTTTTCCTTTTTAGTGTTCAGATTTTACTTCTTTGTGATTATCTTTATTTTTCTCATTTTGTTTACTGAATATTAAACTTCAGCTGATCCGAGAAAAACGGAACATTTGCGATCACTTGAAGGAGCTAGTGAGAGGCTGCGTTTGTTTAAAGCTAATTTATTAGATGAGGGATCCTTTGATGCTGAAATTGCTGGGTGTGATGGTGTCTTCCATACGGCATCTCCGTTTTATCATTCAGTAACTGACCCACAGGTTTATATTTGTTCCTCTTTTTTTTTATCTCAGCAAACTTATATTTACTTTGTTATGAATATTTTGAACACTTTCTTATAAAGAAACAACTTTTTCTTTATATTTTTTTTCCTTCCCCACTTTGATATGAAAATTTCACCTTCATGCAATTCTTGAGCTAATGTGCTACAGTTCATGAGGAAAATAGGGATCAATTATCAAATCAATGAAGTTATAGTTTTGGTCCTTTGTTAGAAACTTAGGGACATATGTAAGCTAGACATTTATACCCAGCATTAGAAGTAAGATTAGTCTAGGTAGAGGGGAAGGTGTATAATATTATAATAAGTTGAATTGAGAAAGCACTATGAACATTACTTTGTTTTAAAATAAATAAATTAAGTAATTAAGAGACCAAAGCATAGATATAAAAGAGTTTCTCATCAATGTTTTGTAAAAAGGTAAGTGGTATGAGCATATTAGAAAAGTAAGATCGACTCAGAGAATATGAAAGAGATTGTTTCTACAATTTAAGATGGATAGTTAAATGGTTGGAGTTGTATCTATAAGTTTTTCAATTGATGATATTTTTGTCTGTCACTTTAGAATGATACAGGCCTCTCCTGATTGTATGTGGCTAGTTCAATAATTTCGCTCAATTGTTTCTTCATTTCAGGCTGAGCTTATAGATCCTGCACTGAAGGGGACACTCAATGTGTTGAATTCTTGTGCCAAATCGTCTACCGTTAAAAGGGTCGTAATAACATCATCGATGGCTGCTGTTGCATTCAATGAAAGACCGCGCAATCCCGATGTTATAGTTGATGAGACATGGTTCTCCAATCCAGATTTTTGCAAGGAAAATAAGGTTTGTAAAAACAACTTCATAATGTTCTTGTGCATGCTTGTTTTTTCCATTGTGTGGAAGGCAAATCTCATAGTCTTGCACTAATTAGTGATTTTCCTTTTGTATGAATTGAACAAAAAGCTTAATCTTTTATTATATATCCTTAATTAGTCACAAAAGTTACTAAACTAAACTTGAAATTTCTATTCTAATGGATATATGACCATTTTAAGTTGTTTTGCTTGAAAATGCATTTTATTGCTTCATAAATTACATCATATTTCTTCACTGTAATCAAGATCTAATTGTCACTCAGGCTTGGTATGTGCTGTCCAAGACATTGGCAGAGGAGGCAGCTTGGAAGTTTGCCAAGGAACATGCTATTGACATTGTTACAATAAATCCAGCGATGGTCATTGGCGCCCTTCTTCAGCCAACACTCAACACAAGCAGTGAAGCAATACTAAAATTAATAAATGGTGCGTAAATGTATTCTTTGTTTCTTTTCAAATCCTCAAGTCCTATAACCATTCTCTTATAACTAAATGTAATAATACTAATTCACTTTTGCAAAAAAACATTTCTCCATCTGCTATTGTTTTAGGTTTTACAAATCTGGTAATAGCTCTTGGGTTAGACTTTAAACTTAGGCTTTGTTTGGTACGGCTTTCTTACTGCTTCTTAAAACAGCTTTTAAGTTAAAAAAAAGAAATTTTGTTTACTAGAAAGATGCTTTATGAAGCAATAAGAAAGCAGTCTCAAACAAAGCATTAGTATGTGTATTCCAACAAAGTAAATTCCATTGCATAGACACATGGTTAGTTTTAGAAATGCGAATATTAAGAAGGACATTGAAAAAATTACATAATAAATTAAAAAATTCATTTATTGATGAAATTATTTGGGTGACGTTTATTAAATATTAAGCATTTGAAAATAGATTTAGATATTTTGGATATTTACAATAAATGATAGAAAGTATACCCATATGATTACTATTTATAATTAAACATATTTTAATGTGATTTAAACACTAGAGTATTATATAAATAAATATAAAAATTTAGATATTATATTATATAAATACATACAAATTTTATAATATTTATGTAAATTGTCCTTTCATTTGCATTACAGCTGTTTACTTTATTCAGTTTATCAATGCAAGTTTTGGGTCAACTAACTAAGTTTTCATTTGGGACAGTTTTTTTATTACTTTATAAAGCAGTTTTTTAGTTCATATTTTTTTTGAATTTAAAATTTTTGTACTAAAAAGTTGCTTCATTAAAGAATAAGGTTTTGTTTGGGACGACTTTCTTACTACTTCTTAAAGCAGCTTTCTATTGTACTAAAAAATTACTTTAAGAATATATCAAATTATGATAATAATCCTAACAACTGCAGGAAGTTCTACATTCCCGAATGTAACATTTGGATGGGTGGACGTGAAAGATGTATCTGAAGCACACATTCTGGCATATGAAAACCCCTCAGCAAGTGGAAGGTACTGTTTAGTTGAAAGAGTTCTTCACTACTCTCAGCTCGTCAAGCTCATAAAAGATCTGTATCCTTCCATTCAGGTTCCTGAAAAGTAAGTTCTATATTAGGTCTCATAAAGTCTTATTTGTTCTTTATTCTTCTTATATGATATCTGAACAATCTCTCTGTGATGGCAGAGCTGCAGATGATAAGCCCTTTACGCCAACTTATCAGGTTTCCAAGGAGAAGGTGAAGGGGCTGGGTCTTAGCTACAGGCCTTTGGAGGAGAGCATCAAAGAAACCATTGAAAGCTTGAAGGAGAAGGGTTTTGCAAAGCTCTAAGCTCTTGAAATTTGCTACTATGTGAAGAAAATCACTATCACTGTGTGAGTGCCTTTTCTTTCAATAAAATTTGCAGATCCTGGGTGGATACCTGGGCTTATATGTATCTTTTACTTTATAAAAATTTTCTGCATTGTCGCTTCTATTACCTCTCATGCCCTTCAAAGAAAATGAAGCATTTTGACATTGCTTCTGTTTCAGGTTTGCATTTGGTCTAAGGCTTCGTTTGGGATGATATTCTTGCTGCTTTTTAAATCAATTTTTCAGTACAAAAATTTCTTGTTCAAAACAATTTTGTATTAAAAAGTTGTCGTAAAAAGCAATATAAAAGCCGTTCCAAATAAAGCCTGCATGTTAATTATTCTCTCTCTCTTGTCTTCTTTTTCTACATATTTTTTTTTTCCTCCTATTTTTTTCTTATTCTTCATTTTATTTTTCTCTTCATTTTCTCTTCTTCATCATTTCAGAGGGAGAACATCCCTCGTCCTCAACCTCATCATTTTTCCCTCATCAAAATGATAGCTGATAGGTTGCTTCATTGAATGTTATGATTGTAATAAAATTATCAAGATAGTGAAATCGAATAGGACAAGGACAACGAACCAGCACAAGGAGGTTTACTATTCGACCTTCGAATCAGATGATGTAATAAATTATAATATTATTAAAAATTTAAAAAAATATGATAATAATATTATCATTTCAAATGTGAGACAATAAATTAAACGAAATAAAAAATTATGAAACATGAAACTTATATAATTAATTAAAAGATTTTCTTTTTAAATCTCACATAAGAGCAAAAATCTCTCAAATCTCATAATTCTAAAAATTTATACTCATAATAATATAGTAAATTTAAATTTAAATATATATTTTTAATTTTTTTAATTTTATTTTTAATCTGAATTTAATTTACATTAATGTATATTGTATGTTTAAATATATTTTACATCTGTAAGTTATATATCAAATTTATTATTCACATTATAAATAAATAATTAAAAATATATTTAAAAATAAATTTTATGGATATTATATATATTATGAGCTCATAAACCTCAACTTATCTCTTTAATCCCATATCACTTAGAAATTTTTCTTACTATTGTTTATATAATTTTTTGAGTTTTCTTGTGTTAAAGAGCTCAAAGTGCTGGGGCCATGTGAAGATGATTTATGATTGTTTGGGGCAAATAAGTATAATAAAACTTTCATGCTAATTTAAAATTAATTGTTTTAAATATAAATTAATATGTTTAATTAAGAAATTTATTTAATTTATAATATTTAATATAATAAATTTATTTATTTAATTATTTAAAAATGTGGTAATTGAACCAACCGATTCTTTTGAATCGGGGAACAGTCCACTAGTTTAGGGCTGCAAGCGAACCAAACATTTGACGATCTACTCGTGTTCAGTTCTATTAAAGCTCTTTTCTAATCGTTTAACTAACTAAACAAATAAACTTGAACAACATTTTTAATACTCGATTCTTAAATAAACAAGCTTGAACACTAATGTGTTTGATTCATTTATGTTCACGAACAACATCATTTGAAGCTCGTGAACAAGCTCGATAAGAAGCTTAATAAAAGTTTGATTCGTGTTCGATTTAGAACTCGTGAATAAGCTCGATAAATATATTCATTTAGTTTAATCATTTTTTTATTTTAAACAGATAACTGTTTTTCCTATAATTTTAATTTCATTTTTTTGTATACCTTTAGTAGAATGAATTTGTTCATGAACAAGAGACATTTCATATTTGTCAATGTTTGCTAAATTGTTTGTGTAAGATGTTCATGAACAAATATAAGATGAATTATATATCATTTGTTCATGAACGAGCTCATTTGGTATCTCGAAAGTACTAGTTATGTATATATTCATGATCTTGCTCATTTGATAGCTCAAGAATATTCATTAGATTTGTTCATGAACGTTCTTTTTTTATAATCTAAAAAAAATTGCTAAATATGTTCACGAACATAACTCGTTAATGCTTGTTTGTTTAAAGCTCGATAAGCACTAAAATGAACCGAACATGAACACCATTAATTTAAACAAATCAAACATGAACATAAACAATAATGCTCAAATCAAACACGAACCGAACTTGAACAAGCTAATAATAAATGAACTCAAACATGATCACTAACATACTCGACTTGGTTCGGTTCATTTGCAGCCCTTTGAAACCAAGGACGGTTCTGATAAGTTTAATCTAGTTTGTGCATAAGTAATTTTCAGAGTGGATTGAATCGGTCTTGTGCCTGACTCACAACTAAACCGACCTGTCCGATCCAATTTATTTTTTTGGTTGTAACTGATGAAAGTATTTTTACACCGCCGTGCCACAAAGTTTTCAATGCTTGCAACATCCTCTAAGACACTCATGCTCAGCTTCCCCAAATTTTGAAGCTATATTACAATTTATATATTAAAAAAAAGGGAACAAAACTTATTATTTAGAACTAATGCACTCTCTCTAAGAGTATTTACTCAAGATATAAAAAATTTTCTCCTTTAAAGTGACATTGAACATACCTATATTAATAATATTATAACTCAAAAGTTGCAGGACAAAATAATATCACCTGTCATATGATTTCCTAAGACTGTTCTTAACAAAAATAGGTAATATTCAATCAAAATTGTGGTAGAATTTGGAACACATGATCTATATTTGTATAGAAAAACTTGAAAGCTTCCAACTATGTGCTCCTCACCAAATGCTAGAAAAATGAATATTAGTCCCATAGAGTTCATTTATTTCTTGTGTTATTTTTATCAAATTGTACATGCTTAAAAAAGAAATGTTTTAATTAGCATAAATCACTTTCAATTAGATTAAGGCTTTGTTTAGGACGGCTTTTTTATTGCTTTCTAAAATGAAATTTTAGTACAATTTTTTTTTATTTTGTACTAAAACTCCGTTTTAGAAAGCAATAAAAAAACCGCAAGTCTTCGTTTGGGACTGCTGCTTAATACAAAAAACTTTAGAATTAAAAATTTTTATAGTAAAAAATTAGCTTAAAAAATAGGAAGAAAACTTCCCCAAACGAAGCCTAACTGATGTTTTTTTTTTCTACCGTTTATGCAATATAAAAATAATACTCTTAGATCCTTCATGAACCTCAATAAAAGATGAGTCATTTCACCATTCCAATAAAATAGAGAATTCTAATAATTAGTAAGTCGACTCTATTCGTCCTCCTTAGTCGTTTTAGCCTTTTTGATGAAAAAGTAAATGAAGAAAAATAAACCTGAAGCTAGTCAGCTCTTCACCCCTTCTATTTCCTGATATCCTGCACGCAAACGGCTACGAGGTCAATGAAGAAGATAGTGAGAAGGAGGTCGATGGAGGCCAGTGAAAGTATGATACAGGCCGTAGCTCTTTATAGAGCAATATCCCAGCAGGTGAAGTCTAATAAGTCGATATGGGGAGGAGACGCTGCAGGGTCATAAGGATGAAGTGATAAGGCATCTGCTACAACAACTGGGAGCTTCACGATAGGGATGCGGAATTTCTCTCGTTACGAGCAAAGGTAAAGCGTTAAATTTGTCAAGCTATGAGATTTGGAAAATCAAGGTTTTACGATAAAACGAGGTGAGATTGGGATTTATATTTCTATAGGATTTATAGGATTCGTTTTCTGGCGTTTGGTCTAATTTACCTTAAATCTTGCTCAAATCTTGCATCCAAACAACCCCTAAGGGTTATATAAAGGTGAAGCTTAGTAGGTACCAGCATTTTCACATTCGGGGGTTGAGAAGAAGGTGACCTCAAGCCAACCTTCCTCCATTTGATCTCATTCTCCAAAGTTGCAGCAACTCAAAGACTGATGTCAAACTAACTAAAAAGTTCAAAATCTATCCTTTTGTACTCTTTCTCCACTTCAATATATCTTGGTTTAAGCCTTAGGAAGATAAGATGATGAATATGATCATGTGCCAAGAATGAGTAAGATACTTTGGGCTCAAATCAACTATTCCTATTCATATTAGAACTCTATCTAGTTTTGTTCAAGATTAGATGAGAATTAAGCCTACTTTGAACAACTATTTAAGCCTACTTTAACCAACTATTTAGCTAGATTTGAATGAAGCTTTCAACATTGGATAAGGCGGGCTCAAGGTAGTTCAGGTGACTATTTGGGAGGGTAATATGTATTCTTAGCCATGCATAGGTTCAAAGCTAATTAATACATTCTTAATAAAGATTTAACTAAGTTTGATGTTTGAATTATTTAATTTGGCCAATATCTTAAACATTTGACAATGTGGAATTAAGATTCCCTAAGTGGTTTCTAGGAGTAAAATGGCTAATTGAGGTCTAGAGGAACCTAACTAGGCCATTTTAATGGGTTTGGGTTTTAGCTAAGTAACTTACATTTGACTATATTTGATTATTTAGACCTAGATGTGTCACGACCCGACCCGAGACGAGACGGATCCCGCCCGTGCTGGATCGCGACGGAGCTGCACTAACCAGGATCTAGCTTTGGAATTTGGTTCGGAACTGAATCTTCCAAATAATTAATTCACACAGACTAACAAACACAGAGCTACTATGTATCATCAAATGCAGCGGAACAAAACATCTATCCGATTTCATTTCCTCAAAACAATCATCTACAGAACAGTACATGGCTTTCGACAGAAAGAAAGACAGAACAGAAAAGCCATGACTGTACAAAAACCAAAAGTACAAAAGTACCTATACTGATCAGACTCTGAACTAATCCTGGACTTCCTTGCCTTTCCCAGAACCTGAAAACCACCAGAAAGCAAGGGTGAGCTCAACAGCTCAGTAAAGCAACAAACCTCCAATCAAAATCCTCAGAAATCTCAAAACCAACACAGCAGACAAATCCGTACAGAATCGAAACAGATTCGGACAGATATCAAATCAACAAAACTGTACGAAAATGGAAGTTGTATCAAATCAGAAACATAACAGATCAGACACATCAGATCAACAGAATCAGAATCGTACAGATCATATCGGAACAGAACAAATCATATCAGAATCATATAGCAGATATCAGATATTTAATTAATAGCTAAATTCCCTGACACTGACTGAATCTCATAGGATCCAGGCCACTTATGCCTCCCTTTGTGCTCACGGCACCAAAACAGATCAGATCAGATGTGCTTATAGCACCAGAATACATATATAGTGCATATAGCACCTAAACAGATTGTTTCCTCGGATCCGGAACAGAACAGATATCAGATTTCATATTGAGCTCATTTCAGAATTCCCAGACACTAACTGAATCTCATAGGATCCAGGCCCCTTATAACTCCCTTTATATAGCATATACAGATAGCATATCAATTCAGAAGATTTTCGGACAAAACAGAAATTACTCAAAAATCGGGCAGCACAACGGCAGTATACAGAATTTACACAATTTTCCTGAAAATCAAAATTCACCAAATTCGCACAGAATATAGATATCAAAATTTTAGAACATTTATTCTACTGCACAGATAATTTCCAAGTTCACAGAAAAATCCAGTCGACTAAAAACACAGTCGAATCAAAAAATACCCGGACAAAAATCTTAAAAAAATAACCAAAATATGCACACTCGGCACTTCAACAAAATACAGAAAGTTACGCGGTAGAAACTAAACCAGTCGAAAATTACGGACGAAAATCGCGAACAAAACTTAATTCCGGACAGATAATACCGCCAAACTCGACGGTTCTGAAAATTGAGAAAGTCGGATTGTGCCTTACCTTGCGTACAGCAATTTCCTCAACAGTCTCTTCGGACGAAAACAGCTCGGCGTCGCCCGAAAATCCACTTTTCCACTTTTTCCTTCGTTTTTCTCTCTCCTCAACTTTTTCTCTCTCTTCAAAATATCTCATTTCTATATATATTCAGACTGATCGTCCTGGACGATCGAGCTTCGTACCGGACGATCCATGAAGAGAATTATTTCGTCCAGACGAAAATTGAATATCGTCCCCGGCGAAGGGTTCTCTAACTTATTTTCGTCCAGACGATCCTGATTTCGTCCAGACGAACTATACAGCCAAACATGATTTTCTCTGCACAACCTGTACCGATCGTCCCGGACGATCCGACTTCGTCCGGACGAACCTGGAGCAAAAACTGATATTACAATCTCCCCAACTTAAAAAAAATGTCGTCCCCGACATTATCTAGTCCAAACTCAGTCAAAACAAGTATGGGTACAACCGTCTCATGTCAGACTCCTCCCAAGTGGCTTCCCGTGCAGTATGGTGCTTCCACTGGACTTTAACCATTGGAATCTGTTTACTTCTTAGCTTTCGTACGTCGTATGCCAAAATCAACTCTGGCTCTTCCTTGTACGTCAGATTCTCCTGAATCTCAACCTCATCAGCAGATACTTTCTTCCCATAGTCGGATACCCACTTCCTCAGAGTGGATACGTGAAACACATTATGCACATCAGGCATCGAATCAGAAAGCATCAATTTGTAAGCAGCTTTTCCAATCCTTTCCAGGATTTCAAAAGGTCCAACATACCTCGGACTAAGCTTGCTCACCTGACCAAATCTGCTCACACCCTTCATCGGGCTGACTTTGACATACACAAAGTCACCAACCTGAAACTCTACAAATCTGTGCTTCTGATTGTAATACTTCTGCTGTCGATCTTGAGCAGCTTTCAATCTTTCTCTTATCAAATTGATCTTCTGAGCAGTTTCATCAGCAAAAGTGGCTCCCAAAGCCTGCCTATCTCCGACCTCCGTCAGAGTCAAAGGAGTACGGCACTTCCTGCCATACAAAGCTTCGTACGGTGCCATACCGATACTGGACTGAAAACTGTTGTTATAGGCAAACTCAATCAGCGGAATATGATCTTCCCAGCTTCCGCTAAAGTCCAGAACACAAAGTCTTAACAGATCTTCCAGTACCTGAATAGTCCTCTCAGACTGTCCATCGGTCTGAGGATGAAAGGCTGTACTAAAATGCAGTTTTGTACCCAAGCCTTGCTGAATGCCTTTCCAAAGTCTGGAAGTAAAACGTCCATCTCGATCAGATACGATCACACGAGGCACACCGTGCAATCTGACTATCTCTTTCACATATATCTGTGCCAAGCGATCAACTGAATCCGTCTGTCTGATCGGAAAAAATGGGCTGACTTCGTCAATCGATCTACAACCACCCAAATAGCGTCGTGCCCTTGTCTAGATCGAGGGAAACCCATCGCAAAATCCATCGTTACCTCCTCCCATTTCCACTCAGGGATAGGCAACGACTGCAACAATCCACCTGGTCTGGTCGCTGATGCTCTGCCTTTACCAACTGACAGGCTTCGCATCTCGACACAAATTCTGCTACATCTTTCTTCATCCCAGGCCACCAGAACAAAAGCTTCATATCAGCGTACATCTTACCACTGCCTGGATGTACAGTGTAGCCTGAATGATGAGATTCATACAGAATCTCCTGCCTCAAGTCTCCAAACACAGGTACCCACAACTTGTTCTTACAGAAAATAGCACCAGAATCAGAAATTCGAAGTTCAGGAGTCTTACCAGATCCAATCTGAGCAATCAACTTCGAATAATCAGAATCTGACTTCTGGGCTTCTTGAATCTTTGTTTCCAAAGTAGACTGAATACTCATCTGAGCCAACTCCAAACCACTGGAGGAAATCACTTCCAACTGCAAACGCTCCATATCACGAATCAGAAAGTCATCACAAGTAAGCTGAATACCTGATAATCCAGAAGACTTCCTGCTCAAGGCATCTGCTACCACATTAGCCTTACCAGGCTGATACTGAATAGTCAAATCATAATCTTTGATCAACTCGAGCCACCTTCTTTGTCTCAGATTCAGATCCTTCTGAGTAAAAATATACTTCAGGCTCTTATGATCAGTGAAAATCTCACATCTGACGCCATACAGGTAATGACGCCAAATCTTCAAAGCAAACACAACTGCAGCTAACTCCAGATCATGCGTCGGGTAATTCTTCTCATGTGGTTTCAACTGTCTAGAAGCATAAGAAATTACCTGACCATGCTGCATCAGGACATATCCCAGTCCTTTCAGTGAAGCATCACTGAACACCTGAAAACCTTCCGTACCTGACGGAAGTGCTAACACTGGAGCTGAAGTCAAACAATCCTTCAATTGCTGAAAACTCGCCTCACACTCCGGTGTCCAAACAAAAGGTACTAACTTCTGAGTCAGTCTCGTCAGAGGCGTCGAAATCTGTGAAAATCCCTTCACAAATTTCCTGTAATATCCAGCCATGCCCAAGAAATTACGTACCTCAAATACCGTAGTCGGCCTTGGCCAATTAGCAACTGCCTGAATCTTCTGGGGATCTACAGAAATGCCTTCTCCGCTAATCACATGCCCCAGAAAAGAAATGCTCTTCAGCCAGAATTCACACTTGGAGAACTTGACATACAGCTGATGCCGCCTCAAAGTCTCTAACACAATCCTCAAATGTCTGGCATGATCATCCTCAGATGCAGAATATACCAGAATATCGTCAATGAAGACGATCACAAACTGATCCAGATACTCCCTGAATACTCGGTTCATCAGATCCATGAAAATAGCAGGCGCGTTGGTTACCCCAAAAGGCATAACCAAAAACTCATAGTGCCCGTACCGAGTACTAAAAGCTGTCTTCACCACATCAGCTTCCTTCACCTGATAAAATCCGGATCGCAAATCAATCTTCGAAAATACTGAAGATCCGGAAAGCTGATCAAACAAGTCGTCAATCCGAGGCAAAGGATACTTGTTCTTGATCGTGACCTTGTTCAAATCTCTGTAATCGATACACATACGGAGTGTACCGTCCTTCTTCTTCACAAACAGAACAGGTGCTCCCCAGGGCGAAACACTAGGGCGCACAAAACCTCTATCAACCAACTCCTGAAGCTGAACTTTCAACTCAGAAAGTTCTTTCGTTGCCATCCTGTACGGAGCTTTCGATATCGGAGCGGTACCAGGAAAAATATCGATAGAGAACTCCACATCTCTATCCGGAGGTAAACCAACCAGCTCCTCAGGAAAAATATCAACAAACTCCCGTACCACAGGGATCTCAGAAACAGAACCAACCTCTAGGTTCAAATCCCGCACCGAAGCCAAAAACACTGGGCATCCCTTCTTCCACATCCTGTTCACTTCCAATACCGAAATCAGACTGGAGAGAACACCTCGTAATCCCTGAAATACAACTCTTTCTCCAGCCATAAGCAAACTCACTTGCTTCTTCAGACAGTCTATCTGGGCTTCATACTGACTCAACCAATCCATGCCCAGAATTACATCATACGATGAAATCGGCAACCGAATCAAACTTGATTTCCACTTCTTGCCAGCAATCTCGATCTCACACAAACAAAATTGCCGAGCAATCAAAGGATTCCCAGCCGGTAAAATCACAGACAAAGAAACCGGAAGTAAAAGAGAATCCAAACGTAAAGCCTCAAAACAGTGCTCGGACAGAAAAGAATGACTCGCTCCAGAGTCAAACAAAACACGACAGGGCTGATCAGAAATGTAAATCGTACCTGTCACAACATCGGGAGCATCTCGAGCCTCCTGCTGACTCAAGCTGTAAACTCGTGGCTGAACTGGAACAGGAGCTGAAGCAACGGAAACTACTCTGCTCCCTCTGAACAGTAGGTGGTCTCCGTGGTGCAGAACTAGAACCACCACCTCTTCCAGCAAATCCCTCAGGGCGAGGAGGAACAGTCCTCGGTCTTCCTGCTGAACCGGCAGGTCTGACAAAGCCCTCAGATCGCTGATCAAATCCCATCTGCGGACACTCTGCAATCCGATGTCCTGACTGACCACATCGGAAGCACAGATCAGCCATCCTATAACATTGGCCGAAGTGTCGCCGTCCACAGTTCTGGCACACAGGTGCCGAACTGACTGATCCCGAACTCGTCGTACTGGTAACAGTACCAGACGATCCTCCGCTCCTTCTGGAATCTCCAGATCCAGAACCGGAAACAAATCTCCTCTTTCCGGAGGAACCACTGCCAGATGCCTCGCCTCCAAACCTTTTCCTACTCGCAGTCCACCGCTGCTGAGTAGCCATCAAGTCGTTCTCTATCAATCGAGCTCGCTCCACAAGCTCGGAGAAATCAGTAATCCGGAATGGTATCAGGGGCTGCCTCAAGGTATCTCGCAATCCCCTCAGAAATCTGTAACATCTCTCAGCAGAAGTGCTAACCAGCTGCGGAGCGTACCTGGCTAATGCAGTAAACTCAGCCTCGTACTGCATCACCGTCTTGCTCCCCTGAACAAGCCTCAGAAAGTTCTCCTGCATCTGCTGTTGTGCAGAAGGGGGAACAAACCAATCTCGGAATACCTCAGTGAACTCTTCCCAAGTAATCAAAGAGTTCAGTCTGCCCTGAAAATCTGGCTGCCTGCTGGCCGTCCCACCAGTGCTCAGCCTCTCCGTCTAACAGAAAAACTGCTAACGGTACCTTCCTGTCTGATGGACACTGCATCCCGTCAAAGGTCTTCTCCACTCTCCTCAGCCACTCTTCAGCAGCTCTGGGCTCAACAGCGCCCTCAAACCTCGGAGGTTTCAACCTCAAAAAACAACTGCAAATGTCTATCCAGGTCATCAGATCTGACAGTAGAAGCTCTACTCTGAGTCTCGCTCATCATCTGAGCAACCAGCGAAGCAAACTGAGAAAGCGTATCAGCACCGACCACTGGGGCTGTACTCCCCACTGGTGCTGCCTGATCGGCACTCTGACCATCTGTCATGTCTGGGTCTGGCTGATCCATACAGAAAAATCCAGAAAATCCGGAAAAACTATCACAAAAAACAACAAAAATAAAAAGCCAAACAAATCAAAATTACCCCCCAGACAGACTTACTGATCACTTCCTATAGCTCTGTTTCACAAAATTCTCAAATTCCAAAACCATTGCTCTGATACCAAAAAAAAGCTTGTCACGACCCGACCCGAGACGAGACGGATCCCTCCCGTGCTGGATCGCGACGGAGCTGCACTAACCAGGATCTAGCTTTGGAATTTGGTTCGGAACTGAATCTTCCAAATAATTAATTCACACAGACTAACAAACACAGAGCTACTATGTATCATCAAATGCAGCGGAACAAAACATCTATCCGATTTCATTTCCTCAAAACAATCATCTACAAAACAGTACATGGCTTTCGACAGAAAGAAAGACAGAACAGAAAAGCCATGACAGTACAAAAACCAAAAGTACAAAAGTACCTATACTGATCAGACTCTGAACTAATCCTGGACTTCCTTGCCTTTCCCAGAACCTGAAAACCACCAGAAAGCAAGGGTGAGCTCAACAGCTCAGTAAAGCAACAAACCTCCAATCAAAATCCTCAGAATCTCAAAACCAACACAGCAGACAAATCCGTACAGAATCGAAACAGATTCGGACAGATATCAAATCAACAAAACTGTACGGAAATGGAAGTTGTATCAAATCAGAAACATAACAGATCAGACACATCAGATCAACAGAATCAGAATCGTACAGATCATATCGGAACAGAACAAATCATATCAGAATCATATAGCAGATATCAGATATTTAATTAATAGCTAAATTCCCTGACACTGACTGAATCTCATAGGATCCAGGCCACTTATGCCTCCCTTTGTGCTCACGGCACCAAAACAGATCAGATCAGATGTGCTTATAGCACCAGAATACATATATATAGTGCATATAGCACCTAAACAGATTGTTTCCTCGGATCCGGAACAGAACAGATATCAGATTTCATATTGAGCTCATTTCAGAATTCCCAGACACTAACTGAATCTCATAGGATCCAGGCCCCTTATAACTCCCTTTATATAGCATATACAGATAGCATATCAATTCAGAAGATTTCCGGACAAAACAGAAATTACTCAAAAATCGGGCAGCACAACGGCAGTATAAAGAATTTACACAATTTTCCTGAAAATCAAAATTCACCAAATTCGCACAGAATATAGATATCAACATTTTAGAACATTTATTCTACTGCACAGATAATTTCCAAGTTCACAGAAAAATCCAGTCAACTAAAAACACAGTCGAATCAAAAAATACCCGGACAAAAATCTTAAAAAAATAACCAAAATATACACACTCGGCACTTCAACAAAATACAGAAAGTTACGCGGTAGAAACTAAACCAGTCGGAAATTACGGACGAAAATCGCGAACAAAACTTAATTCCGGACAGATAATACCGCCAAACTCGACGGTTCTAAAAATTGAGAAAGTCGGATTGTGCCTTACCTTGCGTACAGCAATTTCCTCAACAGTCTCTTCGGACGAAAACAGCTCGGCGTCGCCCGAAAATCCACTTTTCCACTTTTTCCTCGTTTTTTTCTCTCTTCTCAACTTTTTTCTCTCTCTCTTCAAAATATCTCATTTCTATATATATTCAGACTGATCGTCCTGGACAATCGAGCTTCGTACCGGACGATCCATGAAGAGAATTATTTCGTCCAGACGAAAATTGAATATCGTCCCCGGCGAAGGGTTCTCTGACTTATTTTCGTCCAGACGATCCTGATTTCGTCCAGACGAACCATACAGCCAAACATGATTTTCTCTGCACAACCTGTACCGATCGTCCCGGACGATCCGACTTCGTCCGGACGAACCTGGAGCAAAAACTGATATTACAAGATGTGACTAAGGTTCAATTAGGTTAACTTAGGGTGTCCTATATGGGTCGACTAAGGTCTAAGACCACGTTTAAGGAGCTATAACTTATATGATTTATCTTTGGGCTAGCCTAGGAGTGCTAGGTAATAAAGTGGTCAACGTGCGCTTCAAATATAAAATAGGTTGAGGGTTGACTTTTGGTCTAACTAAATTAGCCTAGATCTCTCTAGCACATGCTATGGGTGGTTATGGCTGTGTGAAAGTTCCAAACATATATGCTAGGGAGTCAAGGGTGGACTTATCAGATCATAGGTCCAAAAAGGCGGAATGGTGCTAAGTATAACCAAGTAGGTGTAACATGGTATCATAGGTAGACTAAGTAAAGAGAGTGTGTTAGCATTATGATTCAAGATAATAGGCCCAATACATATTAGTCTAGTGATCATAATCCCCGAAAGGTTGCTATTGGATGTGTGTACTGCAATAGAAGAAGTGTGAGAGACATCTCTTAAATAAACATAAAAAGAATATAAGGTGTATAAAAAACCCCAAGTGTCAAAAGAATGATGCCAATAAAGAATTTATCTAATTATGGACAACCAATATCAAAATTCACACATTTTATGAGAAGTTAAAAGTTTTTCTCCTTCATATAGCTCACCACCTTTTCTCATTGGCATTATCGTGCTATGAAATATTGCCGACAATTTCAACATTTCCATCGTTCATCAGTGATTAAGCAGTGCAGGGCACATATCCAAAAACTTTAATCATCAATGTCAAAGAATCCAACATTGAATAAATCATATCTGATTCTTGATGTTCCCATCCTTTTGCTATAAACACATGAGCCTCCTTCTTTACTTCAATCCAGCTATAACCAGGCTCCTTCACAGTCCCAATTTGGTCCATCCTCTCCCTTATCATCTCTACTTCTTCCCACATACCCTTAGAAGCAAGTATATTTGACATTAGAACATGTGACCCACTATTATTTGAATCTAACGACATTGCTTTTCTTGCTGCATGCCTTCCCAATTCAACATCTCCATACACTCTGCATGCACTTAACAAGCTCCTCCACACTGCTGCAGCAGGTTTGATTGGCATCTGTTCAATAAATTCTTTCGCCTCCAGCAATCTCCCAGCACATCCCAATAGGTTAACTACAGAAGCATAATGCTCCATGCCTGGTTCAATTCCAAAATCAAGTTTCATTGCACAGAAGTGAGACAATCCTTCCTCGACTAGCCCGGCATGGCAACATGCGGTGAGCAAACCAACAAATGTTACATAGTTCGGTATCATTTTCTTGCGAAGCATTAAATCGAAAATTCTAAGGGCTTCTCCAGAATGCCCATGCTGTGCACACCTGGAGATCATTGAATTCCAGCATGCAACGTCTCTTTCATTTGTTGCTTTGAATAAAGTTTTAGCATCTTCAATACTGCCACATTTTGCATACATGTCAATAAGTGCATTCAAAACATGCGAATCGAATTCTAGACCTGCTTTTATAATTTGAGCATGAAACTGGGAACCATGGAAGAGACTAGCAAAAAAACTAGCCATTACAACAACTGAAGTAAAGGTAAATTCATTAGGCCTCATTCCAACAATGCAAAGTTGATGGAAGAGCTTAAGAGCTTCTTCACCTTGACCATTCTGGACATACCCAAATAGCATAGCATTCCACATGACCAAATCCCGCTCTTCCATCTCATCAAACACTTTTCTTGCATCCTTAAGATATGAACATTTAGAGTAGGCGTCCACCATAGCACTGCCAGCATAAGGTTCCAATGTTATACCAGACTTAATTATTAGGCAATGAACTTGCTTGCTAGCATCAACCTCATAAAACGACGTGGATACTCCGATGAGGCTCACAAAAGTTAGAAGGCTTGGATGTAATGACAAGGATCTCATCCTATTGAATAGAGCAAAAGCTTCTGAAATCTCATCATGTCTCGCATATCCTTCTATCATGGCATTGTAAGAAGAAACACACATCTTGTCGATTCATGGCACAAAACAAAACTCTTGCTTGAGCTAAAGAATTACATTTGGCATACATGTCAATAAGAGCATTATTCACATATCCATCAAACCACAAATTAGCTTTCATGGTATATGCATGAACTTGCTTACCACGTTCCAAATCCATTAAAGAACCACATGAACTCAGAACACTTGTGCAAGCAAATGCATCAGGCCTCCACCCTAGCCTGCTCATCTCTGTAAACAAAACCAGTGCATCCATGTCATATGAATTCTGCATATAGCCAGCAATCATAGTGGTCCAAGATACAAGATTTTTGGTAGAAATCCTCTCAAATACTTTCCTCCCAGTTCCCACCTTAGAGCACTTACAGTACAAATCAACAAGCACATTATTGATGGAGACATCCATCTCAATTCCCCTCCTATACACATAACCATGTGCTTGTCTACCACCTTCGAGAAATTCCGTGGCTGCACAGGCACTTATCAGACTAGAAAGGACGAACATATCAGGTTTCACTCCTGCCACCTTCATTTCCCCAAACATCATTAGGGATAACTCGTGCTGCCCAGTTTGCGAAAACCCTGACATAATGGCAGTCCATGTAACAGAGTTCCTAATTGGTAGCTCGTCAAATATCAACATTGCTCCTTCCATGCATCCAATCCTTGAATAGAAGTTAATCAGTGCAGTGCCCACAAAAACATCCAAGAGAAAACCTGTTTTAATGGCAAGACCATGAACTTGAAACGCACAACCAATGACAACTGCGGACTGACAACAAGCTCGCAGGACACTGGCAAGGATGAACTCATTTGGGTGTTCGGAAAAGGTTGATGATCTTCTGAAGCATGAAAAGTGGGAGAGGGCATCTTCAGCTTCGCCATGCTGCGTGAACATAGAAATCATTGAGGACCATGATATGATGTTTCTTTGAAGCATTCGATCAAACACTTGGCAGGCTTCCTGAAGAAGGCTGGATTCAGAGTAGCATTTGATGAGGAGATTGTTGATGAAGAGGTCAGACTGGAGGCCAGAGACAAGGGCTTGGGCGTGGATTGGTTGGAGAAGATGGTATTGTAGGGTTTGGCTTGAGATGCATGATTGAAGGAGGTCAGCAATGATGGCTTGACAATGACGGCTAGAAGAAACCAGCGAAAGCGCCGGTTTAAATTTAAATATCATGCGATCTTGGCATCGGCCAGTTTGAAGAAATTCGCCTTTACGTACAGATTTTGGTTCAGTCACTGAACTAGGTTTGAGGGTTTAACGGTAGAATCCGAGGGTTTTGTATTGTTCGTTTGTTGCCCGTGATTAACCCTAAATCCTACCAAAAGGTTTCCATCATCTAAAAAATAAAAAATCTTACCATTTTTAAAGTTCCTATTCACCTCGGTTTTGCATTAAATTATTGATTTAGTAGATTCAGCGGATTTACGGAATTTTGAAAAACAAAAAAGCGCGGGTGAACGTTGAAGGTTAACTTGCCTTCGCCGGCGGCCTCCGGAGATAACGATGAGGTTTAACTTGCCTACGCCGGAAACCTCCCGGACTTGCTAGCTTCTTGTAGCTTACGACTGCCTCGCTCGTAAGGGCTTCAATAGCCCGCTTAGCGGGAAGAGGGAAGGAAGACGAGGGGTTTGAAGGTAAGTAAATAAAATAAATATTATGTAATTTAATTAAATATTAATTAAATAAAAATGTTAAATTAAGTAAATTAACATTAATTGTAATTTAATTTTATTAAATAAAAAAATTTACATTTAACTTTCTTCATAAATTCTTAATTGAACTATTAATATTCAATCAAAATAAATTAGATATAGATACATTAATTCATTAAATTAAATTAATATTAATGATTACTAAAAAGATATTGACTTAAGTAAATTAAAATTTTAATTTAATTTCATTAAATAGAAAATTTATTTAATTATCTTAATACATTACTAAGCAATGATTAATAAGATATTATTTCATGTTAACTTTGGTATAATTAATCTAATTAAATTTTGATTTGATAAATGATTTGAATAAGTGTAAAGATTCAAATTTGAATCACCTCATAATAAAACAGAACATAGAAGCATAGAAATTACATATGAAAATACTTTTTTATTGTTAAGGGCTTAAGTATTTTGGCTTACGCTTCATTTGGGATGACTTTCTTTCCGTTTCTTAAAATTTTTACTAGAAAGCTGCTTTAAGAAGCATAAAGAAAACTGTCCCAAATTAAACTTTAATCTTTCTTCTCTGTCTCATAATAATTTTTCGTCATTTAAATGGTTTTGGTTCCATGGCCTTTGCTGCCTGCTGAAACGGTTCTTTGCAAACTTAGGTTTCGTTTATGATGGCTTTGTTATTGCTTCTTAAAACAACTTTTTAGCTGCTTATTTTAGAAATAGTAAGAAAGTCATCCCAAACAAAGCCCTAGCAAAAACAAGTGAAGATAAAGTGAATGGGCTCCCCAAACAATGATGATGATGGCATCTTCTATCAGCATCAACTCTTTGGTTTGTATTAGCTTTAGTTTTATCATTAGCTATAGCAATGAGCAAGAGGTTTTTTGTAATATCTTGAAGATCATCTAGTTCCACATGCATCAATATGTTTAATATAGACTTTATTTGTGACATTCATCTTATTGCTTTCTAAAGTAGTTTTTTAGTACAAAAATTTTTTAAACTAAAAAAATTTTGTACTTAAAAGTTGCTTTAGGAAACAACAAGAAAGTTATCTCAAACAAAGCCTTAATCAATCTTAGATTTTATATATAACAACATTCTATGTTAGATTGAATTGTTATGGTTGAACATATGATAATTTGAGGACAAAACAAGCAAGGATCATGCTAAGATCAAATGAATTCATATATGATGATTTTCTCTATTTGAAGCTTCAAGTAAGCTAATAGAATCACGTAATAACCATTGTTTTGAAAATCGGGTCAGATTGATCGGTTAAGCTGTAAACCGATCAGATGGTCGATTTGAACCAAGTTAAGAACCTGCTTTGCATCAAACTGGACTGAGCTCACAAGAATTGAGGGTTCAACTAGTGAGCATATTCGACTTTCTAAAACCGGTTAGTTCAACAATTTTTTATTTAAATAATTAAGCAAATTAATTTAATATTAAATATAATATTAAACTTAATAATTTAATATAAATATTATATATTAAAACTCTAAATGAGAATTACATACAAATGATTAAGAATAGCTTCAAACATTCTCACATGCCCCAACCACTCCATGAAAGCTCCTATCATGACTAAAAGCAAAAAAGTTATATAAAGTAATGTGGGACTAAACTATACAAATCAAAGAGCTCACTCTAATTTCATGTTTAAAAGTTAAAACATATATTTTTTAAAACAATTTTTTAATTAATTTTTATAATATGAATAATATTATTAATTGTATTTGGTAATACTTAATTTTTATCTATTTAATTATACACATGAATGATTTATATATATATAATTTTATAATGTGTTATGTAATTTATATTTATAAATTATATATAAATATGTAATATAAATTAGTAATAATTTATATTAAATTATATGGTTATATATAAATTAAATTTAGATTAAAAATCAAATTTAAAATTAAAAAAATATTTAAATTTAAAATTATCATATTATTATGAATGTAAATTCGTAGAATTATAAAGTTTGAGATTTTTCTGGCTCTTATGTGAGATTTGAAAAATAATTCTTTCAATTAATTATATAAGTTTTATATTTAATAGTTTTTTATTTTATTTAAATTTTTTTATGTCAAATACATAATGATGACATCATTATTATATTAAATTTATTAATTTTGATAATATTATTATTTATTATGTTATCTGGTTCGATATCTGGTTTAACCCCAGTTTCGACTGGTGCAACTATGGATCTCTTTTTCTTCTGGTTTGTTTTCCAATCCGATTTTCACAACCTTTGGATAAATCAAGGCACAAACATTCTAGTTTGTGATCCCTTTTAAATATCTTGGAGAGCTCATGGCAAGAACACAGACATTACAAACTATGTAAAAATTAGTTTGTGCTCCCTTTTTATCTCTTAGTCTTTCATTACATGCATTGTTATTTAATCTTACTCATGATTTTCATGACTTGTGCTCAATGGATGAAGTCGAGAGGGATGATGATTTTATATTTTGTATGAATCACTAAATATATTCTTAGGTGTTGGTAATTGTATTGTGAGATCTAGTCAAACAATGATGCTAATTATTCACCCCCATCTTGGGTGTTGTCATTTGCTTCAATATTCACATCTTACTACCTACACTATACACTTTTTTGTATGATTATTTGATAGTTTGCTTAATTATAATCCCCTCCCCCTCCTCTTGTCTCCTCTCACCATGCCTATAATCTTTCAATTAATGAACTTAATTTTATTATCCTAATGTTCAAGATTCTAACATGATCTTAAGTTTAGGCATCAAATCTTATGTATAATATCAATTTAAAGTTTGAAAATAGAAATCAATTAAAAAGTATTAATTATTTTATCATTTTCCTATCAAGACATCAAAGAGAGGTAGAAAATCATAAGATCACCAATAAGTCTAGAATGTAAGGCCTTTACAAAATCATATGTTTATTATGAAGGTTGATTGGTATGTATCCATGCCACAAATAAGAAATTCACAAAGGGACTATTTGTTTTGCTGAAAAAAGAGTAGGGGTTTTCAAACTTTTATAATTTCTTATGGTTAAAAATAGAATGCAAAGTACTTTGATTAGTATTTTTAATTCATCATTTATTTTTCTATTCAAATTCACCCAATTTGATAGAATTTTAAATGCAGCACGTGCATGAAGCTTCCTTTGTGGTGTACGATCAAGGCCACCTACTACTATCATTGCCATAACCCGCCCCCTCCCTGTAGCCCCATTGCCACAAGTAGATGCAACCTTGTCATCCACAGCCATCAACCAGGACCTCTCACACCCCGTGAACTTCGCCACTACTTGCTACCACCATTATAGCTCATATTATCAAGTTTTACACCAAATTCATTTTATTTCAAACTAAACAGTACATTAAAACAATCTTTCTAAAATTTTAAAATTTTGTAAGCACACGATATTTATTTCACACTGCATTCCTATTACTCTCCACTCCTTTTCCAACAAACCAAATCATCCTTATGGTTTTAACTTTGCAACTAGAAGGAATTGGTGAGAAATTCATCTTTACAACTCAATTTTTCTACTTGGCCAATGGGCCAACTTTAGCTGCATCCTCCTTATTAGACATGCAAGTTATTGGAAATTCGTCAGCATATTTCAGTACAGAAGCTATATGTATTCTTCAATAATCAAACTCAATCACATTCAAAATCTAGAGTTATAAACTGCTTTTGCATTGCAAAAATCATTTGCTTGAACAAACACTTTCTGACCTTTTCAGCCCATTTCAATTGAAAACATCACAAATAGTTCATCACTCGATCCATCATTATTTGAACAGCAGTTCATCATGCAAGAGATAAATCCTAAAGAAAAAAAGAAAGAACTACTAAAACATACTTAGAAAGTGAACAAAGATAGATAAGAACACACAATTTCCAGCTGAAACTTAGCATCTACTTGAATCATTTGGCATCATCGATCTCCTAACTAGAAAATGCCCCTGAGAAGATTAGCTGCAGTAGAGAGAGCTGCTCCAGTTATGGCGCACTGCACCAATTGCTCATGAGTTGTATCCTGCAGTGTTAAGGCTAGTGCTGCTCCTGTAACAGCCCCAGCAACCACACTGTTCTTCTGCATCAACGCAAGCTTTATATATTAGTAAATGAATATCAAATTAAAGAGTATCTTCCTAATTGGGATGACTTTTTTTTTTCTATTGTTTGCTTTTTGAAAAAAAAAATATTTGTTTAGTTTGTTTTAAAAAGCAAGTTAATTTTTTTATCAAGAATTGAAGTGCCTTAATGATGTCAAAATTACATATCTTGGACTTTTGTTGGATTTGTCTCATTGAGCTGCTCGATTTAACTATAAGCATGCTATATTAATTTGGAAATCATTTGATTACTCAATCAATAATTTGAAGCTTTCAAGTATGCTTCAGCCGCATGATTCAAGACCATTTGGACTCGGATTAAATCGATTTTGCTGTCATTGCATTCATCTTGTCAAGACGTTCAATTTGACTATAAGTTTATTATTATCAGAAATTGGATGGTCCCAAATTTAATCTTCTAAGTTTCCAAATCAATTACTCATATAGATTAGTGCTTGATCAAGATAATTTTTGATGAAAACCAATATAAATTGAGGTTACAATCAAAATGATCTCTCAATTACTTGTGAGGTCTCAAACTAGTTGAAATTATCAATTTAGTCCCTTAATTACTTAAACATAAAGTTAATCACAAATTATGAGAAAAATGAGAATATTTCATGTAAATCAAAATATATAATTACTATCATTTATTTTGAAGTTCGACATGAAATTCACTAATTCTGGAGCAAAGCATTAAGAAATTACCCAATCATGAGTTCCTCTGGCCTCTCTCAGCCCATATGTTATCCCTGAGTAAATGCCAGCAGTCAGTCCTGCAATTCAATACCAGCTATCAATCCCTGAACATAAGCATCTTTTGCTCAAAATAAAAAAAAATTAAGGCTTCATTTGAGATAATTTTCTTAATGCTTTTTAAAGCAGCTTTTTATTAAAAAATATATTGAATTAGAAATTTTTTTACTAAAAACTTATTTTAAAAAGTCATAAAAAAATTGTCCCAACGGAACAAATTCTAAATGAAGGAAAAATCTGAATTCATCAATCGATATGAGCTACAGAAAAACAGAATAAGCTGAAGATCTTACCCCATTGGAAAGATTCCCTCCCAGTATACCTCACCTGTACTCATTAAAGTGAAAGAAAAAAAGGATTATAGAAGTTAATAATTCAGCATAAAAATTAAGAAACTAAGAATTTTTCAATAAATAGCATCCCCTCTCACCAGTGCTTCAAGAGATTTCCCATTATGTTCTCCTGTACAGCAGTGAAAAAAAGAAATACAATTACTTGCACTAAATCCAAGCATCAAGAAAAATGAAGAAAAAACAAAGGTTGCCACCTTATTTACCTCTCAGATCTGGTAACCTGCGCTTCCTTGCACCCGGGAGCTCAGGCACAGTGCCTGAATCAATACTAGAACCTGAAAATTGAATGGTTTGATTTAATCTATAAGAAGAGAGATAATTTACTGAAAAACAATACAGGTGATGAAGTTCTAATGAAAGGCATCACCATCCACTGCACTGAAATAGACCTCTCGGGAAACTGCTTGGAGAGCACCAATCTGTAGTAATCATACAAGGCAAAAGCAGCTAATTTAAGCAAATTATCAAGCATTTTCAGTCCTAAAAAACTTGCAGGACTCGAACTTTATTCAGCATTTGACACCACAGTATTTCATGATCCTGAATTAAAAGCATTTAATTGTGTTCATGGCGCAGCTTTGTACTAAATTTGTTAGCTAAACCCAATGCATAGCAGTACTGTTATGAGATGGATTTGTTTTACAGGAAAAACTAAGGCTTCATTTGACACAACTTTCTTATTATTTTCTAAAACTTTATTTTAAAAAACAGCAAGAAAACTGTCACAAACGAATTCTAAATTGGATGATATTTAATTACTACAAAACAAAATATATGTTTGTAACTTAATCCAGATAAAAAACTCCAAAGCACTCATAACGAGTGATTTTTTTTTCTTCATTATATTGAAACCATTGTTGCAATTCAATAATAAGATTGAATTCTTTTCGACTAAGGTTGTTTAACTGGTTAATGTGTAAAGATGTGTAGTGCATGCCATCAAATCACTAACATTATTATGTGTAATTGGTTCCTATTCAGTTTCTTTGAAACTTGGCTACACAAACAAAACGTTTGGTCTTTCTAATTATAGGTGAGGAGCTCTAATGAAGTATTTACTGTTGTTCTATATGATAATTACATTTTTCTATTTTTGAAGTGTGAATCCACTGTTATAATCTAAAAAGCTTCTATATCAATTATCTAACATTAAATCAGCCTTGCAAGTGCACCATCAAACACTCTCTTACTAGAGTACTTTATTAGCAAAATCATCTCTTCTTAAGGCTTCATTTGGGACGGTTTTCTTACTGCTTCTTAAAACAATTTTTTAGTAAACTGCTTTAAGAAGCAGTGAAAAAGCTATCCCAAACAAAACCTAAATCTTTGGTGTGGCAACGTTCGTCGGAGTAAGGGAGTGATTGCAAGGAGGGTAGAGGAGAACTCTTAGAAGTATATTATAAGAGGCTATGAAAGAGCCTTCTTTCACCTTGGGACATGGTATAAGGGCCCTCCCTAAATCCCAAAGCTGACTAGGCCATGTTAGGCCCTCTAAGCATGTATGGTGGTTTAGAATGCTATATTCAACTACCTACCAAAATTCCTTCCGAAGGACTTGGTGTGGCAACATTTTGTCAAGGCTTTGCCAAAGTTGAGGAGGGAGAGCTTGCTAAGAGAGTAGAGGATGCTTAGTACTAGAGAAGAGGATATAATAGAGCCTTCTTTTTTCTTGGGATTTGGTGATAAGATCCCTCCACAAATACCGTAGTTGCCTTGGTTAAGTGGTGCCCTTAAACATGTAAAAATTACACTTGAATTTTGTTTTGATCATGCCAAATCGATCTATTTGTTGTTTAATGGTGGCTCGTAAAAGGGTTAAGGGTTAGCTACTAACTTAAGAAAGCTCTGCTAAGGGCATTGCAATGTAAGGTTGACTTAGGCTTCGTTTGGAACAATGTTTTTGTTGCTTTCTAAAACGGTTTTTTAGTGGAAAAAAATTTTGAATTAGAAATCTTTGTTAACTATTTTAAAAAGTAGTAAAAAAGTTGTCCCAAACGAAACCTTAATTAGATTTGGAAATAGCAAAACTTAGTGCAATCTTCTAATTAGTCATCAACACTACTCCACAGAGTTTGCATTAGCATACTAAGATGTAGGAGGTGATGTACATCTCATTGGGTTTATACCTATGTGCCACACACTGAAATTCATTTGTTGATCGGTATCTGCTCGAGCAAAACATTGGGCTCGTATTTGACTTGTTTTGCTTTTAGTGTGTTTATGTTCAACTAAAACTTTAAATTATCCTTAAATATCATGTTAGTATTTGGTGCATTTGAACTCAAATTATACAAACCAATTTTGAGGAAATGAAAATTAATAAATAATAAGCCGAACTTGATATAATCATTTTACATTAAATAAATATAAATAAATAATAAATACAGGAGAATCTTCTATTATAGTCAAATTTTTCGATATATTTCAGCGCCGGTAATTTACGGTGGCGTTTCCGGCGTATTTCCCACCGCTAATTTACCGGCGCATATTCCGCTCGCTAATTCACCGATTTTTATAATAATTTGGTGCACTTTTTGTTGGAAATCTCCGACGTAAATTAGCCGGTTTTATAAACATATATGCTAATAAGTCATTTTCCTATAGTGAATGAGCTAAGAAAATTATTATATTATTATTCTACTTTATCAAATTAATAAAAATAATAGTTTAAAATTGATACCATATTTATTTTAATCCTCAAGTGCTCATTTTGTTGGGAGCATAAATAAGCTAAAGCTTATGTTCTATTGAGAATAGTTGCAATTTCTTTGAAAAAAGATGTTTGTAGTACTATTATGAAAAAAAAAAAAAAAACTTTTTTGAAAGCGGTTAGTAGTACTTCATATTTTTTTAAAAAAATGTGAATTTATCTTCCTTACCTTAGTAGCATATATATATATATATATATATATATTTTTGTTAAAAGAAGCTTCTGCTATAGAAATTGTTGAAAAAAAAAGTACGATGGCATTCTCATTCTCCAAAACAAAATAGTGAAGAAGCTAAAATTTTTGTGCAAAAACTATTAAAACTAAAATTTTTTGTATTAGAAAAATAATAAATAAGTTGTTCCAAACGAAACCTTAAGAACTCACTGTTTCGTAGCAAATAGAGATTATGGTTCCTTAAGCTTTTCCTAAACTATAAAGTTTTTTTTCTAACAAATGAGAAGAAACAAAAATATTTCTCCATATTTCCAACAAGAGAGAGAGAGAGAGAGAGAGAATTACAGACCCCAGCGGCCTTGACGAAGCTCTCGGCAACGCGATTGAGGAGGGGATGGCCAAAGTCGAAGAGCGAGCCCTTGTCAAAGCTTCTCAGCTCGTCCAACAGACTCCTACCCTCCAAGTTCACTTCACTCATTTTCTTTCTTCTTCTTCTTCTTCTTGCTTTAACCACCCACACAGAACAAAACACTCAGAACAATAGAGAACGAAGAGAGAGAAATAAAATGGATGGAGAAGCTTAAGAAGAGAATTGAGGGCCTCGGTGAGTTTGCAGAGAAGAGGTCACGGACTGGTTCGAAGACACGTGTTAGCCAGAGCGTACGTGCATGCATGCTGAGCTCCACGTGTAGCTGCGGATCCGGAATATCATCACGCAAATGACACGAGTCCGTCTATTGGATAATGAGATAACGACATAGCGAAGGCTGCGTCACTTAGCATAATTTTTTTCTCCAAAAACTGCCAGCTGAGTGAGAACATCTGCGATATTCTTAAAATCCAATAAACCTCTAGGCCCATTAAATATCTGGGCCTTCCCATTCACCACAAAAAGCTTTCCTTTGCTGATTTCCAGCCTCTCATGTTAAAAATCTCTAAAGCCTTGGAAGGGTGGAAAGCAAAAAAACTCTCCTTTGGGGGAAGGATCCAATTTTTAAGATACACCATCTTCAATACGATTGCCTACTGGATAAGAGACTCTGTCCTACCTAAAAAATGTTTCAAAATTCTGGACAAAATTAATTTGTTCTCGTTTTCTTTACTCCAGTGACATCGCTACAAAAAAATTACGTCTGATTGCCTGGAAAGACACCTGCATTCCTAAAATCAATGGTGGAATTGGACTGTCTTCTCTTGACTCTTTATCTTTCACCTTCGGCTGCTCTATCATCTGGCGGTTCTTAAATGGTAGCAGCATACTTTTTTGCTGTTGGCGTAATCTGTACACCTCTCTTTGGTTTCCGCATAATAAAGGCAGTTCTCAATTCTGGAATCAACTTTCTGCTATTGCCTTACAAATCAAAAACTGCCTGAAATTTAAGATACTCTCTAATTGTCACCATTCCCTCCTTTGGGACCCCTGGTGCCAAGGCAAATCCATCATTGAGTTGGCTGTTTCTAATTTTAATGAGAGCTGGATGGAGTACCTTAACAGGAAGACTGTGTCTACTGTTCTGATGAATGGTAGCTGGAATTTGCCTAGTTGCTGGCCTGCTGCTTTAACGAATATTATAAACTCTGTCCCCATTTCTGATGCTGGTTATGGCTGTCTTTGGGCAAATTCTGAGAAAGTTACTAATAAAATTTTTAGGAAGGAATTTTATATGCATTATCCGGTGTTGAATTGGCATCATTTTGTTTGGCATAAGCATTCGGCAATCAGGTTTTCGGCTTTTGGTTGGCTGGCTGTTAAGAATGGGCTAAAAACGGCAGACATGTTGATTATGCGGGGTATTAAAGTTAATCCACTATGTACCTTTTGCTTGGTGAGTAGAGAATCACATTCCCATCTCTTCTTTGAGTGTGATTTCTCTTTTAAGATTCTCTGTACACTGATTACCCAAGCTGACTCTTTACTTCTCCGTCCGAACATCTTCCAAGTTTTTGATTTGATTGACAACCTATCGGACTCTTCTGATATGCTGAATTTCTATTGCCTATTAGTAAATACTGCTATTTACTACATTTGGCGGGCTCGTAATGACAGAATTTTTGGCAACATTATTGAATGTCACGCTACTGTGATTAGGAAGATAAAATATGCAGTTCATGCTAAATTGGGGAGATGGAAAAATGGCAGCAACCTATTATATCTTTTGGGGTAATTGGTGCTCTCTTGCTATTCCTTGCAATGAGTTCCTGGATGTTTTTGTATTAACTGTTGGGGGCTGCTTCAATTGCTGGTTTCTTTGCTGGCTGCATTTACTGGATGCCCACTGGGTTGCTTTGGAAGATAGGTCTTTTTGGTTATTTCAGACAATTTTGCAGGACGATGATGACCGCTGCAGCACTAACCCCTTGGAGGGTCTTTATGGCAACCAGGGGTTCATTTCTGTCCAATTCGATGACCGAGTCCCTCATCTTTTGTTGCAGCATATGCCTGAGTCCTGATCAAATTTTGTATACCACATTTTTGTTGGTTTCATTGGTTAGTTTTACTGGTTGTATAGGTTTCTCTTTTTTCATTTGTTGTCTTTTTTGGGCTTCTTCCGATTTTCTGGGATAAGCTTTTATTACTTGTAATTTTTTCTTAATTAATAGAAGGGCTTCTGCCCCAAATTTCCCAAAAAAAAAAAAAAAAAAGGAGAGAAGTTATTCTGTGAAGAGATTGCGTATAGAACATCATCTAGAGACTAATCAAAATGCGTAATGTCACGTCAGTAGTATCAAGCTGCGGTGCTAAGCACAAGGATGATATGACACATTCTGATTAGTCTCTGGACGACACATTCTGATTGGTATCTAAACGACGTTCGACGTCTACACAGAATAATTAATCAAAAGAGTGAGCAAGCGAAACATAATTTTTTGTTTGTAAATTTCCAAAGAAGAAAAATTACACATATAATGATACGTTGATGCAAATATTTCTAGTGATGTTGAATGGAAAATTTGAGCTCGAACTCGACTCATTAGAATCAAAGCAGACTCGAGCATGAGAACCCATGAGCAGGAAAGTTGCAGAGGGAATGGGTTGGAGATAGGGGTGCAAATGAACTTAGTGTTTGACAAGGTACTTGTGGCTCGATTTTATTATAGTTCATTCATGAACATTTATTTAAGTGATCAAATTAGTTTGAACCATTTTTAAAATATTTGACGGTTAAATAAGTGAGCTTAAATTATTATGTATTCAATTTGTTTAATTTCAAGAACAATATTAATTAAAGCTCATTAAAAATCACTATTAATATTTAATAAGTAGCTCATGAATACATAAGAATTGATTGTCTTGTTCCAAATCTTTATTTGATGTTTTTTTACATAATCTTTTATTTTATTATAATAAATTATTTTTTATTATAAAAAATTATTTTTTATTTTATTCTCTTTCAATTGAATCAATTCATTCACGGATAAGAAGTGTTCATTTATGTTTGTTGAATTATTTGCTTTTAGTGTTCATTAACTAAATTGTTTATAAGAAGAATCACATATTCTGAGCTCTTTTATTTGTGAATGAGCATGTTTTTTAGCTCGAAAATATTTGCTAGATATATTCATGAACATGTGTTTTTGTTAGCTAGAAAATACTTACTAAATATGTTCCCAATAGGCTCTAAGTAATTGTTTGTTAATAGGCTCGACAATGCCTGTTTATTAAACTATTGAACATCTAGAAAGTATAGCTCATTAATAGTTGCTTAAAGCTCGATAAGCAAGCCATAAATCATATATGAACCAAATACAAATCAAATATAAACATCAATCGATTTAAATGATCCAAACTTAAATGAAAACATAAAAGCTTGAATCTAGTTTGACCAAGTTTGAAAATGATGATAATACATCAATTCAAACATGAACAAGCTCGACTCGGTTCATTTGCAGCCCTAATTGGAGATGACATCGACAAGACTGAGAGTAGGAAAACTGAGATAGGAGCTTATGGAAAAGGCATCGAGAGAGCTCCCTTTTAAGGGAAGTGTGACAGGAAGTGGGTGGTCGCAGAAGACAACATCAACAAGACCAATTCCTTAATAGAACACTTCTCATTGGTAGTGGGGACCTGGAATATTGACTATGCATACATCGAACTTAAAGGAAGGAAGTTGAGATGCAACTTGAATGAAAGTCTCAACTCCATGTATAAATTTATTTGTCAATCCTCTTCGACCCGATAATAATCTATTATATATCAAATATCTCTCTTCTTGGATAATCATTTAGACGTTGAAGCAAACGTCCCCCTACATAGTTATGAAATCAAAGTATACATGCCATACTTTCGAATAAATGTACTTTACTTGAATTGGAATGCATTGTAGGTATCACAATAACACATTGTAGGTCTCACAATCATCTCACAACCATGTCAACTATTGTTTGATCATGCTCTAATCATAATCATGCCCTAAGCAGAGTCTTTACCCTCTACACTGAATGTCTATTTCCGTTCCTTCTCCAAATGACAGTTAACTCATAAAAGATCTCAATTGCAATTTTTTGTTCATTTCATAGGAAAATAGGGAAATAATGAAATTATCATTGATAATTCTCTTCCAATTCTTTTCTATGTTATAGGATTACTTCTCAATGACATTTTCTCCCCACATAATTTTCTGGTTGGGGTTGGTCTTGTGTCTGACTAGAGTTTGATGATAACTATTATTAATAATTTCTATAATAAAAAAAAATTAAAAATTACCATCTTGTAGAGGTCAATGACATAAAATCAATTGGGCGGATTGAATTTTGATGGATAGTTTACAAGAATAATTTTGAGAAGGCTCTTTAATGAAATTTGAGTCTTCAAAAATTAGAGATAAAGACTACTAACAATTCATGAAATTGAAGTTGTTGAAACTTTTAGAAGTCTAAAATTTCTCAAATTAACAATATTGAAAAATGTGTGCCTTATTGTTATTCGATGCCATGAATTGGCCACCAAATGTGGAGAAAAGGCTAAGGAGTTGCACGTACACTACTGAAGATGATAGTCAAATTGGCTAGTCTATCCAGCATGAGCCGGCTCTTGTTGGTTCAACTAATTCAATCTTTTGACAATATTTTCTTACATCATTCTGATATTATTCCAATTAATTTCTTAAGTCATATTAATAGTCAATTTAGTCTCTCTAAATTGCATTGGGACTCACATTTGGTGCCAAAATCATACATTCAATTTTTTTTTTGCAATCCTAACTCCAATTTTATTTCCATAAGGTAAAATTAATAAATGGGTTTTTATAAAACTTTTACTAAGAGTTTTGTTATTAGCAACCAAATCTAGTAAATCAAAGTAATAATAGGCAGTAATGCTTTTTAATAAAAAAAAAAAAAAAAAAAAAGAGGGAAAGGACCCCACACAATTTGGTCTTTAACAAGAAAACAAATAAATATAAATCTTAAAAAAAAAAATTCCCATGTCATCTTAGAAGAGAAATCAAAAGAATGATTAAGTTAACCACCTAATATCATCCATTATTTGTTAATCTTATCAATCATTCTATAAAACCTATCCATGATAAGCATTTAGCATCCATTAACCATTAATGTATGATGCATATATTTTCAATAACCTAGTTTCCATCATATCAAAAAATATATTACCAATAGTTCACCTTAGCGGCACTCAGAGGCCGGTTTCACGCAGGAACGAGGAGCGGGGCGAGATCTTCGGCCTTGCTTTGATGCCAGAGTGGGGTCGAGATCTTCGGCCGAAGGGGCCTTGTCGGCGGCCGGAGCCGGCCGGAGGGAGCGTCTCGATCGCAAGAGGGCGGAGGAGACGGGGGTCGCACATGAGAGAGAGAAGCAGGCGAGTAAATGAAATGGAAGGCTCGGTACGGCTTATTTTAGGGCATTTTCGGACGGCTTTGTGGCGGTTAAGACCGCCAGAAATAATTCACTTAACAAACCGTCGGTAAAGTGACGGTAAGAACTAATGCTGGCAGACTAATCGACAGTTATTTGACCGCCGCTAATTCCAACAGCTTAAAATTAAATAACCATCGGTGTTTGTAATTGATGAATTTCCTGTAGTGATTGATGATTAAAAAAAAATTGTCTAATTTGAATTTAAGGAAAGTCGTGATCATAAGCTTGGCATAATGCATTATAAATGTTTACTCTAATCAATCAACATTTATTTTAGCACAAATTCATTATAAAGAATGAGGAGATGAACACATCCTAAACTCATCATCAGATAAAGAATAGGCCTATGTTGCAGAGTCTATGTTTAAATAATCTATTCTTGAATGTATTGATCCTAGACTACATGCCAACTAAAAAGTACATTATATGATCTAGGAATCAACAAAGGCCATAGGTTGACATGATATATGTTTGCCACCTATTGATATCCCGCATTATGAGCCCACAAGCTTAATCAATACTACTCTCACTTGAATCATAAACTATGCGTGTTCTATTTAAATTGGTCTAGTCTGTAAGTGAGTGGCGTCTAAACCTATAATGTAACTCGCCTTTACAATTGCCAACACAAGTAATGTGAATGTACCATGAAACTACCAATTCCTAATTTGCTTATGTTTCTAATGTTTTCTATCCTAGGGTTCTTTGCAAACAAATGTGCACATAAAATATGATTTACAATCATATATGAGTGTATAGGTGCACATTAAAAGACCCAAGTCCCATGTAAAATTAATTGAATGATTGATTAAGTACAAATAAACATAGATAATTGATTTTAATAAAACATAGCTTATATATATATATATATACACACACACACACACACACACTTTTTTTTATGCATGCATAATATTAATATATGAAAATACATAATAATAACACACATGAATGCAAATATATGACTATAAGAAACATCTTATCTCTCTTTTCCTAAAAAAATGATTTATTTGTCATTAAAATCATTATAATTCTCTTATAAATAATTTCAAATATTTTTTTTATATTTGTATAATAAATAATAATATAAAATACATGATGATGATGATGATAAATTATCTCTAAATTAATTTTTTATATAATTCTTTTGTTATTAATATTTAATTTCAATACTAAATGAAATATAGATCAATTTCATTTAAAAACAGCATTTCTTCTCTCTCTCTCTCTCTCTCTTTCTTTATATATATATATATATTACTTTAATGCATGAAAAGTTGCAACAATTCTTATATTATTTAAAAAATAATTATTATAATTTTATAATTAAAATTTTTTAATTATATCTAATTTTATGAGAGATTTGACCCCTCCCTATCTATACACATATTATTAAATTAAATTGAGAAAATTTTCTCTAAAAAACTTCATAAGAACAAAAGCATTTCATTTCAAAATGGAGCTCTTCCATTTTTTTTAAATTTTCATTATTTTGGTGAGAGAAAAAACTATTTTCCATTTAAAAAAGATATAAATTACACTCTAAAATTTATCAATGTTATATGTAATGTACTAAGATATTTTCAAAAAGTAATGCCATAGTAAGAAAGGTAAATTAAACATATTTAAAATCTACTCTTATGTATTATATTATAATAAAAAAATTATCTTAAAATAAAAAAATAAATATTTTGACAATGCACTTAGCTATTATTAAAATATCAAATAAAAAAAGTACATATAATCTTTATATATTTTAATATTTCAATATTGAAATTGATTTTTGTCTGCTAAAAAAGATAAAATTTCTATATTTTCATACATCATATAATACATTATACAAAAATATTATATTATTAAATAAAGCTAAATTCAATTGAGTCAAACAAATTCCCAAAAAATTCAAAATAACTTTTAATTTTGAATAATTTTAAGAACTCTTGATGAATAATTTCTTATTAAAAAAAAAAAGAAAGCCTCCATTTTCTAGAAAATTCTTTTTATTTTTGTAAATGCAATAATGCATTGCTTATTTGAAAAAAAAATTTCATGCTGATATGACCGTTGCTCAAAGATGATGCAAAAGTTGATGATTTATATTGCCTCTTATTAAACCTAAAAAATTTTTCAACATTTAATTATATTGGATTTTAAAAGAATTAATTGTTTATTCAAATAGAGAATTAAACGAGAATTTGACTTTTAATAGGACAATGGAGAAAAAGGATTCATGTAGCCGACCCCACGTAGTGGGATAAAGGCTTGATGTTGTTGTTGTTGTTGTTGTTGTTGTAATTATTTATTCAAATAGTACACTTATCTCACAGCAAAGTAATTTTATAATTTATTGAAATCAAATTTTATGCAGGATATCTAACCCAAAATTTCCCCAAAAAATCAACAAGATAGCCATCTCTCCCAAGAAAACATTCACATAGGATGAATCTCAAATACATTGGATTTGCTTTAAGATGAGTGTAACATAATTTATAATCCCGATTCATGTTATAATCATTCGATAAATTTTACGATGATTATTGATTATTTAATATAACCCTCAACTTTTCTTATACAGGCTTAAGACCTGGCAACAAAATGTAGACTCAAAAAGACTTTTGTCTCAGGCAAATAAATATAAAATTTCCCTAAACTTAACAAACTCAAACAATGTTCTTGGATAAATGCATTACATCATACACCACAAAAAAAAAAAAAAGTTTTGATCTGCAATTGACTGTCTACACATCATGAAATTGCTTAAACTTACAAGACTCATCAACTGATCTGAAGCTCTGAAATCCATTAATGGTGTTGCTCAGATGGCTCTCAACTGATCTGAAGCTTTGAAATCCAGTGATGGAGTTGCTCAGCCACACAGTCTGAACCAGTTGAACCGTACGATGAAAACTTGTTTATAGAATTCTCAACTCCCAAATATTCATAAACATCTTCTTCAAACACAGGATCTATTCCTCTCAGATCATCAAGCGCCAGACCAGAAAGCTGACAATTTCTTGACACGCAGAGAGCAACAGATCTTCCAACAATGTCATGCGAAGTTCTAAATGGCACCCCCTGTGAAGAAATAAGTAAAGGAAATAGAAGAATACAGATAAAACCTCAAACCATGAAAGCAACACTGGAGAAAAAACTGTGCAGAGATCCTGAATCTGTTTTTAAAGCTCAATCGACAAAGAAAGTTACCTTCTTTACAAGATAATCAGCAAGGGTTGTAGCGTCGAGATACCCAGCAGGAAGGGCCTTGGCTATTTTTGCATGATTTAAAGTAATGTTCAGTGCAAACTCAGCTGAAACTTCTAGCATTCCTAGAATTGTTTTCACACTGTCAAATAACGGCTCTTTGTCTTCCTGTAACGGGTATGGAGGCAAATACATCATTGAGAATTTTTTAAGGGAAAATGGCTCTACAGACAGAGAGATTATTCCGTGCGATGTTCGGACCGTCTGGAGGAGAATCTGGACGAGCCATGTCACCCAAATGCACCGGGCCCCCCTGGGTGATGTGGCCCGTCCAGATTCTCCTCTGAACGAATCTGGACGCCGCACGTAATAATTTTAAGAGATCTTACTTGTAGATCACGGTTGTAGGCTTGTGGGAGCCCTTTGCATAGAACCAAAAGAGTAACAAGGCTTCCTATGACCCTGCTGGATTTTCCACGGACAAGCTCCATTGGATCTGGATTTTTCTTTTGAGGCATGATGCTGCTTCCTGTTGAAACGGAGTCACTGGGAGTCAAGAATCCAAACTCTTCTGACGCCCACAAAACCCATTCTTCACCGAGCCTTGAAAGATGCATGGCAATGATGGAGTTGGCAGAAAGGAATTCCAGCACAAAATCTCTGTCTGAAACTGCATCAATGCTGCATATTATAGTGAAATACTTATGAAAAAATATTTCAACAACAACAACAACAACATCTTTATTCCATTATGTGGAGTCAATTATACGAATCATTTTTCTCCGATGCTCTCTATTAAGAGTCAAATTCTCATTTAAATCTAATAAAAAAATATCATTTTTGATACATTCTAATTAAGTCTTTTTAGATCTACCTCTATCTTTTTTAACTGAAAAAACAAAAAGCAATGATCAAATAGAATAATGAAGGCTTCTTTTACAAAGAATGGTGGAATGGTTGTTGCCACAAAGAAGTTAAAAAGTTTCTGGATGCCACTGTAAATATGAATGCTCTTAGGTGATAACTCCTCCAAACCTTACTAGTCACAAGCTAAATGGAGTGGAGTCCATAGCAAATAGATTGCCTTCCAAATAAAGGCTACCACTGACAATCACCTCTCTTCAACCACAATAGCCACGGAGTTCATCACAATGACAGTCCATAAGACAGCTACCCAAAGAGAAAGACAATAATATGTGAAACTAGGTGAATGTAGAACCACAATGTAAAATTCCATCTAAAGAAAAATAAAATAAACAGACTAATGCCCGTACAAATGAACCGGTATTAATCAGTTCTGCCCTTATAATCAAGGGAGAAGGGAATTCAAGAGGGAGAAGAAAAGTGAGGATGAGAATGCGCGATAGAATAAGAGAGAGAATGAGCAAACCGAAAGAGAGGGAGAGACAAAATGAGAAAGAGCAATGAAGAGAAATATGAAGAGGATTGGGCAAGCAAAAGAGAGGGGCAGAGAGAGTATATGAGTGCCAAATGATCTAGAAAATAGGCGAGAGTGGGTGGGCACCCTAGTAGGCATGCGAAGTCAAGCATGAATAGGAAAGTGAAGGATCGTGCTAAACAAAAAAAGGCCTACAAAAGTACAACGCTATATGGGAGCCCTACGAGAGGGTGCATCAACAATTTTCATCCTTTCACCTTGAGGACAAGGTGATTCTTTTTTTTGGGGGGAGGGGGGGGGGGGGGGGGGATTGTTAGATTGGTCCAACATGGACCGACCCAGTCAGCCCTAGACAAGGGGCTGGTTCTCTTTTACAACAGGCGGAAGCTAGTTATTTTCGCCCCATGACAATCGCACTCCCTTGGAGTGGAGTCCATAGCAAAGGGAAATTTGAATTAAGCAAGGGTTGTTTACTCTTTTGAGAGGGGATTACTGTGTTTGCTTGAAATTAGATTTTGCATTAGGATTAGGGTTTTATCTTGGATTTTACTGGAATTTCCTGTTGGTTAGTGTCTTGGGCTCTTGCGGAGTCTAGAGAATTGTGAGAGCAAGATCCTCCTCTCGAATTGAGGATCACTTGTATCGTGATATTTTCCTTCCATTTGCATCAATTATTACATGTTTCACGACCCTCAATGCTTAAATCGAAAAAGGTGTCCGTTATGTGCCCTCTTATTGTATAATGCATGTGTACTAAAGACATACAAACACGTTATACAAATACATTAAGTGGCGTGTATGTGTACCTCTAGTCAGATGAGTGCACGGTAAGAGCATATATATCAGCATATGAACATATTGTTAATCATGCAAAAAAATTGTTGGGTATGCACATGGACAATCATGCGAACGTATAGGTACATTACATAAAATGCACATTCAAGTAAACATGAAAATACACATAAGTATCCAGATATGCAATCATATAACATGCATGTGTACTATGCACAAATGTTAAGAAACATGCCAACGTGTCATGCATACACCAGATGACATGAAAATATATCGTGCATGTACCAAACACAACTTGCATACACCATGCAACATACAAAAATGTCAAGCAAGCACGTTAAACAATGCGCAAATGTATATGAAAATACACAAGTACGCACACAAGCATGTAAATGCATACAAGCGTGCAAATATGTAAATAAATATGCAAATGTGTATGCGAATAGGCATATATGTTATATGCATCCACCGCATTACATGCAAACACACTACATGTATACATTGCAACATGTGTATGTAACATGTGTATACACTATCCAACATGCAAAAGCATTACATATGTACGACATACAACATGCAAGTACATTACACAAGCATAAATGTAATATGCAAATGCATCATACAAACATACATGCAATATATAAAAGCGTTATACAAGCATCCTATACAACATGCAAATAAACCATCATCATGTAAATGTATCATACTCATCATAGAAACATGTCTATCCATTATGAAAAAAAGCACTGAAAAACAAATCCACGACGAATGCTATAAATAGGGGTGTCAATTTCGGGTCACGAGTCGGGTTTGGGTCGAACCCGGAACTGACCCGAGTGGCCGGGTTCAATCGGGTCGACCCTAACCCGACCCGGGTAGGCAAACGGGTCGAAATCCTGGACCCGAACCCGACCCGCTTCGGGTTCGGGTCAACCCGACACGACCCGAGCAGCGGCGCGGGTTCGAGATTTCGCAGCTGTAAAACCCGAAAATCTTATTTTAGGCTTAGCACGCTTTTTAAAGCGCCGCGACGAGAATTTAAGTGAGATTTTCAAGGTTATCGGAATGCAACGAAATTAATTTTAGAAAATCCTACGCGAAATTCTGATCGTTTTGGTATATAGAAGTTATACCAAATTTTGCCTAATTTTGGAGTTATTAATTTTAGAAGTTTCAAAATCCCCATTTTACCCTCACTTGTTTCTTAAGACCAAATCCACTTAAGTGAGGGCACAAGGGTAATTAGCAAGTCCCAATTCCTCTCTTAATAGCATAACCGAGCCCTCATCTCCCATTTCACGCGTGATTTTACCGAAAACGATGAGAGAGAGGGAGCGGACGGTCCGGCGGTCGGGAAAGGGGCGACGTGCGTTCCGGCGACGATTTTCCGGCGAAAGTTTTAGGTCGAATCGAAGAGAACGACGAGTGGAATACTTAGGGTACAATTATTTTGTAGCGAAACCTTTTAGATCTCTAGATTTTTGGGAATGAAATTTCTAGGGTTTTTCCTAAAAATAGTTTTCTTCCAAAAATTTCTTTAAGGAATCTTTAGGGAATGATTAGAGGAATATTTTGATTATGAAAACATGTAAATTTGAGGAGTTTTTTGGAGAAAGAAAAAATTAGGGTTTTTTCTTAGATTTTTAATTTTGAGAAATCCTTTTTACAAATATTATTCCTAAGGGTATTAGAAATGTTTTGGAGACATGAATTTGGATTTTTGAGAGAAATTTTTGTTTTCTTAATTTTTTCTAAATTATTTTAATCCGAAAATGATTAAGGGTAATTATTAAATTATGTTTAAGGAAAAACTTTGACATGATGATTTGATGGAATTAATGAATTTAGGGTTTCCAAAAATTTAGGTATTTTAATTAATCCGAAAATAAATATTTATTTAATTAAATATTTATTAAATGTCGTATAAAAACGTTAAGGAAAATATGATTGGTTTAATGATATGTCTTTTTTGGAACCATCTATAGGTTCTAATCGTTAAGGAGGAAAGACCTTGTTGAAGCGACGAATTGTGCTTAAATTTGAGGTAGGTGTTCAGAAACAGTTAAAATTATAAATGCTTTAATTCTTTAGTTCATTTATAATTCATGTTTTTATTCAATTGAATTATGTTTTAAATTCAGTAACTTTTGTAAGTTTATGTCTTTTATTTGATTTCATCTTTTGTTATGCATACGAATCATATAAAGGGACATATTTGGGCATGAAATTTATATGAAAGTTTATGAAAGAAATTTTATTAAAAAAAAAAAAAAAAAGAAAGAATTAAGGGAATAGTAACCTTTCATGTTTGCATGTTGATCCGGATGTACCCAAATGGTAAAGGAGCTCTTACGAGCATTGGTAAAGGAAGGTTCTTATGAACCTATGGTAAAGGAAAGTTCTTATGAACTTATGGTAAAGGAATTTGGCCACTATTTGACTGCGTACCTGATCAGTACGAAATGGGGTACATTCGGGACGGGTGATTCATTAAGCATACATACTCTGCACTTTGCATTTCATATGAATAAGATTAAGAAAAGAAAGGAAAGGAAATGTTTATGTAAAAGAGAATGTTATTGCTTTAAGACATGTTTAAAAAAAAGAATCAGTTTCTAATTAAAATAGTTTTATTTCAGCAATTTATAAAGTTAATTGTATTATGAACTACCTGCTGGGCTTTAGCTCATTCCTCGTTTTGGAAATCTTTTTCAGGAGAAAAGTAATGGCTGCACGACGACCTTACATGTATCGTCGTAGGGGACCTCAGGATGAAAGGTTCCTTTTTGTGTTTTCAATTTGAGTCTTTGTATTTGTTTCAGTGTAGTTCGTGAATTTGAGGTTTATGTAATTGTGAAAGTTTATGTTGTGATGATGAATTAGAAAGTTTTTTTATTGGTTATGAGACAGTTGATCACTTTATAACAATTCAGTTTGAAGTTTATTAGTGGCTCTTTCATGTATTTTGGGATGATATGTATGTTCTAACCTTAAGTTTTAAATAAAATTTTGTTATGTAATTATGCTCTTCCGTACGATCGTCTGTTCCCGCCCCGATATAATCGGGCTAGCCGGGCCGGGTCGTGACAGAAGAGTGGTATCAGAGCAAAGGTTTAATACTGATCAATGAAAGAGCCTATAGGATGATTAATTGAGTCCTAGAATATATAGGAAGTGTAATTTTATGAATTATGCGCCTTATGATTGATGTGTTTTATCTCAGGAGTATGGATCCTGAGCAGAATGCCACTGATGGCATTAATATGGAGGAAGGAAGGGAGCTACCAAATGTAGCAGAACCTCAGAGAAACAATAGCATGGAGTCATTCAATCAGATGATGGAAGCAATGACTCAGATGATTAGGACTTCCCAAAATCAGGGAAGTGGCAGTGGAGGTGGAGGTCGGCCTATGGATAAGAGCCTGAAGTTGTTTCAGGATATGAAACCTCCACTGTTCTCAAGTGGTGGACCTATAGAAGCTGAAGATTGGCTAATGCGGATTGAGAAGATCCTGGAGGGCATGTTTTGCCCTGAGGAAAAGAGGGTGACATTGGCTGCTTATGCCTTTGATGGCGAGGCTGAGAGGTGGTGGAGGGAGTCAAATTAGAAGAGACCTTTGGAGGAAGACCCAGCAGCCAAGTTTCCTGGGAAGGAGTTTGTAAAGGCATTCAGAGATTGGTATGTACCTGCGACCGCCAGGAGACAGATGCAGGATAAGTTCAACAGATTGATTCAGGGAGATCGATCTGTTTCTCAGTATGAGGCAGAGTTCACGATGTTATCCAGGTATGCACCTCACCTGATACCCAATGCTGAAGAGAAGTGCAACCGCTTTCTAAATGGGTTGAAGGACATGATAAGGCAGCCTCTTGTGCCTTTTGGAATTGAGGATTACCCTACTTTAGTGGAAAGAGCCAGAAGGATTGAGATGGACATGCAAGCAACACAGAAAAGGAGAGAGATTTTCAGAAGAGAAAGATGGAGGGCAGATCAAAGCCTTCCCAGTTTTACTCAGTCAGGGGCTTCTACTTGGAAGAAGCCCAGGTCCAGTGATTCTGATAGCAGTGCTTCAACTGCTACCTTATGCAGTAAATGTGGGAGAGTGCATAAGGGAGAGTGCCTCTCAGGCACTAATACTTGTTACTGGTGCCATCAGCCTGGGCACATGGCGAAGTCCTGTCCTCTTTTGGGACAGAGATCTGCTTCAGAGGTGAGGTCAGGCAACAACACTCAGAGGACAGCTGGTAGACCAAGAGCTGTGGAGTCTACAGCTTCTGTTCCTTCTCAAGGTCAGACTCGTCAGAATGTTCAGCCACGAGTCTATGGACTGTCCCAGCAGGAAGCTAAGGGGTCTCCTGATGTGGTTACAGGTGCGTAGTTTAATTAATTGCAATGAAAATTTTTTTTTATGAAATTGAAATTGAAATTGAATGGACAATAAATGAAAATGAAATGAACAAACAATGAATGACATGTTTTGTGATTGAATATTGCACCTGTTCATGTTTAGGGACAATCCTTATGTGTGATAGACCCGTTAGAATCCTGTTTGATACTGGAGCGTCACACTCTTTTATTTCAGAAGAGTTTGTTAGATCTGCTAAATTGATTCCTACCTTTATGTTGAAGTCTCTATCAGTCTTGATGCCTAATGGGAATCATATGGAAGCTAATCAGAAATGTCAAGTAAATTTGAAGATTTGTGATAAGAGTTTAGAAGCAGATCTGATTGTTTTGCCTCTGTTTGAGTTTGATGCAATCTTAGGCATGGATTGGTTATCTTGCCATTTCGTGACTATAGATTGTAACAAGAAGGAGGTTAAATTCTGTTTGCCAGGAGAGGAGAAGTTCAAATTTCAAGGAGATAGAGGAGTAACTGCAGTAATTGTGTCGTCCTTGAAGGCCTTTCAGATGTTAAAGAAAGGTTGTGAAGGCTTCTTGGCTTATGTTAAGGAGGAGAAGAAGGAAGAAAGAGAGAGCTTAAGGATATTCCAATTGTTCAGGAATTCCCAGAAGTGTTTTCAGATGATCTACCTGGTTTACCTCCAAGTAGAGAAATAGATTTCTCTATTGAGTTAGTGGCAGGAGCTGAACCTGTTGCTAGAGCTCCTTACAGAATGGCGAATTAAGGAGCTTAAGGAGTTGAAGGAGCAACTGGAAGAGTTGCTTGAGAAGGGTTTCATCCGACCTAGTACCTCTCCTTGGGGGGTGCTCCTGTATTATTTGTGAAGAAGAAGGATGGAAGCCTGAGACTTTGTATAGATTACAGAGAGCTGAACAAGTTGACAGTGAAGAACAAGTATCCTCTTCCCAGAATAGATGATTTGTTTGATCAGTTGGAGGGTGCTTCTTCAGTGTTTTCTAAGATTGACTTGAGGTCAGGGTATCATCAGCTCAGAATTAGAGAGGAGGACATTGCAAAGACTGCTTTCAGTACCAGATATGGGCATTATGAGTTTGTAGTAATGCCCTTTGGTTTGACAAATGCCCCTGCAGTATTTATGGATCTCATGAATAGAATCTTTCAGCCTTCTTTAGATCTATTCGTGATTGTATTCATAGATGATATACTTGTGTACTCCCCAGATGAAAGGATGCATGCAAATCATTTAAGGTCAGTATTGTATACCTTAAAAGATAATGACTTGTATGCTAAATTCTCCAAATGCGAGTTTTGGTTGAAGAGTGTTAAATTCTTGGGGCATGTGATTTCTGAGGGGAAGATATCTGTGGATCAGCATAAGGTGCAAGCAATAGCAGACTGGCCAAGACCTGCTACAGTGACTGAGGTTAGGAGCTTTTTGGGATTGGCAGGTTACTACAGGAGGTTTGTTGAGGGATTTTCACAGATAGCAATGCCACTATCCAGATTGACTCAAAAAGCAGTGAAGTTTGATTGGACAGCTCAGTGTGAGGAAGCTTTTCAGAGGTTGAAGCAGTGTTTGATAACTGCTCCAGTGTTGACTATTCCCTCAGGGACAGATGGGTTTCAGCTTTACAGTGATGCCTCACATAAAGGGTTGGGTTGTGTACTGATGCAGAATGGGAGAGTCATTGCCTATGCTTCTAGGCAATTGAAGAATCATGAGAGGAATTACCCAACCCACGATCTGGAGTTAGCAGCAGTAGTTTTTGCCTTGAAAATCTGGAGGCATTACTTGTATGGAGTTAGATGTGAAGTTTTTACTGACCACCAGAGTTTGAAGTATATCTTCACTCAGAAGGAACTGAATCTAAGACAGAGGAGATGGCTAGAACTCATAAAGGATTATGAGTTGGATATTCAGTATCACCCGGGCAAAGCAAATGTGGTTGCTGATGCTTTGAGCAGAAAGAATTCATGTAGTGCAAACTGGATGATTACACAGCAGCAGGAGTTGATAAGAGATTTGGAGAAGTTGGAGATTTCAGTGGTTCAGTCCAATGATGCAGAAATTATAAGGTTGAATCAGACTATAATTATGTCAACATTTCCAGAAAGGGTACGAGAAGCTTTGCCACTTGATGCAGATTTTAAGAAGATACTGGATATGGTTAGTGTGGGACACATTGAAGATTTTGAGCTTGATGGTGAGGGATTGCTTAGATATAAGGGCAGATTGTGCATTCCAGATGTGGATGATTTGAGAAAGGAAGTTCTTCAAGAAGCTCATTACTCCAGTTACACCATTCACCCAGGCAGTAATAAGATGTATCAGGATTTGAAGGAGGTGTTTTGGTGGCCAGGAATGAAGAAAAGTGTAGCAGATACAGTATCCAAATGTATTTCATGTCAGATGGTTAAAGCTGAGCACCAGAAGCCAGGAGGATATCTACAGCCCTTACCCATACCAGAGTGGAAATGGGAAGACATTGCTATGGATTTTGTGGTTGGCTTACCTAGATCCAGAAGAGGAAATGATACTTTATGGGTGATTATTGATAGGTTAACTAAGTCTGCACATTTTATACCTATCAAACAGTCTGATCCAGTTGAAAAATTGGCAAGCCTGTATGTTGATCAGATTGTTAGATTACATGGAGTACCGAAGACTATTGTGTCAGACAGAGATGGGAGATTTACTTCCAGATTTTGGAAGAAAGTCCAGGAAGCTTTGGGCACCAGGCTTACTTTTAGTACAGCTTTCCACCCTCAGACAGATGGGCAGTCAGAAAGAACAATCCAGACCTTAGAAGATTTGCTGAGATTATGTGTTCTGGATTATGGTGGTAAGTGGGAGGTATATGTGCCTTTAATTGAATTTGCCTACAACAATAGCTTCCAAGCAAGTATCGGTATGGCTCCATACGAGGCTTTATATGGGAGAAGGTGTAGGACACCTTTAAATTGGGCTGAGACAGGAGAAAGAAAGGTAATTGGTGCTGATTTGGTTGATGATGCTACAGAAAAGATTAGATTGATCAGAGATAGATTGAGGGCAGTGAAGGACAGACAGAAGAAGAAATATTATGATGCCAAGCACCGATCAGTTGAATTTGATGTAGGAGAGTTTGTATTTCTCAAAGTCAGTCCAATGAAGGGAGTGAAGAGAGATTTGGCAAAGCAGGAAAATTAAGTCCCAGATTTGTAGGCCCTTTTGAGATTTCAGAAAGGATTGGAAAGGTGGCCTATAGGTTGATTCTACCAGCACATATGAGTGGAGTACATAATGTGTTTCACATTTCCTCCTTAAGGAAATATATTTCAGATGAGGCTCAGAGGATTAGTACAGATGTGGTAGACATTCAACCTGACTTGACTTTTGTTAACGAACCAGAAAAGATTCTTGACTTTGAGGTTAAACAGTTGAGGAGCAGAGCAATTCCTTTTGTTAAGGTGCTTTGGAAGCACAGTTCTGAGAAAGATGCCACTTGGGAGAAGGAGTCAGAGATGAGGGAGTTCTACCCTCACCTTTTTGACTAAGGTATGGATTTACTGCTTTTAGTTTCCTTTTAATTTCGAGGACGAAATTTTTATAAGGGAGGGAGAATTGTAAAACCCGAAAATCTTATTTTAGGCTTAGCACGCTTTTTAAAGCGCCGCGACGAGAATTTAAGTGAGATTTTCAAGGTTATCGGAATGCAACGAAATTAATTTTAGAAAATCCTACGCAAAATTCTGATCGTTTTGGTATATAGAAGTTATACCAAATTTTGCCTAATTTTGGAGTTATTAATTTTAGAAGTTGCAAAATCCCCATTTTACCCTCACTTGTTTCTTAAGACCAAATCCACTTAAGTGAGGGCACAAGGGTAATTAGCAAGTCCCAATTCCTCTCTTAATAGCATAACCGAGCCCTCATCTCCCATTTCACGCGTGATTTTACCGAAAACGAGAGAGAGGGAGCGGACGGTCCGGCGGTCGGGAAAGGGGCGACGTGCGTTCCGGCGACGATTTTCCGGCGAAAGTTTTAGGTCGAATCGAAGAGAACGACGAGTGGAATACTCAGGTACAATTATTTTGTAGCGAAACCTTTTAGATCTCTAGATTTTTGGGAATGAAATTTCTAGGGTTTTTCCTAAAAATAGTTTTCTTCCAAAATTTCTTTAAGGAATCTTTTAGGGAATGATTAGAGGAATATTTTGATTATGAAAACATGTAAATTTGAGGAGTTTTTGGAGAAAGAAAAATTAGGGTTTTTCTTAGATTTTTAATTTTGAGAAATCCTTTTTACAAATATTATTCCTAAGGGTATTAGAAATGTTTTGGAGACATGAATTTGGATTTTTGAGAGAAATTTTGTTTTCTTAATTTTCTAAATTATTTTAATCCGAAAATGATTAAGGTAATTATTAAATTATGTTTAAGGAAAAACTTTGACATGATGATTTGATGGAATTAATGAATTTAGGGTTTCCAAAAATTTAGGTATTTTAATTAATCCGAAAATAAATATTTATTTAATTAAATATTTATTAAATGTCGTATAAAAACGTTAAGGAAAATATGATTGGTTTAATGATATGTCTTTTTTGGAACCATCTATAGGTTCTAATCGTTAAGGAGGAAAGACCTTGTTGAAGCGACGAATTGTGCTTAAATTTGAGGTAGGTGTTCAGAAACAGTTAAAATTATAAATGCTTTAATTCTTTAGTTCATTTATAATTCATGTTTTTATTCAATTGAATTATGTTTTAAATTCAGTAACTTTTGTAAGTTTATGTCTTTTATTTGATTTCATCTTTTGTTATGCATACGAATCATATAAAGGGACATATTTGGGCATGAAATTTATATGAAAGTTTATGAAAGAAATTTTATTAAAAAAAAAAAAAAAGAAAGAATTAAGGGAATAGTAACCTTTCATGTTTGCATGTTGATCCGGATGTACCCAAATGGTAAAGGAGCTCTTACGAGCATTGGTAAAGGAAGGTTCTTATGAACCTATGGTAAAGGAAAGTTCTTATGAACTTATGGTAAAGGAATTTGGCCACTATTTGACTGCGTACCTGATCAGTACGAAATGGGGTACATTCGGGACGGGTGATTCATTAAGCATACATACTCTGCACTTTGCATTTCATATGAATAAGATTAAGAAAAGAAAGGAAAGGAAATGTTTATGTAAAAGAGAATGTTATTGCTTTAAGACATGTTTAAAGAATCAGTTTCTAATTAAAATAGTTTTATTTCAGCAATTATAAAGTTAATTGTATTATGAACTACCTGCTGGGCTTTAGCTCATTCCTCGTTTTGGAAATCTTTTTCAGGAGAAAAGTAATGGCTGCACGACGACCTTACATGTATCGTCGTAGGGGACCTCAGGATGAAAGGTTCCTTTTTGTGTTTTCAATTTGAGTCTTTGTATTTGTTTCAGTGTAGTTCGTGAATTTGAGGTTTATGTAATTGTGAAAGTTTATGTTGTGATGATGAATTAGAAAGTTTTATTGGTTATGAGACAGTTGATCACTTTATAACAATTCAGTTTGAAGTTTATTAGTGGCTCTTTCATGTATTTTGGGATGATATGTATGTTCTAACCTTAAGTTTTAAATAAAATTTTGTTATGTAATTATGCTCTTCCGTACGATCGTCTGTTCCCGCCCCGATATAATCGGGCTAGCCGGGCTGGGTCGTGACGCGACGCGCGACAGGCTGACGCGATGCGACTCGCGAAGCGACGCGGGTCAGACTCGGACTCCGCGCGGGCAGGTTCGGTCAGCCCCGGTTAGGGCGGGCAGCAGGTCATTTCGGGTTTTCGGGTTAACCCGAACCCGACCCGGTTCGGGTTTGGGTTGACCCAAACCCGAAATTTTCGAGTCGGGTCCGGGACGGGTTTTCGTGTCGTGTCAAATATTGACAGCCCTAGCTATAAACATGTAAGCATGACGTCTGAGGACACTGCACAGACCATAAAATAACAAATAAACTATTAAGTATATCAAAAAACGTGCATATCATTTAAATATATAATTGTCCCCATGGGCTCTGAGGAGCGCAATACATATACAAACATGATGTATGAGAATGTTGCGCAGTCGAAAAATAATAAATGAATTTTAAACGTATCGCACTAAAAAGTGCACAAACATATTACACAAATACACTAACATATACACATCATTTAAAATAAAACATAAAATATCCACATGTACTCCAACCGCTACGCTAAATTTTCAAACCTAAGGTCTAAGAATATAGCATGGTTCAAGTGAACCTAAGTTTAAATTCGATCTTCCTCCTAGAATGGATCAGAATGGTCTCTACTTTTTAAATGCTCCAAAATCTCAAAATTAATTATTAAGGGATTCTGATTTTTATTAAAGTTCAAAACTCAAGAATCATCAAAATTTAAAATATTCAAGAAGAAATTTATTACTCACTTTAAAATAAAAATTTCATCCACCATCCATAATAGTTTGTTGAGGATAAATTTGAGCACAACTTTAGATCACAAAAAGTGAATGTCATATTAGGTGAGATTTATTCTCAAACGATCACTCGCTAGTAAACATATGATCCTCTAATCAATGGCTTTGCCGTCAAATAACACCACAAGTAAACTATTATGTCTGGAGCCCTCTAATCAGATGATTTTGCCGTCAAATGGTACTACTAAATTACGGTCACTATCAGAGCCCATATGTTTCATAATAACTCTAAACCCTGGAGTAATGAATCATGGGGTATACTTGATAGGGAAAAAAATCTTTTGTTAGCTAAGGTGAACTTAAATATGTCCTCTTAGTCAAGCCATTCATCCAAAGTTTACAAGATACTCTTGGAAGACGCAACCAATGGCTGCCGATAATGATCTTTCGGTTAGGTTAGGTAGACTACCTCCTCTAACTAAGTAGACTAAGAATCATGATAGTCCAAGATGACATAACCATGAGATTTTGATCAGACCCATCACCATTCCTCCCACCATTCGCTTAAAGTGTAAGATGATAAATTTCAAAATTCTAAAAGTCCTAAAAACCAAACATTTCGATTGATAAAACTTTTGTGAGTATACGCTAGGTTAGTGTCTATCTAATGATCAGTCTGAACGAAAAGTGCTCTCTCATTATCAAGAGTAGTAATTAACCATAGGGGCATGTGCCTATAAGAAAAAGAAACAAGATCATAAAATCTTCACAAATTGAGGGCGAAATTTCTAAAGTGTCCTATAAAAAAATCTAATATGTCTTCTAAAAACCAAGGCAAATAAAAATTTTTAGGAGTTATTATAAGTCAAAATCACAAACCGTCTTCGCCATAGTATTGACATTATAATATTTTAATTACACGATTTTTTCATAATTTTTGGGCATTGGTGAAAATCCTAAAAAAATTGACACCTGTCAGTACAAGTGGGGATTTTGGTATCGTCAGGTCTCCGTTTTGTTTGCAAACCGATTTTATCAATATTTTCTAAATAAAATAAATTGTTTTATATGAATATTTTTTTTTGAATGCCCTAAAACGATTTATATGAATTTTATATTGAAAATTAAATAAATTATATAATTATATTAATATTATATTATAGTATTTTATTATAAATATCTCTAATCACTAACAAAAATCCATTTCAAGCCATTTGTTTCTTCCATTTGGCTTAACAGAGAAAGAAATCCAAAATACAAGAAAGAGAAGAGAGATAAAGAGAAAACCTAAATTTGAAGATCGTGAAGCGATTTTAGTCAGTTGATCCAGTTGGGAGATTTGCTTGTATCATTGTAAGGAATCTTTACCCTATTTCTAATTTCAATGATTTTATGTTTTGAATAATTTTTTCAATCAAATTTGTATTTCTGTTACAGAAAAATAAGGATAATTTTGTATTGGTAAAACTTTCACAGCGTAAGAGATTATGAACATTTTAAATATTTTTTGGAAACTTTTTACCTAGTAATTTTGAAAAGCAACAATTTTTTACTACTGTGAAATTTATTTTGACACCCAAAAATAGTACTCCAGTTTAATTAAAGATTCAGAATAATATTTTACGCAATATGTACTAATTTGGTTAATTTTTAAAAATATGAATTTTTGCTCAACACGATTTTCTGTTGACTTCCGTTAGAATAGTTTGTACTTTCTCGACACGATTTTGGTACTTTCTTAGGTCTCACCCCATCGTGCTAAGAAAAATGTGAAAGTGCTCAGATGACACTAGAAAGTGCTCTGAAATCACTTGAAAGTTCGTTAGGCATGTTAAGCCCTTATGAACTGGCCCAAGGCTAATAATGAGATAGAGAGGTGAATCAGTATTTAAAACATAATCTTAAATCCAAAAACAAGATTCACCACAATCAAAACCAACGATGCGGAAATTAAATGCGGAAGTAATAATAAGAAAATAACACACCGGATTTATAGTGGTTCGATCAAACCTTGACCTACGTCCACTCCTTGGAGGCACCCTCCAAGTATTGCACTAAAACATGTTGACCTCTGTGTAAAGAACAAAAAGAGAAAGAAATAACAAAAATGGCATACCTAGTATATGTCGAGAAGCCGCCCAAATCTCCCGAATTCCCGCAGGGAATCCCGCTGAAACACTGTAGACGCGGCGCCGTTTGCGTCTGATCCCATAAATCTCGCGACAGCTCCTCGATCCCGCTCCCATTCAGGTCTTTAAATACCGAACCTCCACTGCCTCTCGCTGCTCTCGACTCCAAGCAACGACCTCATTCACCCAGTCTAGCGACATCCCACAGCCATCCAACCTCCCGCCGAGTACTTCTCCTCCTCCAATCCCGAAGCCTCTACCCCTTGCTTCTCCGACCTCCTCTGGCCGAGAGAGAGAGAGAGAGAGAGAGAGAGAGAGAGAGAGAGAAAGAGAGAGAGAGACCAGTCGTGCCTACCCGTCCGGTCAAACTCCCCCGTTCGGCTTCCTCTCCAGTCGAATCCCGAGCCCGGTCGCCTCCTCCCTCTGTGCCGTTCGACTTCGCTCCTAGACCGACTTTCCCTTCCTGTGAAATCGGGAGAAGCAACAGGAGCTCTCTGGTGAGGAAGGTAACGTTTTCCCTTTCGTGTGCTTCATTCGGCCAAATCCCGTAAACCTCCCTAACCGAGAGAAAGGGGGAGAAAGGGATTAACTTTTTATTTTATTTTTTATTAAAATTAATTTTAATTAATTTTAACTATATTTATCCTAATTAATTTTAATTATTATAATTAATTATAATTAATTTTAGTTAAATGATTATAATTAATGTTCATTAATTATAATTAATTTAATTAAAATTAATATTAATTAATTATATTATAATCGATTTATTATTAATTATGATTGATTAATATTAATTAATTAAGGTTAATTAATATTAATTATTTTTTTTAATTAATTGAAATTAAATATAGTTAATTATCTTAATTAATTATAACAATTATAATTAATTACTTTAATTAATTATAGTTAATTTTAAATAAACATAATTATTTAAGGATAATTATAATTACTAATTAATTATAATTAATATGCTTGCTCGTTTCTCTCCCTTCCCTCGATTCGCACCGATGACCGCCAAGGTATAACTTCTAAACCCTAAAACTCCGAGAACCCGTTTCAGCACATTTGTCGAGACAAAACGACTAACTATGCACGCTTTTTTTAGCTTGGTGGGAGGGAGTGCGTCCCGACACTTGCGACGAAGCGGGTAATCACCAAAAATTCCTTCTTCGAAGTTCGTATCGCCTTGGAAACCCTGCCTATGCACGCTTTTCTTAGCGTGGTGGGAAGAGAACCTGGTGCGATACGCACGACGAGGCGGGGATACCCATAAGTACCCGCTTGCGGGGAAATAACTGTTTTTATTGCAAAATACTTTCAAAAACCTTTTTTTTGCAAAAATACCGATGCACGCTTTTCTTAGCGTGGTGGGGGATCGAAAAAATTACACGGCCGCGGTGTCCTCGAAAGAGGGCATCTACCATGCACGCTTTTCTAAGCGTGGTGGGAAAGGCCCAGTTTTCCGTAGTTTTCCCCTAAACGGGAGAGACGCCGGAAGGCTGCCGAAATTTCGGGTGAAAATGTTTCTACACTCAGACCTTTTTTTTTAACTCAAAGAAAATAAAGGTTTGGACACATTTGAACAATCAAGGACTTGAGACTATGCTCAGAACCTAAAACAAATGAACTCAAATCAGAAGAACAACAGAAAACTTGAGTTGGACTCAAATTGAACTGCACTTGAACTTGAAAAGAACAATAACATGAACTCAAATTGGAGCTCGAATACAATGAACTTGGTACAAGAAGTCTTAATTTGGACTTGGACAAATCATACTCAAATTCAAAAGACCGCAGAAGACATAGAACTTGTACTCGAACAACAACAGAGGACCTACGAGCATGAACTGGACTTATGGATTTGTTCTTGAATGAACTAAATGGAGAACTCATCTTGGACTCAAATAGAATTTAATCGAATAATATGAACTCAATTAAGACGAGTAAATAATAAGGAGCCTGAGTGAGTCAAGTCCAAGGTATCATATGACATGCATTCAGATGAACATCGAATGGAGAAGCGATAATTAAGAAGCATGATCCATTTGAACCTCTCATACACACAAAATTCTTGATGGGGTTAGAGAGAATCCCTACATCCCACAAACAAATGCAATCATCAAATACCACCTAAAATTGGCGAAAGGTGGATACAATGCATGAGTAATGGACTCCTACAAAAATCTCTACAAATGCCTGTTTATTGAATAAGGCGATGCTGAAGACCAATAATGGAAGATCCGTCCCTATAAGCAACTGCAAACTCATCAGCAATCCCACCTGAGATTGGTGAAAGGTGGATTTGGTACCGGTACAAATGACTCTCCTACGGAGATCGTAGTAGATACAACAATCCCCACCAAGTCAATGCACTATAGAAACGAACAGTTGTAAGGTGTACAACTCCTACTCATATCTAACAACCAAAGATCTGTCCCTACAACAGATGGAATCGTCCAACCACCCGAAATTGCTGAAAGGGTGGATAAGGTGCGGAAATAATGGGTCTTCTGCAAATACCTTCAGAATGTTGTAATGGATACAACAGTCCTCTGCCGGCGAACACAAGTAACTTGTGGATAACAACAGTGTGTATGTCATATGCACAACGAACCACTGTGGGCACAAGTACGGATATCTTCCTGGTTCTGTACTAAAAAAGGAACTAATTCTGGCCTCCACAAATATCAGAAATAATAAATCCACCACATTAAAGAGCTTGAAAGCTCTCTTTAAAGCTGTGGTCATTGACTTCAAAGACCAGAAAAAAGCTATCCCCGGTGAATGAGAAAAGGGGGGGAAGTCAACATCAAAATGAGGAGATGCCTCACAACATCAAGATCAAAACGCCACCGAATCTGCAACACTCGTACAAGCAGACAGAAGGCGTCCGCAAATTACAATGCCACGCCACCGGATCCGCAACTTCTATGCAAGCGGACAGAAGGCGTCTACGAATACTTTCAAAATACCCCAACACGTGCACTGTAATTTGTATACACATAGGTACACTAAAAAGGGGTAAAATACAATCCTAAACCCGCAAGGGCCCCGGCGAGCGTGTTATTGGTACACACGTGACATCTAGGGATGCTGCGCGGGCTGACAAGTGAATTCTTGTTCGAACCCGATCCTCCTATACCGATCAATAGGAGTCGACAAGGTTTGAACTCTCAAACAAATACACGGTTGAGAGGACCAGTATATTTGTTTTAATACATTCATATCAGGCCTCCAAAGCCTTTAATCAAAAGAATTCACTTACAAGGGCAAAAAGCCTACGAAACCCGATCCTCTGTCAACAGCCCGACAGAGTTGACAAAGGTTCAATCCATAAAGAGAAATGACCCCACAACACCCCGATGATGGCCGCATTGATTGGTTATCTCAACCGGAGGGGTCCATTCCAAACACTTTCAAAAACCACCCAAAATACTCAAAACTCCAGAAAATCCAAAAATCTCAAAAATCCCAAAACTATCCATCCCAAAACTTAAAGCAAAGTCCATCCACCCTCCGCAACAGTCTGCCGGGGTGGACAAATTCAAATAAACTCTAGCTCACAAAGAGCCAAATGCCTAGTCGAAAATATCACTAGGATCCATTCTCAAACCATTCTCTTGCTAATAAGGACGTGGTACGTGTCCTCTAACCGGCAGTTTTGCCGCCAAATGGCACTGCAGGTAAATGGTTATGACCCGAGGCCCTCTGAACCGAGTGGTTTTGCCGCCAAATGGCACCACAGATAGCGGTTATGGCCAGAGCCAATACGCTCCTTAATAGCGTTAAATCCTTGAGATATGAATAAATAGGATATGATCGATAGGGCACAAAGCCCTCTGTTAGCTAATGTGGATTTAAATTTGTCCCCTTAGACAAACATTTATCCCAGGTCTACAAGGTCCCCTTGGACGAAGCAACCCATGGCTGCCGACAAGGATCCTTCTGTCAGGTTGGGTCGACTACCTCCTCTGACTAAGTAGACCAGGGACCACGATGGCCCGGGACGACGGAACCATGGGATCTTGATCGGGTCTATCATCCATTCTCCCACCATCCGTTTTAAGTGCTAGGTGGTGAAATTTTCTATTTTAAATATCAAAATTTTTAATACTTTCTGAATTCTCCAATTCCAAATCCATGCCGCTACTATATGCCAGATAACGCGTATTCTCTATACGTATCTGATTGACGACTAGCCTTAATCGAAAGTTCTCTCTCGTGATCGAGAGGGGTAATTAACTATAGGGGCTTGCGCCTATAGGAAACCAGAACTAAGATCATAAAGTCCTCGCAAAATGAGGGCGAAATCTCTGGGTAGTGTCTTATCTACAAACCCATCTGCCTTCCAAAATTTACCTCGGAACTTAGTTCGTTAAAACTCCCTCGCCGAATAAGAAATCGCGCAGCGAGTGGAGGCCGAGGCAGAATTTTCGGAGCCCACAAAACAAGTGTCTCTCCTTTAGCCCCCACAGCTATGAAGAGAAGCCTTTACAAAATCACTTCCACCTTCCCCGGTACGGCGGAGTCGCCGGGTCCTTTGACACCAAAGTGAACTTCTTCTTTGGTGAACCTCCCTCAAGACAAGCCTTGAATCCGACGGTATTAAGATGCAAGCCTGCTGGAACAACCATGTGGAATCCCCTCCACACTGCCTTGAGTCCCCCCTCACAGGATCTTCTCCCTCTCTCAGACTTCACCCGTTCCTCACTCCATTTCAAGCTTTCTCTTCAAGTTTTCCCCACAAGAACGAAGCTACAATGGCTGCCAAAGACACTTACAAAGTGCCTTGTCATAACTTAAATAGAAGAGCTAAAAACGAGAATTAATGCAAGTTGCCGACATTATCGTCCAGGACGATAGGCATATCGTCCAGGACGATAGGCATATCGTCCTGGCCAATTAGTTCAAATATGAGGAAAATCGTCCTGAATATCGCCCTGAAATGAAGCTGGACGATGTCTAATCGTCCCGGACGATCTTGCGATCGGCCCGGATGAAATCACAATTAATTGCTTTCCAAAATTGCTAGAGAAATTTTGGAAAAATTGTCCTGGATCATCCTGGCCGATATTTTATAGTCCAGGCCGATCCACCAGGCCGATATCCAAAAATAAGAATTTCCTAAGTATATCTGGTGGCAGATTCTTTCTGAATTGAGCCTATCGTCCTGGCCGATACAAAATCGTCCAGGACGATGTGTTTTGCATAATGACGGCTGCTTTAATGAGGATGCCCTAATTAGGGTTTCTGCTTTTGAACATATCGTCCCGGCCGATATAAATATCGTCCAGGACGATGTTATCAAAAACATTAAACTCTAGGGAACAGTCAGAAACTCTTATACGTTACAAAGCATCAGGAGCCACAATAAATACAATAGACTCAAGAAAGGAAAAAGTGTACAAACTGACTCGACCTAGTATACCCAATCTTGAGCTGGTTCCAAATTACAGTCCGATCGTGTGAACCTAAAATGTCAGTATATAAGGTAGTCGTAAAGAAATAAAAATGTTTGCTATCATCAAAATCATAAACCACTGATCCGTAACAAAATGTGCATAATTCTTATCGGTTCGTCGCGAGCGTCACCTACAAATTTCATTTACCGACAAAGAAAAGCATGTACGGGTTGCGCCCATCGCACCAAACGAGTTGAAACCAGAATATTTTAGAGTTTTAAAGGTTTGCGAGGGCTGTACCTCAAAGTGTGCGACGACGACAACAACGAGGAGATGGAGATGCACAAATATATTATATATTTTTTAGAGAGAGAAATAGGGGATGGGGGCGTCTCTTTCTAGAGAGAGAGGTAGAAGGGGATTCTCTCTCTTTCTAAAGATAAGGAAACGGAATAAATTATTTCTCCTTCTAGAGAGAGAACAATAGTAGTGAGGGAGAGGGATGTTCAAGAGTTAGTTATCCACATTGAGGGGCCTACGAATGGACTAGAGAGAGAAACTGAGCTTTCTCTCTTTAGAGGAGAAATAATTTTCTCTTTTTAAGCCTAGCCAGAGAAAGTGAGAATGAGTGGATGAGGTAGAGATTTTGAGGGTTACGGTTTGTGGAAGAGGGAAGAGGTTGAAGTTGAAGGTGTAGGAAGGTGTTAGGGCCTAAAAAGAAGAAAAGAAGAAGAAATAAGAAGAAAAAAAAGGAGAGGAGGTAGGTGGCTAGGCCAACAACAGTTGGGCTAGGGAAGCTGGTGGTGGCGAGTTAGGCCGGCTGCTAGGTTGGGCGTGCAAAGAGGAAGGGCGGCAGCATGTTCGACCTACTAGAGTCGCGCACGTGAGAGGAAGGATGAGGTGAGTCAGTGAGGCATATGCATGCAAGAGTGGGTCGTTCGGCTAGGTTGTGAGTGAGTACAGGAGGGATGAGGGTGATGATGGAAGACAACGACCGTGGGTGGGGAAAGGTGACATTGCGTATTTAGAAATTGTCCAAATTAAAAAAATTTGGAATACACCAAAAAAGAACATAGGGAATAATTTAAAATTCTTCAAAACTATACTTTGAATTTATTTTTCAGTCAACTAAACACTTAAACTTTTAAAACCCCTGCACTTAGAATGCAATACACTCCCCTAAACCATATATCATCTAAATATTTTATATCTATTACATTTGCATATTGCTCAAAAGATTTAGATCATTAGCCGTGACTACAGAAAATCTAAGCTTGGGAATGGAAGTGTGCTCCCAAAGGTACCAAACTAGGAAAAGATAGGCATCTTGTTTGGGGGACGTATTCCGGCGTAGAAGTTGCTTCCTGTACTCTATTTGTTTTAACCTTCTTTCACCTATAATGCATGGCTAATACTTCTGGTCCTCAAACCCAATTAGTTTATCATATATTAACATTAATTGGTAGTAAAAGTACTTCACACTAATGCATATTGTTAAATGCTTCTTTGGATTAAATAGATGCCATTTTTAGAATTAACTCGATTAACCCCACTTGGCTATGCTTGCAGCCAAGTCTTAGTACATAGCACAAAAAGACTATACAAATTCAATATTGAAGTTTCACAAGACAAATCACAAATTAAAGAAGAATAAATAACTCCACGTAACTGTGCCTCAATTCTTAACAGAATGATAATCAATATTGATAATCTTCGTAGGACAGTTTGAACCAAGAGCATACTGAGATTCTAATAAGCCAGGGAAAAAAATACCAAGGGCCTTTAATTTGCAACAAATGGGCTGACCATGGAAAAAGCATGAACATACCTATTCCTCATTGGAGCTGTAAAGCCCAAAGTATTTGAAGTCATGAACCTATCTATTGGAAGCCCAGTACCAGCCAAAGCACAAGCACCAAGTGGACAGAAGTTCATTCGATCCTTGCAGTTGTTTAATCTACCAATATCACGTTCAAGCTGAAAGAGAACTAAGAGCTTGAAATTTATGAATACCAGCCAAACAACGGGTAGATTATTTCTATTTAACTTCAACAAATAACCTTAGGAAGAAGGATTTTTTCCAAAGCCACTCAAAATCAAAAACAGAAAATCAAAACTATGAGAGAATAATTCGGTATTTCAAATTGTATTTCTAGTAAAACCAACGTTGTTAGACCCATGCCCGGATGAAAAGAAATTGAGGATTGATACAACTTTGACATCAAATAATAAAGCTTATTCCAAAGCTCATAAGAAAATCCAAATAGGATGATTAAAGTGTACTTTGAAAGAGAAGTCAGGAAAACAATCAAATTTATAAGAGAGACTAAAATAAAAATTATACAAAGAACAGTTTATGAAGATTGATAAAGAATCATGATCATAAAGGTCAAGAAATAAAATTACTACTTGTGTTATTTGGCATGCGAGCATAAAATAAAATACAAATGTGGTTCCACAGAACTAGAGAAACCACTATCCCACGGATTTCATTTGCCTCCATCCCTTATTGCCCTTCCAGCGAATGTCAAATTGCATTGTGAATCGTCTAAAGCTAGGAAGGAAGGAGATGCAAGGAACAAGGCAGAGGTTAAATTCCCTTCCCATCTAACTAATGTTGGCGTCCATTGCAAATTTTGTTGAGCTATGATGCACCAACACACCTTCAAAAAGAGGTATACAGTGTTATAACTCAAAATTTTGAAAAATATATTTTTACCTACAACAATCAAGAATTTATTTAGGAGTCATTATAAATCTAAATCACAAACCGTCTTCGCCATAACATATCTATTATGATGTTTTAGTGTCACTAATTTTTTCATAATTCTTAGGCATTGGTGCAATTTTTTAAGAAATTGGCATATGTCGGTATAAGTGAGGGTTTTGGAATCGTCAGGTGTCTGTTTTACAAACCGATTTCATCAAAATTTTCTAAATTAAATAAGCTATTTTATGGAGATTTTCTATAATTTTTGGAACTTTAAAAAGAATTTTTTATGAATTTTATACTGAAAAATTAATTATAATAATATTATTTTAATAAAAATCAGAAACCATTATAGATTTTATTTAAATTAGCATTTAAATCCCATTTTTCTTATTATTTCCAGAGAATCATTCGGGAGAATTGAGAATAAAGAGGGGAGAGAGAAGGAAAGAAACTAAAATTTGGCAGCCGTATAGCGATTTTTATCGGTTGGCCCAATTGGGAAATTTGCCCATCTCGAGGTAGGTTATGTTTTGCCTATTTCAATTTTCAATAATTTGATGTTTTTGATATTTTTCCAATCAAATTTGTATTTTCGTAACTTAAAAATGAGAATAACTTTGTTTTAGCAATATTTTTACCGCGTAACTTTTTATATATCATAAAGACTGAGATTATAAAAATTTTGAGTATATTATGGAAATTGTTTGCATGATTATTTTGAAAAAAGAAGCAATTTTTACCGACTTTCAGAAATTATTTTGACATCTAAAATAGTGCTTCAATTCAATTAAAGTTTAAAATTAATTTTTTACACAATCTATGATAATTTGGTTATGTTTTTAAATTGTGAATTTTTTATCAGTAACATATATGTTGTTTACCATTAGAACATTTTGACAATTTTTTAATTCAGTCCAATTATGCCTTAATTAATGAATTGCATTGAAAAATGTGAAAGAAATGTAATGTGATGTATGGTGATGTGATGTCGGTCTTAGTGGGCGACCGAGAAGGGATTTTGTTACAGTATTGCGATGCCATCACCCAATGGATGATCACGGTGGGATTCTATTACTAAAGTGTTATTATGCTGGCATTAGTGGACGATCGAGGTGAGATTCTGTTTAGTAGGCACTAGTGGGCGACCGAGGTGGGATTCTTTTATGCCAGTGCCAGTGGTGCCGACGTGAGATTTTGGTAACAAAAATATATATAAATTTAGGCTTAAGAGCTATTCTGATAATAATTATGAAGCATTTATTTATAATTTAGTTAAATTCAATATTTGTTTAATTGTATGCAATGTTATTATTTCAGTTCTTTTGATTTTAGTTATTGATTTTTATTTTAGACTGCAATAGCCTACTAAGTCGTGCTAGGTCGTCCCTGCTTTTGCTTGTAATTTCAGGCCTGAGGAAAGGTAAGGAGCGAGCTGAGTTGTTTGGATAACAAGCTCTAATCTGTGTTGTAAGTATTTTTTGGTTAGTTTTGATTTTTGCAGGCTTGACTTTTATTTGTTATTCTCTCTATTGTCAAGCGCTGTTGTAGATAGCCTCTAGATTATATATATATTTTTATATATAAAAAATTCTGTTGAGAATCAGTAGTCTTGCGCTTAATATTACATTCAGTAGTGGCTCTGTGTAGTATATAAATTATAAATTTTATTTCAGTACTTTTCCAACTAGATCTTGTGGTAAATCTTGTCACAATCAGATATGGTATGACCCATACAGCTTCGAGTCATATCGAGTAAGTTTGTGACATACAGTGTCGAATATGTATCAGACACGGACACATGTCCAACATGGTTGGGACACGTGTCAAACACAATGAGAATGTGTTCGATTAAAATAATATTTTGATAAAATTGGACATTATGTCCCTATATTTATTTTTAAAATTATTTAAAATGTAATATTTTAAATTTATGATTTATAAATTAATTTTTAGTAAATAAAATTATATTAATAACCTAACAGCCCATTTCTTTCAACTGCCACTCTTTCGCTCAACTCATTTAGGGCTCACTTGATTGCTGGCTCGCTACTTTTGAAGATCTATGTATAACGACACTAGATCTACACATATGAAGGTCTACGAATGACCTCCATTACTCAATCTCTCACACTCTCCTGGTCTCTGCATGTGACGAGATTGACAACATCGGTTGAAGCGAGTGTCTATCATGCCAAGGTACGAGGCTTTTTTATTTTTTTCTCTTGTTACATAGTGACTACTCATCTCTTCGTATATACATGGTAGGGTTTGGCACTCAGCGACGAGAAGGCCCATACGCAAAGGTCTATTTGGAGCCATGATACATAGTGCACGATGCGACACTTGTCATTTTGAACATGGTGCAAACTATACAATAATTATAAAATATAAGTATGAATATAAAATATTATTAAACTGAAAGATAACAAGCAAGCTATCATAATAATAAAAGACAACCATAGTCATATATATGTTCAAGTAAAATCCACCTCAAATATCTAATAATTTAAAATATTACAATCATTTTTTAAAGATTAATGATTTTATAAGAATTTAATCTACTTTTCTTGGGAATAATGATCATCAACAAATGTCAAAAAAGCTTCGTTATCTTCATCAGCATTGTCACCTACTTCATAGTCTTCTTCATCACCCTCCTCATCCTTCTTCTTAATAGCAACAACGTCTTGCTTAGATGAAGATTCCTTTTCTTTGCCTTTAGATCTCTCCCGAATTTGTGGCTTTTATCATAAACATCAATAGCCTTAAAAAATATCTATCAAGTTAAATCTTCCTCTCCAACAACGTCTTTCTTAAATTCCTTTTCTTTGCCTTCAGACTCATCAGCTATTTTTCATGTTAGTCACTCATTTGCATCGTTTATCTCAATCAAAGAAATATGATCAATCACATCACTATGATTATATCTCCGAATCAATATTCTATTATATTTTATATAAACTAAATCCTTTAAGCGACCATGATCTAATTTGATTTTTTGTTTGCTATGAAACTGCAATTGAAACATTATTACATTACTATATTATGAACATACAGAAAAAAATAGCACATACTCCATAAAAATAATTACATGTTAAAAAATACTCCAATTGTATTCGCGTCTGGATGAAGTACTTGTTAGACTTAAGACTTTGATAGCAAAACTTTTTAAATTGTGAGTTTCTTGGCCATATGTCAACCACCAATCAGTTGGAAGAAATAAAATATTAATTTTCAATATTATATACTTGCAAACCAATCTTCATTTTATGTAAATAATAATACCTGGAGATCGGATAGTTCTTTGTCATACAGTTGGAGGAATATCAAATAATCTTTCACCCCTAATGAATAAACTTAATTCATTATTGATTTTGTCTTCTTCATCTATATATCTAGACAATCTTTCAATATATTAATAAAGACCATCAATTATTTCCATATCCTTGGTAATATTAGGGTTATTGAAGAAATATTTAGGATTTAAAAATTGTGCCATTGCCTGTAAAGGCGCTAGTGTAATTGCACTTCCCATTTTCTATCAATAATTTTAAAAATTTAATAATAACTTATCATTGTTATTGAAGCTTGCAGTAATTACCTCCTTTGCTCTATCTATTGCTTTATATATGTAAGCTATTGGGAGCTTTTCCTCTCCATCAACCAAGCTAAGAATCTTTAATAAATGATGAGTTATTTTTAAGGCATACACTATAGTGTTCCAAAATGATTGCTACAATATTATATATTGAGATTGTTTTGCTTTAGTCTCTTTTGCATAAGGACCCAGGATAAACTTTTTATAAATAAATATTTTCTTCAAGTTCAATTGTTATTGATGAAATCATTATAAAGTTAAAAAAACTATTGCGAAAAGAGTCTTAATAGGTTTGACAAGTGCCCTTTGATTTGTGCACCTTCTCATTAACTCAACTCAAGTAAGCGAGACCTAGAATATATAAAATTATGTATTGCGACAGCCTTTTCAAAGCTTCGCCTTAGCTTTTGAATTTTAAAAATGTCCTCCATTATTAAATCTAAACAGTGAGCAGCACAAGGAGTCCAACAAATATGAGTATATTTGTCCATCAATAACTTTCCTGTGATGTCATTATAATTTAAGTTAAGACCAAAAATTCATCTTTCATATGAAATAACACAAGTTTAGATTATAAGTTGTGATAAACCTGCAAGAATATTTTCAGATGCATTATCAATAATAACTTGGATCACATTATGTTGTGTGCCTTGTGGCTATAGTCTCATGTAGGAAAAAGAAGTGCACACCTTAAACTAGTGAGACGTGCTTTGAGACTTTTTAAAGAGGCACATGCCTCTCTTTTCATTTTTTGCAACTTTTTATAAAGTGTCCATTATTAATGATATACCATCTGATTACGATTAGTTTGTGGAGAGTTAAAATAGATTTTCACAATTATAAATAAATGAGAAAGATCTCAATGCTGACTACTTCCTTGATGGAGGAAAGAACAAGAACATCAAAAGTCGACAAGCAATAGAAAATTTTAGTACAAAACTTTATGTAATATAAATGATTAAAGATCAATATAATCATTATTTTAAATAATATTCTTATTGGGCTTATTGATTAAGAGGAAGGTGATTGAGATTGAAAATGATAAAGAATATTAGGAGCATATTGATGCACATGATGGTGAGGGGGAGAGACAAAGCAATCAACTACAATAATGCTTGTAGTTTTGTTCTTTTGGGTACTTAATAAAATAAAAAGTGATGCTACAGTCCAAATAAAGCATATATATATATAGCTCTGGTTTTTAAACCAAATACCATCAGAAAAGTATCATACTTGTATGTACTATTTATGAACATGTGTTGCTAAATGCTATTCTAGAGAAAGTTCCTTCTAAGAAATACCTTGCTAGCTAGAATGGTTGTTCTCTACTTGAGGTCACATACTTCATTATTATCAGTTTAGATGTCGAATCCAAGATATTGATGTTGTGTTGATAATGAGTTGTCTTTAATTTTTCATAACGGCATCTTCATGATCATAATAGCATACACATCTAACGTTACTCTTTCTGAAGTCTCTGAATAAAATATTCTGCTATATTGGTTATTAAAATGTTCCATGTATTTTTATCAAATATAAACACAAGGAAAAGTATAATAATCCAAGTACCAGTAGCAATTATTTCAACCCACGGAAAAATTTACTTATCAAGCTTTCCTTTACCAAGACCAAGACCAAATGAAGTTAAAAAAAAATAAAAAAAGACCAAATGAAATTAATATCTTTATTCTAACAGAGTTTTCATGAATCTGTTAAGACTAATGAAAGTTTACCACCAAGTATGAATCATTGATACTTTATGATGGAAAATCCTTATTTTGAGCATTGTTTATACAATACAAAGTTAGAAATAAATAAAATTAATATATTTATTGTTACTAATGTACATCAACCCCTCTTAAGACCCTATATTAACAAGAGGTCCATGCATTAGGTATGCCTAAGATGTATAAGCACAAACTATATGATCTATTATTACCTTTTATATTAAGGTACACATAATGTATTATTTTCACAAAATCGAATAAAATCTTTACATGGTAGACATTTATACAACTAGAAAGGCTGAGCTCAAGAACTATATGCACGGCTTAAACCGAGGTCAAATTGGGATTTGGGCTTGGCCATAATAAAGCCAGACAATTCTGCCATAGTAAAGGAAGAGATGATTTGATCGCATGCGATTCAGAAAGCAATTTGTTTGCAATCAGCATGAAATCCTTTTCCCGGTGAATTAATGGATAGGTTAATTAATGGATCCAAGTCATGCTATGATACAAGAATGTATAAAGATTACCCTTCATCTATAACAAAAAATTTGATAGAATGGACTATTAACCTGTTCAACGTAGGCCAATAGAAGATGTTGAAGCAAAACAGGTTGTGCTCTCTGCAGGTGCGTATATCCAGGGACTATCAATCCTTCATTTTTCATGGCTAGCTTAATCAAAGCAACCTGCAATGCAGCATTTGACCTGATGTTAGACAGATGCTTTGCAATGTCTTTCACCATGCTGCAAGCAACATATGGTAAAATGACAGTATATAAGCAATTACTCACAAAATTCGAGAATATAACAAAACATTAAAAAAAAAAAAAAGTTCAGTAGGTTAATAAATGATAATTAATATGCAAAGCATCAATCAAATAAATTATCAAAATCATCACTAGCATTAGACTATTATTTGAATTACATAATAAGAGGCATGTCCCAGCATAATTTTGAAAAAAAATGCGATGAGACGTACGCCTCATTGGGCTGAGGCACAAGCTTCAAAAACAAAGATTAGGTAATTTCAATTTTTTAATTTCTAAATTTATAAATATAATAACTCATAATTAGTTAATTTTCTATACATATACCTAAAACAAATAGAATCAAGAATTGCATAGTCATACCAAAAACATACCAAGAGGAGAAATCATTTAGCAAGCATAAGAATGAACTCATTAGTTATTTAGTTTATATTATGTATAATAAAAGATTAAAAGATAAACATTAGAAAAGTTTTGGAGGATGATGAAGATTCTTTAGATGGTAATGATGTGACATTAGATGATGAATGACTTGTGAATGATAAAAATAAAGTACATTATCACAATTGCAAAAGAAATATCTCTGTATTGACTTCATTGATGGAGGAAGGAACAAGATCAGCACAAGTTAACAAGAAAGTAATCATCATCAACAACAACAATGTCAAGCCTTTATCCCACTATATGGAGTCAGCTACATGAATCCGTTTTCTCCATTGTCATGTTAAGAATCAAATTCTCATTTAAATCTAATAAAGAAATGTCATTTCTAATATTTTCTAAACAAGACTTTTTACGTCTACCTCTACATTTTTAAAATATTTTGTTTTGTTTTAATTTTATTAATATGAGAGGATGAGGAGAATCAGTTGCTAAGATTGTCGGATGTGGAATGATTCTGCGCCATAAAATAGGTGGACTTTTCTTAATTTGATTGGAGCTATAACTCTCTAAAGGTGAGAGATTTTAGAAGAAATATTCTATAATTAATAAACCCATAGAACTCTAAGATAAATAATTGGCAGTAGATATTTTAACAAGATAACAATGCTTGTTTTCTATCCTTATTTGAATTGTTGAGTGTTGCAGAACTTGTTATCATTGCATAAGTAACAGACATAGTTTTGTTTATATATATATATATATATATATATATATATATATATATATATATATATATATATATATATATATATATATATATATATATATATATATATATATATATATATATATATGTACTTGAATATATCATATTCTAGTTCGCTAGCTCTATAACGAAGTTATCTGAAATTTAGATGAATTATAAATGGTTATTTGCATGTTTAATGGAGTCACAAGGTCCATCTAGTGCATTAAGTGCCAAATCTAAGAAGGGAAAAACTTTCTATGGAGTCTAAAACCTGAATGGACATCTGGGTTATTACAGATAATGTGTGAGCATGTCAATGTTAGCATGAGAAGTGCTAACGGCTTCAAAGATACTATTTATGAAGATGCTGCCAAAAACTAAAAGAGAAATTTAGTATTGAGGTCATGGCTGAGGAATGCAAGAATCATATTAGATATCAACAAAGTATTTGGACTCACATCCATGAATTAAGAAAGAAGTTTGAATTGTCTTGGGATGATAGTACGAAGACTATCTTGATGGGTCAAGAGGAGTGTCTATCACATATCCAGGTAATACTTAAAATTTAGATGAGTTTTTACAAATGCAAATATGCAATCTATCTCTTACGCTTACTTATCTGAATAATTATAGGCTTTTCCCAAAGATGCAATATATCTTAACATTCCTCTCCAAAATTATATAGAATTAGATTAAGTTTATGGTGAACGTCATGCAACTGGAGATTGAGTTAGGTCAAGAAATTGTCAAGCTCCATTTGGTACTCAACATATTAACTTAGATGATGAGGAAACAATTGATTTTGTGGAGACTCATGTGGATACATCAATAGATGATGACTGTCCTGAACAAAGCGTTAGAGAATACCTTGTAGGAATGACAAAGTGAGGAACACCTTCATCTTCTAAGGGGTCCATCCAAAAGAAAAAGAGTAAAAGGCATGATGATGCTGATAGTCTTCATGACCATACTGCAATGATGGATAATAGTGCATCTCAAGTTACTAATGCAATTCAAACAAAAAGAGCTTCTGAGGAAAGAAAAATGTTTAGTGAGCTCATGACAGAGTCATCTAGCATTCCAGATTTTCAAAGAAAGAGATTGATACTATATATGATAACTTATCTAAGAACACAACAATGATTCATTCCTTCCTCTCTGAACCTAAGGAATCAAAGGCTAGATAGAAGCAAAAAGAGTTAAACAAATGATTCATTTGCATCAAAAGAAAGAAATTGGTATTTTATAGCTTTACCACTCTGTATTGGATTTCATTCTTTAACATTTTCATCGGTTTGATTATTATTTTATATTACAGATGTTCTTGCAATGAGAGAATAGATGGTTGATAATAGCATATACAAGGAGAATTAAAGATGGCATCTTTTGAATGCCAAAAAATACTGTTGTAATCTTTGTTAAGTTTGTTGAGTGTTGAGACTTTGATTTGATATTTTTAATTTTTTAGAGTTTTCTTATTGTAGCTTTTAACTCCTCTATTGAGCTTCATTTAACATAAAAGAATTGGTATGCTATAGATTTGATAGTATTATTTTTACAATTGATGTGTTGCTAGTCTGGTAAAAAGTGCAAAGTCATGATAATTTGTATAGCAAAGTATTTTATTAATGTATATAAATATTTTTAAAATCTCATACAATTATAAATATTAATGTGGACTCAAAATATTTGATCAAATTAGAATATTTTTACTTTACTCTTTAGACATTCAACCAAACAACCCTAAGTATTCAGAATACACTGATTTTACTTTACTTTGCATCACCTAACCAAATAGAAAAAATGGTCCCCCTGCATTTACTATACAGACAACCAAACAGCTTCAAAATATTTACTTTATACAGTATTTATTTTACGCTGCATTCACTTTGCAGTCAACCAAATAGCCCCATAGAGGGGTAAAAATGATTATTGAATTAAAAGATTGGGATGCCATTTTTAACAATCAGCATGATAAATACAATGAATCAAAAGAGAAATAAATGCAAGTGGAAGGCCTAGAACATACCTGAAGGTGTCCAATCCTTGCAATGATTCTATCAATGGCTTCTCGGCACCACAACCGAAGATCAGTCACAACTTGATCATTTCTACTTCTAGCAGTATGAAGCTTTTTTGCAGGTTCGCCTATCAAATCAGTCAATGCTGCTTCTATATTCATGTGCACATCCTCCCTGTCCATTCTCCAAACAAATTTTCCCGCATCAATTCTTCTCTCAATTTCATCAAGACCAGACAATATGCGGTCTCTGTCCATGGCAGTGATCAATCCCTAATCACTGAATTTATCAGATTATGTAGCAAAGCTCATAATCGCATGGAACAAAGGGAAAAAAAAACATAATACAAAATGCACGAGCTTCATCTCAAGAGGCATTATTGTAAAACGTTCCATTACAACATAAACTTTCATCGCATCAAAACCCCAATCAGAGTTGAAGCGTTCCAGCTGATTGGGCGTTTCCACAACCAGAAAGTTAAATGCTTTTAGATTTTTTAAGGGGATGAAACTATCAAGCTTCAAATAAGGCAAGCTATCATTCATGTTTCTTGCTTCTTGTGTAAAAAAATCCTCACGGAGAACGAACATCAGAAAAAAAAAACTTCCTCTTTCCTTCTCTATCCAAAATAAATCTAACAACTGAAAGTTACATACCATGATTCAGTGTAGGTTGTTCAAGGGAGCAATTTTTTAAGGGAAGTGAAGTAAGCATATTATATGACACTATAAATGAAAACCAGAGTCGTTTGCATACAAAATCACAACCTCTACTGATCAAACGTCCTTTATTCTCATCTCAAAAGATCAAAATTTTCTTTATGGGCAATAAAATATTAATGCCAAAGCATCGCATCCTACACAAAGCAGCGGAATTCCAAGGGAAAACACATTGGTAATTTCATCAAACAATTTGGCTGCGACTACTGGAGGGAAATGTCAAACCTTCACATGACCAAGCTACAAGCTTGTTACAGTTTACAAGAAGCCACATCGGTAACAAATGCCTAAAACAACTGGAAAACCATTAAGGAAATGAGAAGAAGCAACCTTTGAAGCAAAATTTAATTAGTTACACAAAAAAAGTTAAAACGAAAGTTACAATCGCCAGGTAAATAAGCCAAAAATAAAAAATAAAAAGTAAATCGAGAACAAAAACCCTTTATTAAAACCACAATCATATTTACACGCAGTATCTCGACTGACAGGATGGAAGAGATAGGACCGTGAAGGCAGAGTACGACACCTGATGAGCGAGCATGGCGGCATGCGCTTTGCTACCCATGATGTCGTGCTTGTAGAGCTGCTTGTCGAAGGAGATGGACTCGGTAAAGCGCTCGACCGCATCGGTCACGCTCTCCTCAAAGCGCCCACCCCACAGCTTCTCCTCCTTGCGCTTTCGACTTCCATCGAGCTCGCTGAGGCGGGCGGCGGATGCAGCTGAAGAAGCCATCACCGGTGGCTGTGAACGGCACCGTAAGCTGGTGACGGAAGACGAAAAGCGGACGGCGACGAAGAGGTGGCTGAGGGGGGAGGAGGAGAGAATGGGCTCAGGAGGGTGGAGTAGCGATCTCATATCTTTCCGAGCTCAGAGAGAGGGATGATCCGGCGGCGACGGTCAAGCTTAATTGAACTCAACGATTTAACTCAAAAATGCTGTTAATTCAGATTTAATAAATTGTGAGGTGTTAAAATATAAAAATTATTAGGCCTCACAAGCATTAAAATTTATAAATTTTTTTTAAATTATTTTGCAATTTACTTTTGATTTAAAGATTTGTGAGAGCGGAAAATTTATTAATTATCAAAGCAAAAAAAAAAAAAATTTAAAGCCCAATATCCTATTTTGTACAATGTAAGTAAAATCTTATTTAAAATTGACTCAAAAAAGAACCAAAATAGCACCCTAAGTGGGGATGTCAAAATGGATATTCAAGTCGGGTTCGGATCAAACCCAGAATTGACTCGGGTTCAAATCATCTGACCCGAACCCAACCGATTTTATAAAAGGGTTAAAAATTCAGTCCCGGACTTAACCCACTAGGTTATCGGGTTGACTTGACACGACCTGCTAGCGTGGAGCTGTTGAGTGTGGACTGATTGGCGAGGGCGAGGGCGAGGGCATACCACACGAGGGCAGATCGTGCGATTGCATTGTGCAACACGAGTGTGTGTCGCGTTCGAGTCTAGCAAGAGCGAGTCACCTACGTGGGCATTGTGCACGAGACCGCGAGTGCGTGCAGCCTACGCAAGGGCAAGCCGTGAGTCGAGTGAATTGTCAGGTCAGGATAGGTCAAATTCAGGTTAGTGGGTTAACCTTGACCCGATCCGATTTTTTAAACTAGTAAAAAATCAAAACTTAAATCTGATCGGTTTGTTAAGTGGTCGATCATAACCTAAATTTTTTGGGTCGATTTATCGGGTCAAATTAATACTTAACACCCTTTTGCCTAAGGTTGATGGAATTCATTGTGACCACTCGATAATAAGATATGATTTGATTGATCAAGTTTACAGAAGGGTTAACAAGTCAACTATGACTAACGAGTGAAGCTTCTTCAAATCTAATTTGAATTAAATAGACTAGTTTGAGATTGAATCCAAAATACAGCATCACTAATTACATATGCAACATCTAAGGAAAATCTATATTATCCATAGATAGCTCACATTCTATAAGGGAGACTTTAATAAATCTATTGTGATTTAATAGGACTATACAAATTATCAAATGTTGGAAATTCAATTTGAAATCTCCTCAAGGGTCATTAAAATAATCACTAAATATCGTTGTAGCAAATTTCTCTTCATTTTAAATACTAAACAAGAAAAAAAAATGATATGTTAAAAAGTGGAAGATGGAGACTACCAATTCTAAGAGAGTGGAGGTGGTGGAGCCTTATTTAGATTCATTAATTCCTAACTCTTCTCCATATATTGGTTGGCTCCATTAGCAATTCCTTGATTAGCAAACTCTTGCATGACCCTTGCATAAACAAACTTCGTGACCTCTTAATATGTTAATAAAGTTCACATAATATCATTCCTAACTACTACTAATATTTACATATTACAATAATAGCATAAACTTCAAATGACAACAACCTCAATTTCACATCACAATAACCATACACATTAAAATAAACATAAAGATAGTAAGATTTTTTTGGAGCTCCTCTTGATATTCTATATTAACTCTCCTAAGATTAAAAGAACTCTAGTCTACTGAGTTTTTGTTTTCTACGTATCAAGAAGAATAACCCTAGGCTCCAACTTTATGTATTTGGGCATGTAAAAGGTGATGGGATGCTTATAAGAGTAGTAAGGCCTATAAATGGTAGTATAAGTAGTGAAGTTTCTATTGGCATTAATAATCATATAAATAAGAGCACATACAAAAGGGGTTCTTTATTTTATACCAAAGAGTTAATCAGCCAACTCTGACATTTAATAACTCCTCTAGAAAGTAATAAATCACATGAAGTGAAAAAAAAAATCATAAACACGATAAATAGTAAGCTTAGATGATAATAATAATAATAATAATAATAATAATAATGTGGCTTAATTTTCATATGCATCATATGCTCCAATGTGAAAAAAAATACATCCATTACCAACATACTTATATGATTATTTATGTTTATTTTGTAACTTAATTATAAAATTGCATCATTACTCATGCCAACATAAGGTTGCACTAATGAATGAAGGTTATTGAAGTAATGTGCTACTAACAATTCGCCAACATTCATAAACTATTGATATAGGATATTTATGTTGAATAACAGAGATAAATCATTTAAGAGATCAATAAATTCATGGTGTTCAATGGACTCTAAGAGGTCTGATATTAGATATTCAAGGAAATAGTACATGATGGGTTGTAGATAATAGCTAAAATATATATCAATAAACAACTCTTTATTATGTGTGTCAAGAATAACTACTTAAGGTTCTAGGTATAAATTAGATTTGTATGCCTCAAATTTTATAGATTTATCATCATTATAAGGAGAGAACATCAAATGATGGGTCAATGGGGTATGTTATCTATAAGAGACATCAGAGAGACATTAAAGCAAGTGGAAATGCCTATGAGAAATGAATCATCAAAGATATCATGTGCATCCTTATTTTCACTTAGAGGCATGCATATGGTGTCACACCTCTCCACCAGGCCTGAGAAAAAATCACATGAATCTAATGATAGGGTGCGAGTTGAACAAAATCTATAAAATAATTTCAATTCAATGGTTATAAAAGACTTTAATAATTTATATCCACCAGTAAATCATCATAGCATCTAAACCAAAACACACACTAAATGTCCACCAAAAATAAATGAAATTTCATTACACAATTGAATATATTAAATAACTCTAACCTTAATTACCTATCATTGATGAAACGGATGTATGAACCTAGAAGTTCCTTTAGAAGCAACCCAATTAGCAACATGAAATTATGAGTAATATGTTTGAGTTTGCAAGAACAAACTTAGTAAGTAAAACCCTACTAAATAAAACATAAACAACAAGTCATGAGGCACAAATACGAGCAAAGAGAGGGACATAAATAAAAGATAAACACTGAAAAAAAATAGCTGCAAATAACATATAAAATAAGAGATTTTAAATATGCTTACTTCATTTATTGTAGATTCTTATCTAACAAAACTCACAAAGAATTATTTGTGCCAACTAATAATCATATATTTAAATGCAGACACATTCACTTACAAGCATTTGATATTTATTCATCTACCAATGACTCATTAGTCATTTGTTTTCTCTATATACCAACATATAAATATTTATAGTCAATTAACTACGATATCCTTCCGAGAAAGGTAAGCACCAATCTCAAGAAAATCCAATGATTTCCTATAGAGTCGTCACTCTTGAGACCTGTTGGCCTCGGCTAGCCAATAACCAATAGGGTTCTATACTGAAATTACATGTATCAGACAGAAGCATATTTTATATGCTTATCATATTACAGTAATAGTTCTTGCTAAAAGTTATAACACAATTAAGTTTGGTTATATATTACATAATTCATAATTTGTAGGGTGATAGTTATGCATAGTAATCAAAATATATGTGAAATTTTTAAAATTTGTGCAACAATAATTATGGCAAAGCTAATTATCACACCATATCAAAATGCTCACTTGCAATATTAATAATGAATAAACACATTATATCATATAAATAATTAAAACATACTATAAGTAGCAAGGAACATGCCCTAACTTGTTGCTCTTTCTTGTTAGAAGCAATTGAACATTTCAATCATGATGCCAATCTTTCTTGTTTCAACATGTAGTGATCCACAATCCTTTCCTAAAAATAATAAGGAAAAGAGGAAGTCAAGTCTCTTGGATCGCACTTTACTGCTCTTTCTTTTCTAAAAAATCCCACATTGGGCTCTCAGTTTTATCTTCAATAGGAGCAATCGCACGCAAACCTCTCTTGTTTGCTCCTCAGGATCACACAAATTGGACATTTGACTCTCTTTATCATTTCTGGTTCACTCGAATGGGTCAGATACATGGATCCCGCTCGATAACTCTCTCTCGATTGAAAAATCACTTGTCTCTCATTCTAAAGATCACACACACACAGATGATTTCTCTTCTGCTCATGCCCGCTCATTTTTTGTCCAAGAACCAAATGAAACAATCCCAATAACTTAAAGAACAAGTGGTGTGAGGAGGCGATGATAGGAACCAGATTGGGGAAAAGAAAAATTGAACCGCTTCGATTCGGTCTTAAGACAAAATCATGGTTATTACATAAGATCTCTAAATTAATCTTTCGTGGTATTTTTTAGAGTCTTTTTTTTTTTTGGTTTGTTTGAGAGTAATTTTGGGCGTCTTTCTTTTATATTTAAACATATAAGTGTTTCCATTACCTTATAACATTCATAATATCAATTCATTATTTTTTTTAAAAAGACATAATTTTTGTCCATAGGAAGGACATCTCACTATATTTTATTATCATAACTACTTTGTTTAATAAGAAGTATGTACCTACTGGTTAATTACAACAAACAATCTATTATCTTCCTAACAAACTTTGAAAAGATGTAGATGGGGCTCTGATAAGTTAGCTCTTAAAAGTGCCTTGGTTGATATAAAATTAAATATACTATTTTTATCAAGAGCAATCTTAGCTGGGCATTATAATTCTTAGCCTCGAAGTAAGTTATAACAACTAGTTTACACAATAAATAAAAAATATGCATATTTAACGATGTAGGTTAACAATCATAAAAACAACTTAAGCTGGAAAGAAATTTAACCACATTCAACGAGTAAGGTTTTTTTTTTTAAATGTGGAGAAAACCTTTTTTAATATGTAAAAAATCATTGGAAATTAGCCTGGGGATAGTTCATTAGTTAAGCTAGGATTTGTGATTGTACCAGCAAATTGGACAACATAAATCAACACTTAAACTTGCTAATCATTATATAGGTACTTTAAAAAAGGAACATAAAAGGAGAAAGGAAAAAGGATATCTAATAGAGAAATACTTACACTACTTAATATGGTGCTATCTTGATGAAGTCTTCATGACGTAATCTTTTCATGGTACCAAGAAAAATAAGAAAAGGAGGCTTACCTAATAGATAACTAATGACATTATCTTTTTCCATCTCATAATAAAATTTTCCCACCTATTAAGAGTAGTTGCTAAGAGGATGCCATCAAAATCACCAGGAACTCATTTATTATTCTTGGCTGCAGTGATAGATTTAGTTCATTTGATACATCTTGAATAGATTCATAAGGATTCAAAATATAACTTGAACTTGCCAAAGATAAGATCCTTCTAATAGGTTTGAAACAATAAGCAAGATTATGATTTCCTTAATAACTTTCTTTCAAAGTGATATATAATTTTATACATATTATTATAGTCAAAGACAAAGGCATCATACCTATAGGTTTTCTTGACCATTGTTCCTAATAGTTGTTTCATTTGATGGTATCATATATAAACCTTTTTTGTCATATCAATTAATCATAGCTTTATAAGTGTGCAAGTCAATTGTGGATTTATGTAGTGGTGACTAAGGAAGAACGCCCACAAGTCCCATGTATTTACCACTATTAATCACTTTCATATTTCTCTTAAATATTCTAGTTATCCCTCATTATCTGAGTAATCAATCCTTACATCATATTATCGATATGGTCACTAGCTATATTCGATTTATTAGTATAATTGTTGCTCACAGTATACCCCAATTGAACTTACTAAAGGATTAAAATGATTCCTTGATCATTTTATCCAACTTAATAGCTTATCCAAATATTTTACCATTTTTTATAGATATGATAGTAACTCAAAGATTCATTGTCCTAATACTCCTTAATAGAGGCTACATATGGGTACGATGATGCACCCTCTACCATGTGGTTAATCACCTTAATTAATAGTATTTCATACTCTAAGAGGAGGTATTGATTCAAATAACCATATATATTTTATATAAAATTTTATGGCATAGATATTTTCTACCATCAAAGAAAATTTAGAATGTCGCTTCAAGTTGATAGGTTGGCTATATTTCATGTTCTTTAACCAACTTCCATATGAATTGATTTATAATAAGTGGTTTTGTTATTATACCTTTGAATCATGGTTATCTTTATCACTCGTTGAGCTCCTATGCCTATATGATTTATGTGCGACTCATTAATGATTTGATTATAATAAATATAATTATGTTTCCATTTAAAGAGTTGTTGAGTTTTTCAATATATTAAATAAATCATTAAGATGATGAACTCTTTTACTTGGCACGTGGAGCCTTTGCAGATTAGAGATGAAGAATAAATGGAATATTAAGATAGTTCAAGATGAAAGTAAAGAATTTAAGGGGTTAGCTTACTATTAATGTATTTAAAAATGTCATTATACAGTTGGGTATATAGTTTATCCTAACTCAAGGATGATAACACAAATAAAAATATTAATTTATTTTAACTACTATATTATTGTTGATAGGGAAAATGGTAATTTTACAGGAACATATTTTTCTCATATAGATTATTTCATGAGAAATGATAAAAGTAGTTCTAATAGGTAGGACCAATAAATTTTATATCAACTTATATAAATATTCATTAAAAATCATATCACTAAAATCAAGCCAATTCAAATCAAGTTGATAATCTATATTGAGCTATCTCCCAAAAGGACAAGGCTCCGCAAGGTTAATTACACTCGAGAACACCTCCAAGAGACATTCTTAATAAATGAAACTTGCCTTTATTATCTTAATTGCAAGAGTTAATGTCAAGGTGATAACTATGATTCAATTATTGTTATCTTAATAAGATATTTTCTAATTTGATATATGTCAATCTATAATATAGAGGTTGAATTATCACAACCAAATAAGATGGTTATGTCTCTATTCAAAAGTTATAGGTAATAATGGCACCAAAGACTAAAAAATGAGCACAAGGCAATGAAATGGATGCTTTTACTTAAAATTCTAGAATTAAGAGTTCTTTTAGCCATTCAAATAATTATTATCAATTTTGGTTTAACTTGAGACCAATCACTTTGCACCAAAAGTTATACTTGGTTAATGAGAGTTTTTATGATCATAGTAATAATATTGAATCAAATCAATTTATCTAATATTAATTTATTTTCATATATAGATGTAGATGATTATTAATTTTGCTTAAATAAATGAGATATAATATCTTTAGTCCTCAAATTCATGATGTTAGTCACACTATTTCTTGGAGTTTACCCTTCAAAGATCACAAGCATTCTTTCTCTAAACTTGTTGACAATTGTATAGTGTATTGAATATGCAACTTACATAAAAATTTAATCATCAAATTCTTAAAGTTTTATTATAGAAAAATTAATAAAATTAATAGATATTATGATTCATGAGAAGATAAATATTCTATGCATTCAAAAAACTAAATGGGTAGGAGAGAAGGCTAAGGCGTTTCTTAGTTTAGGATCAAAATTATGATATTCTTGTGAGAGTCATACTAGAAATTATGTATATGTGATGCGAAAAAAGAGTTTAAAAAATAATGATATAAAAATTAATAGAATTTAAGATAGAATTATAGTTTTAAAGATTATTATTGATTCTAAGATTATTAATATTATAAGTGTTATGCTCCTCAAGTAGATTTAGATATGAGTTCAAAATTAAAATTTTAGAATCACTCAAAAGAATTAATACAAAAATATCTCTTGAAGAGAAAGGTTTTATTTGAGGAGATTTAAATGGACATGTTAGTAGAGAGGTAGATAATTTAAAAACATTCATTGTGGGCTCCAAAAATTTGGCCACGGCCTCCCCATCATATGAGAGTTTAAACGAATTTTCAGGTCAAATTTTCAGAAGGCAGATTGACTTTGGGATAAAGCATTACCTAGAGATTTCTCCCTCATTTTTTGAGGACTTTATAATCTGGTTGTTGGTTTCCCATCGGCGCAAGCACCTATGGTTAATTACCCCTATTATAACGAGAGAGCACTTTCGATTAAGGCTAGTCATTAAATATGTACGAAATACCTAGCATATAGTAGCAACATATGAAATTTTTGGAATTATAAATTTATTATTTTTATACTTATAGAGGACGGTGGGAGAAAGACTACCATAGAAGATCTCATTTAAAAAAAAAACAAAAAAGAGATGAATCAGTGACAAAGTATATCAGTAGTTAGAGAAATATGAGTATGAAATGTGAACAATAATTAGAAGAAGAGCATGCAATTCAACTATTAATGGGTATCATCGATGATAAGATGATACCATACCTTCGTATGACTTCAATTTCTACATTTCAAGAGTTGCTAGATCGAGTAGAAAAATGTGAAAATTTAAATCTTTCATGATATGAAGGTTATATGAATATATCCAAAAGAAATAAGGCTCTAGATGCAAGAAGCGGTGAAGCTCGTGCTTAATATAATATTGATAAAGGAAAGCAATCAATCAATAAAGATGAAAAAGATAAAGATAGGGCCAATTTTGATCCTAAGCAAAAGTTAATATTTTGGGGCAACAATAATATACCTAGAAACTTTCCTACAGTAGGGGAACGTCTAAAACCAACAACAGGAAAAGGTGATCGAGTAGTTCCATCTCTTCAAGAGAAAATGGCAAAAGAATATTCTTTCAGAAGAGATAGTGTGGCGAAATTATTTTGCCAAACACTTAAAGCAGGTCTAGAATTGCCAAAATCCAAAAGGCCTGAAGAGATATATAAAATTGATGATCCTAATTACTATCCATATCACCAAGTAATTAGTAATCCTATTGAAGATTATTATGTCTTCAATGATTGGTTAGAAAAAAGTATAAAATGGCAGAATTCACCCTCTCAAAGAGTGTTTTGGTGCAACTCTACATCAATATATGAAGTACTTGAGAGATGGAGAAGAGTTCAGAGTTTTAGGTGATATACAGTCTTTTGATGTCCATGAACTAAAAAATTTATGAAGATGAAAAATACTTCATTCTGAAGGCACCAAAATCAATTAAATCCTATAAAAATATAGCATCAACTTCTAAAATTGTAAAGCAATCCAACAAGGAGGTTGAAAAGAAGCAATTAAAGGTTGAAACAAAGCAATTAGGAAGTAAGAAGGCTATGCCGACTCTTCCTAAAAAAAGTAATACACCATTTCAACCTAAAAGAACTGTTCCTCATTTGAGAAGTGATAAAGATAAAGATGATGAGTTTCTTACCAAATTCAAGAAATTGTGCAAGCCTTTGTTTAATGATAAAATACAAGCAGAATACTCTGATTCTGAATTTGATTGTGAATCTATCTATACTGGCATAATACAATCTATCTTTTTAAGAAAACTAACTAATTTGTTAATCTCAAAAGATACATTTAAAGTTATAACCTCTCCCTTCACAAAAATTTTGAGAAATCACTCCTTGTGAGATTCATAAGATTTAAGAACTCAAAATATTTTATGTAGCTCCTTTATCTGGTGATAGTAGACCGAGAAGCATACTATATAAATTTGGGGAGTATCATGATGAAAATGTTAATTAGCTCCTTCAATATTTTGAATATGAAGAAATAGTGCCTGTCAGAATTCCAAAATATTATCCTACAAGGATTCGACAAATGCTACAAAAATAAGGAATTCATGGAGGAATAACTAAACAAAGAAGTTATTTATTTTAAAGAATATGGTATCAAAAGAATTTACATACATCATAAAAAAAGTGATTGTCTTATAACCAAGGGCCTTGTATTTATTATATCTAAATATCTATGGAGAATGGCTTTTTATACAATCATAGGAAGATGCATTAAAGCTGAAGAAAAAGTGAAGAATGATTTTTATGAAGTAAATATCTCAGGAGATCAAGGAGTGGAAGCCAAACTGGTACCCAAAGAACTTGAAGATGATGTACATGCAACTACTATGGATGAGCTAAAAGAAGTCATCTTGAGAACTGTGGGCCTCAAAGGATACCACTGGCTGCAGAGTGCAAAGGGTATTCAACCGCTCCACCCTAAGGGATAGAGACAATCATAGGTCTCTGTGCTCCTCGCAAATGGGCCAGTGGGAAGGCATATTAGATCGCACATACCACTAATCATTGAGGATAGCAGCTCTCACCAGCACACCCCGATGGGTAGTAGTATATACGGCCTGATCAGTGTTACGGGTTTCCCCCACCCAATACATCAGTTCGAGTGAGATTTATTTGATGGTGGAGTTACGTTTCCCACGGGCGCAAGCCCCGTGGTTAATTACATCTTAAACTTAGGGCTTGATAAAATTCTCGATTATGGATTCAATATTATTCATCCCGACAAGGGGATTAACACACAAAGGGAGGCTAGGAAGTCCTACTCAAAAGAAAGATAGGATTCAAATGGCCAAATCAACATGAAAGACTCATACTAACATCCGGAGGGACTAAGTCATTGAGAAAGTGGAGAAAAGAAATCACTCAAAACATACAGAGGGGAAAGATGGAAGTGGCATCATCTATGTGATGCGGATAAGCAGGATTTACATTCCCTGAAGAAAAGAAACTTACCCACTATTTAGGCACACTACGAGATGTCCAGTGTAGTAGCCTAAAATCCTAGATCTAAGATGGGTTTAGTGTTATACACAACACTAATACCCTTGTCCTAGCTAATGCTCCTGGGCTTATATCCTGCTAGAAGGGTACCCAAATGACTAAGAAATTCCCCGAGCAGGGGCCTTTCTTATTCTCTTTGGGTACCTAGTGTTTGAAATGCTAGACTTTTGAAGACTTTCACAACTCAATTGAATCAAATTATATTATATTATAAAAAGAAAAAAAAATTAGACTCATACCCCTGCATGGTTATCCTAATAAAAATCACATGTAGTTTATATTTCACACCACAAGTATTTATATAAGTACAGAAAAATAAACACACTTGGCCACACTCTTTAGGGAGGGGGCTTTAGCAATTTTTAGAGTGCTTAGATAAAACAAAATTAGTATTTAAAGCATTAATTATGACTGCCCCCCGCTGTATGAGCATGGCCACATGCATAAAATTGGATTAGTATAAAAGCGGCCATAGTCCATGGGAAATCTAACGCACACATCAATCATAAGTAAAGCAGGAAATGTAGTAAATCACAACAATCATCAAAACACATCAAAGCAATCAACACATGTGCCACACATAATCACATCACAGAGAGGAGAAAAGAAAAATAGGAAACGTAAAGCATCAACCCTAATCCTAAAGCTAGAAGTGGTGCCATAACAAATAATTCTATATGTTTAAGGCTTATGTGGCTTTGGATAGGTCCTATGTAGGATGATTAGTTCAAGTTGCCTAAGGTTAGAATTTGTTGAAGGCTAGAAAAGAAAATTTTAATTAAAGTTTAAATATTAGTAAATTAGGGTCCATTTTAATTAATTTAATTTGTGGGTCTATTTTAGTGTTTAGGGTAGTGATATTTGAAGTTCAAGTTACATTAACCAATTTTGGAAAGTACTGGGTCCTCCTATGTGCTAGGTTGAGGGGGGTCCAAAAGGTTACAATGGGAGATAAACTAGGTTTGGGAGGTCTAAAAATTTTAGTTAAATATTAGAGCTTAAGGGGAGTAGTTAAGCTTTGAGTTTGCTAGATTTAGAGCTTTCTAGGCAAAGATATGAATTTTAGAAGTTTTGGGCAATTAACGAGTTATTAAAATTATTTAATAAGGGGTGATTTTAGGGTTTTAATCCAAATTAGCTCCAAACTGATTGGAATCACCCCCAAAGGTCAAGAATGACCTAACAAAGTGTTCCTAAGAGTTTGGAGAGAATTTTGAATTTTTAATAATTTTAAATTATCTAAAAAGGCCAAATAGGTAATTTTTATTAAAGTTGAAATTAAGGCTTAAATTGAGGTCCTAATAAGGAGCTCTAATTATCTAGGTTAGAGACTGAATTATAAATAATTTGAGGCATTATGGATAATTTTTTTATTTAAAATGAGTTTATTAGAAGTTTCTAAAGCTCTCGAGGCTTAATTAACGGGTTAAATTAGGGTTTGTTAATTAAGGGATCTAAAGAGCCCTAAAAAATCCTAGAAAATTCTTGGAGGTTTAAGATGTCAATAAGTTTAAGTGCTGAAAACTTCATATTAATTAGGGATCTATCCTAGCTCATAAAATTTTTCTAAGTTCACTAGACGGGTCCTAATTATTATCCTTAGGGTGTCACTACATTCAATAGGTTTTAAATTGAGTTTTGGACTAACCCTTGAGGTAACATGCAGGGAGTACATAAATAAATAAACACACCCATTCCTAAGATCTAGGAGGGCCTAGGCTAAGTGCTCGTGCATCATACACATGCAAAAGATGAGAGGAAAGAAAAATAAAGTGTGCTTATCGAAGCTTCCCCCCATAAATGTTATTCATAATTATAATCCATGTTGTTGATTTAATACATATATGATTTAAAAGCATTTTAAAATACATATATGTATTGTATATATATATATATATATATATATATATATATATATATATATATATATATATATATATATATATATATATATATATATATATATATATATATATATATATATATATATATATATATAAAGTCAAAGTAAGATAATTTAAAATATTTCAATTCATGTAAGCATATGAGAGATTAAGGGTGTCAATTTTGGGTCACGGGTCGGGTTAGGGTCAGACCCGGAATTGACCCGGGTTCAAACGGGTCGACCCAATCCCGACCCGGATAGGTAAACGGGTCAGAAACGCAAACCCAAACCAGACCCGGCGGGTTGCCGGGTTGACCTGACTCGACACGGGTGAGTGACGCGGGCGAGCGAAGGCTGCGATGCGGGCGATGGATGCAATGCAAGCGAGCGACACAGTTTCTGCCAGCGATGCGGGCACGCGGTATGATGCGGGCGCGCAGTGGTACGCTGGCGAGGTCGCGGTCGCGCGGTGCGACGCGAGCAAGGTTGGGTTCGCGGGCTAGGTCGGGTTCGCGAGCGACGCGGGCAAGCGTCGTGGGCGTTGCGATGCGGGCGAGGTCGCGGGTGAGCGTGGCAGTCGCGGGCAGCGATGCTGGCAGGGCTTCAAAAGGATTTTCGGGTTGACCTGGCAACCCGCCGGGTCAACTTGAACCCGACCCGTTTTTTAAACGGGTCAAATTCGAAAACCCGAACCCGACCCATTTTAAAAACGGGTTGGGTCTAACCCAAAAATTCCGGGTTAAGTCTGGGTCGGGTTTTCGTGTCGTGTCAAATATTGACACCCCTATGAGAGATCCATTGGCCACCCAAGGAGGATTTGAAAAGGTTTAAAAATAGTTTGTAATTTCCAAGTGATCAAATAATTATATTAATTTAAAATTGTTTGTAAAAATATTATAATAATTATTTAAAGGGGTTTTTACATACATACCACTTTATTTTATGCTATTTACATATCTAACACCTAAAACATTGATATTACATGACTACCACTCATTGAACAAATTTAGGTGCATGGAATGAAATATTAAAGTTTATAGGATGTTATGAATGGTAGAAAATGAATTATAAAAAGTGTTATATTTGATATTAAAGTTGTATATGAGTGGTAGGCATGTAATATTAATATTTTAGGTGTTAGATATGTAAATAGCATAAAATAAAGTGGTATGTATGTAAATTTCCCTTATTTAAATAGTGATTAAATAGCCAAGTGATCAAATAATATAGAAATTAGCCAAAAAAATAGCAAAAAAGATTCCTGAAATAATTTTAAAATAAAATTCATAATTTTTTCAAAAGAACAAGTTGTTATACGTCAAAATCAGATTTAAAACAAAAATAATATGATTTTTTAAAGTTTAAAGGCAATTAAAAGGAGTTTTAAAATAATTTAAAATAATTAATATTTAAAAATAATCATTAAAATAAATTAAATCATAAGTTAAAAGTTTCTGAAATTAGATTAATTTAAAATAGCTTTAATCAAGTAAAATTATTTAAATCTAATTTATTTAAATAATAATTTAAATATTCAAATATAAATAATTAATAAAAGAAAATAATTTAAATGATAAGTATTTAATAAATAATATAAATAAGTAAATAAATAAAAAGTATGTTTCTAAAAATTTTAAAATAATTTAAAATGCAATAATCATTTAATAATAAGTAAATAAACAAAAAAATTAATTAATTAAATAAAATTCTAAATTATTTTATTAAATTAATAAATCAAAAAATTGAATAATTAAAATTATTTAAAATAAATCAAAATAAAAGGATAATTATTAATTAATAGTTAAATCATAAATATAATCTCTAATTTTAAATTGATTTAATAATTTTTTTTTTTGAATTTTAGAATATATTTAAACTAAACATTAATTATTTATTAATTAGTTATTTAAATAGTTCAATTAGTTAAAATACTTTAAAGAATATAATTGTTAATTAAACTAAAATAAAAAAAATTGATTATTAAAATAAATATCTCAAATTATAATAATAAGAGTAATAATAAAAAAATAATTAAAATAGGAATAATAATAATAATAATAATAATAGTAATATTATTAATAAATAATAACAACAACAACAACAACAATAATAATAATAATAAATAATAATAATAAAAGTAACCTAATTATTTAAATAACAATGATTAAAAATAATTATGATAATTAAAGCAATAATAATAATAATAATAATAACAAAATTAAAATAACTATTTTAATATTATTTTAGAAAATATATAATATTTTTATTTAAATTAATTTTAAATTAAAGAGAAAAATTTTCTGGAAAATTTGATAAATTATATGTATTTTTTGGGTTTAAATAAATTTTAAATAATTATTTAAAGGTTTATGTATTTAAAATAGTTTTAAAACAATTTAAAACTAATTTTTAAATAAAACTGGTGGCGGCAGGTGAGGTGGCGGCCTATGATTGGGTCCCCAAACCACGAACACGGTTTCCCCAATCATTAGTAATAATTGCGTCGCTGCACAATCATTGCTAATGATTAACGACGGCACGGCAATGATTCCGCTCCACTTAACCACATAAGCGAGGTTCCGTAGCCGTCGAATCTTCTGTGATTTCGAATGAACGGTTACGATCTCGTCGGACGTAACAGAGCCGTAAGATCAAACTGCGCGGTCGATCTAGGCCGTAGAACGACGCGATCGTGACGGTTGATCGTGAGATCAATTGTCTTGATCATTCCCCAGTGGACTGAAGGCTTAACATGAGGTTTGAAATAATATTTCATCTTATTCTCATGATTTACCCAACCAAATTGAATGGAATTTTTAACCATGGATTCCATGAGTGAAGAGCATCCTTAGGGCTGTGATTTCACGCCTTGAAACACACTGAATATAATGCTATTTAGATCTATGTATCCTAGACTAGGGTTAGCAATTTCACCTCAGTTTATGGACGGATTAATCTATAAAAGGGCTTGTTGCACTTGTTGATTGTCCACACTCTCTTTTTGTAGAAGAAACCTCGGTCTCAAATGCCTTGGATCGATGGGAAAAAGATTTCGAAGATTAGGAGTCTTGGGTCACCTGAAATCTCGCCGACTGTAGCCTTGACCGACAGGGTTCAACTTGGAAATTGTAGAGAGAGGTAAGGGGAGCTCGCATGCCAAAAATATCAGCTTGAGAGATCTTGGAGAGAGAGAGAAATTGCAAGAGAGGCCTAAAAGAAAGCCTAATACCTCTATTTAAAGCTTAAGGATGTTAAATCAATGGCTAGGATCGAATTTCTATTCAATTAGGAGGGAGGGGAGGATATTTGGTCGGGGATTGGACCAAGGGAGCTAAAGGAAAGATTTAAATCCAATAAATGGGCTCAATTTGACCAAAATAGGCTAGTTTGACCAACTAAGGCTTGGGTTGACCAAGCCATGACCTAGCCTAGTCAATTTGATCAAATGGGTCCAAGGGATGAGAGAAGAGAGCTCAAGATCTCTTTGAATTGATTAGGATTAATTTAGGCCATAAGTGTTTAAATAGGGTCAAACTGGGTTAACCTGGTCAACCAGGTTGACCTAGGGTAGGGGTCCAAGCTCAATAGATTTGGTTCAACCCACTGAATTGAATGAGAGGAGTCTTGGGGCCTGGCCTAGTCAATTTGACCAGGTCAACCCTTTGACCTAAGGATTTGGGAAAAAACAAGGTCAACAGGAACTGAGAAGGATCCTCGCCCAACCTTCATCATCTCCCTACTACTAAAAAACTAAGTGGAAGAAATTAAAGAGCTTCTCTATGAATTTAGGAATTGCTTTGCCTGGACATATGCTGAGATGTCTGGCTTATCCCCTGATATAGCAGTTCACAAATTAGCTATCAAGCATGATACGAAACCTATCAAGCAAGTTCTAAGGAGAATAAGATTGAAGATTGAACAATAGATGATTGCTGAAACTAAGAAGCTCATAAAAGCAAGCTTTATCTGGGAAGAAAAATATGCCAATTAGATTGCTAACATCATCCTTATGAAAAAGAAGAATGGTCATATTCGTGTTTGTATTAACTTTTGAGACCTCAATAAGGCATGTCCAAAAAATAACTTCTCGCTCCCAATGTCAGAATTATTAATGGATAACACGTCCAACTACGACATGTTCTCATTTATGGATGGATTATCAAGCTACAATCAAATTAAGATGGAGCCTAAAAATGAAATGCACACATCATTCAGAACATAAATTAGCATTTTCTATTATACGGTCATGCCCTTCAACTTGAAGACTAATGGTGCTACCTATCAATGAGCAATAATATTTATATTTAATGAGTTAATACATCAGACGATTAAGTGCTATGTAGATGACCTTGTCATCAAGAGCATGGACTAGAAAGATCATTTAAATGACTAAAGGATCGTATTTGAGAGGATAAGAAAGTTTGATTTGAAAATGAACCCTCTCAAATGTGTATTCGAAGTATCCTCTAGAAAATTTTTGGGGTACTTTGTTCGTCATCGAGGAATCGAGATCGATCCCAATAAGATTAAGGCGATTATGGAGATGCTTCCTCATAGAAATCTTTAATGGCTTTGCTCTCTATAAGGGCAACTAGCTTTTATTTGGCAGTTCATATCAAATATGCCAGGTAGATGCCAACCATTCTCAAAGTTAATGAAGAAAGATGTCCACTTTAAATGGGATATAGAATGTTAGAAAGCATTCGACAACAATAAAAGATATCTATTAAACTACCCCATTCTTGCAGCGCCAATTCCAATGAAGCCTCTTATACTGTACACAACAGTACTAGAAGAGTCCCTTGGAGTATTGCTAGCTCAACACAACGAAGAAGGTAAAGAGAATGTTCTATATTATATTAGTCGTAGACTAATCAGAAAAAAATATGTTATTCTCTAATTGGGAAGTATTGTTTATTATTGATATTTGCTATACAAAAGCTTCGCCATTACATACTATCTCATAAAGTCACTTTAATTTCAAAGATCAATCCTATAAAGTTCTTGATGATAAGACCATCGTTGATAGTTTGTTTAGCCAGATGGAGAGTGATACTTTTATAGTTTGATATCACATATATCCCACAATAGGCAGTAAAAGGCTAAGTCTTGGCATGTTTTCTTGCTACACATCCCATCCATGTAGATTCACCGTTCAACGATGATCTACATGATGAACAAATTTTACCTATTCAAGATAAAGAAAAACTATAAATTTGGGAAATGTATTTTGATGGAGCATCATCAATTAAACCTTCTCAACTTCCAAACATTCCAAAGGCTCGTGTTGGTGTTGGTCTCATCTTTATAACACTTAATGGGGGGATAATTAAATACTCATTTAGTTTGACTAATCCTTAAATAAATAATGAAGCCTTAGATGCGGGTCTTGAGATTATTATTTCAATAGAGATCCATAACCTTCATATTTTTAGTGATTCTCAGATTATCATAAATCAAGTATTGGGTCTTTACAAAATTAATATGCTTCAGTTAGCTTATTATCACAAATGAGTTCTTGAACTCATTAAACAAATTTTAGACATCACATTTACTCTAGTCTCCATAAAGACAAAATAACAAGGAAGATTCTCTCGCAAAGTTAGCAAAAGAAATGATAATCATGAACGATGAGCCAGTATTGATTGGAGTTCATACCCGTCGAGTGCTAGAGCCAACAATTCTATAATCCCCACTGGTAGAGGGGTCATTACATTCATGTCAGCAGGATGCAACTTTGATTATTCCTCACACTCCACAATAAATCATCAATGAAGACCAACAAGATAAATTACAAACTACTCAAGAAGAATGCAACTCTAAAGATAAAAGGATACTTGCATGATTGAAGAACAAGATAATTTGAGACAACTTTTCATCGATTATTTCAAAGAATGCAAGCTTCCAGTAGAGAAATTGTTAGCTTTATAGATTAGAAAAAGAGCTTTGCGGTATGTATTTGTTAATGATACTCTTTATCGTAGATCCTTTGATCAAATGTGGCTACGATGCTTGAAAATTGAAGAGGCTAATAAGGTAGTAACTGAAGTTCATGAAGGACTTTGTGGAGCATATCAATCAGGCTCTAAAATGGCTATAAAAATTAAAAGAATTAGTTATCATTAGGTTCATTATTGAGCTCATGGATCAAATCAAACATGAGATCTCAATAATGAGATTTGTGAGGGATCCAAATATGACACAAATTTGTGAAGTCATCTATATAAAAAAAAACAAGATTTGTTTTGTGATGGAATATGCCAAAGGAGGTGAGCTTTTTTAACAAGATTGTTAAGGAAGACATATAAAAATGCTCACTTATGAAATTCAAAGTACACTTAAAAGATACATTATATTGAAGGCTATAATAAAATAAAATAAATAAAGAGTCAAAATGCCATCGGATCCGCAATACGCTTACAAACGGACATAAGGCATTTGTAGAGCCCAAAATTGAAATTTTGTGCACATCTCAATGATAAGTACTTGCACAAATAATCATATTTGAGTATTTCAAATGCTCCCCTCCTATATTAAAATTAAATTTTCTAAATTTCAATATGCAATATCTAGTAGGGTACCGATGCCCATAAGATGTGTGTAGCAGCCTTAGAAATCAAGTGACTACCCCAAGAAGAGTGCTACCATCTTGAGAAGCAAGTCAATACATCGAGAAGCATGCATAGTAAATTTTAAAAGCCTAATATACATGCTATTTAAATCACCGATGATGGTTGTGTTGAATATTTATATCAACTGGAGGGGACTCTACACCTTTAAATGCCTCCAAATTCTTATGAAATACAAATAATTTCAAATGACCCCAAAGTCACTCCAATGATGGCCGTGTTGAAAGCTAATCTCAATCATAGGAGACTTCAAACATGTAAAATACCTCCAAATGTCAAAATTAAATCATATTTGGAACAAAATCTTGATAACTTTTAAAATATGCAAATAAAATTTATTATTTAAAACTTAAAACAAAAATCCATATATCATCATCCACAAACGTTTTTTAAGGATGATAAATTTCAAAATAACTTGTGCTCATAAAAAGAAAAATGTATAATTGAATGTATCACTGCGATTCATTCTCAAATGATTTCTTGCCAGCGGGGATGTGGCATGGGCCCTTTGACCTAGTGGTTTTGCTACAAAATAGCACCATTATATCATGGTTACGGTCAAAGCCCGTATGTTCTCCAATGGTTAAAAGCCCCTTGAGTAATGAATCATAGGGTGCACTCAATAAGGCACAAAGCTTTCTATTAGCTAAGATTGACTAAAATTTTTCTCCTTAAACAAGCATCCACCCCAAGTCTACAAGGTACCCTTGGACGTATAACCCATGGCTACCGACAAGGATCCTTCTATTAGTTTGGGTCAACTGCCTCCTCTGTCTAAGCAGACTAGGGATCATGATGGCCCGGGACGACGGAACCATAAGATCTTGATCGGGCTCATCATCATTCCCTCCACCATCTGCTTTAAATATATAAAAATAATAAATTTATAATTCAAAAAATTTTATATGTTGCTACTGTAAGCTAGATATTTCGTACCTATTTAATGGCTAGCCTTAATCAAAAGTGCTCTCTGATTATGGGAGGGGCAATTAGCCATAGGTGCTTGTGCCTATGGAAAACCTAGAACCAGATTATAAAGTCCTCACAAAATGAGGGCAAAATCTATGGGTAGTGCTTTATCCCAAAGTCAATCTACCTTCTGAAAATTTGACCCGAAACATCGTTAAAACTCTCCTACGATGGGGAGGCCGAGGCTAAATTTTTAGAGCTCACATTCATGATATATAGCTTTGGGTTTGGAGCGACTAATGAAGGTTATAAGACCATAATAGAGTTTTCTTTAACTTATATTTTTATAATTTTTAATATCTTATTTAAGAAAAGAGATGAACATCTTATCACTAACAAGAATATATAAGAAAACTTAAATTTATTATTTTCTTATAAATATATATATATCATTTAGATTGCAAATATTATAAAATTATTCATAGAGAAAGTTTATGCACCTAACATCGCTTATTAGTTTGTATTTTAATATCAAGGGGTAAAAAATAAAGGAAAATAAAGTTAAACATTATTTTTGAGATTAAATGGGGGCTTTTAGAGAATATTAATAAAAATATTTTTGAGAGTAAGATACTAGATCTTAAGATTTTTTCTGTGCATATAAAAGTTAATATTATGTGAGAAAAAGTAGCTAATGTTATTAAGAATTTTGTAAAAGATGCGCTTGAGTATCACAGGAACAAGCTCATAATAATAAAATTAGTTGATTGTGGAATCAAAATGTGCAAGAAAAGATATAAACTAAAAATATTTATTATAAAAATGGGTTTAGATGTTAAAATTTTGATAATTGGGAAAGATATAAAGAGATCCGTAAGGAGTCTAAGAAAGCAATATGCGATACAAAGATTTTAGCTTTTAATGATATATATATATATATATATATATATATATTAGATACTAAGGAGGGCAAAAGATATATGTATAAGTTAGCTAAAGAAAGAAATAACATTAGTTAGGATTTAGTTTAAGTAAAGTGTATTAAGGATGAAGATAAAAAAAGTACTTTTATTGGAAGAGGATATTATACAATGTTGGATGAGATATTTTTCTTAACTTTAAATTTTAATGAAGATTATGTGAATGCAATTGACTTTAGAGACCTTAGCATCCTAAATTAAAATAAAGATTTTTTTTTTCGTATTAGTAAAATATAAATTATTAGTAAAATATAAATAAGAGAGACTAAAAAAAAATGAAGTGTAGAAAAGCTGTTGGACCTAATGATATTCTAATAGAGGTATGGAAATGCTTTGGAGATGATGGAATTTCTTAGCTTAATAAACTTTTTAATATTATTTTGATGACTAAAAAGATGCTATACGAGTGAAGAATGAGTGTGTTAATTTCTATTTTTAAGAGTAAAGGTGATGCAAAAAATTGTGCGAATTATAGAGGATTTAAGTTAATGTGTCACACTTTAAAACCATAGGAGAGTATTATGAAGCATAGGTTGCGATGTGATACTAATGTTTCTCAAAATCAATTTGGATTTAGGATGGGTAGGACTATTATGAAAGCTATACATTTATTGAGAGGTTTGATGGAGAAGTATAGAGCGAATAAGGAGGATCTACATATGATATTTATTGATTTAGAAAAGCATACCATAAAGTTCCAAGAGAAGTGCTATGGAGAGTTCTAGAAAACAAAGTGGTTAATAATGCTTATGTTCAAGTCATTAAGGATATGTATGCATACAAGAGTTATTACTTGTGTTCAAACACAAGATGGTTTAAAACAAGTTTTTTCCTATTTCAGTTGGATTATATCAAGGATCAGCTTTAAGCCCATATCTTTTTTCTTTATTCATGGATGTTCTCACCATACATTTGTAAGAGTTTGTAACTTGGTGTATGCTTTTTACAGATAATATTTTTCTTGTTGATAAGACTAAAGAGGAAGCTGAAGGTAAAATTGAATTATGGAGGTCAGCCTTATAGTCTAAAGGCTTTCATTCAAGTAGATCTAAAACTGAATATATGGAGTGTAATTTTAGTAATAATAAATCTAGTGGTGGAATTGTTACTTTGGGTGATTAATTCATTAATAAGAGTACATATTTTAGACATCATGGGGATAGTGTTTCGAGCGATGGTGAAATAGATGGGGATATTATTAGTAGAATTCAAGTTGGATAGTTGAAGTGGAGGAATGCATCAGGCTTGTTATGTGATAGAAAAGTCCCCCTCAAACTTAAGAGAAAATTCTATAAGATGGTGGTTAGACCTACAATGCTTTATGATGTAGAATGTAGGCCATTAAAAGAGAAGCATAATATTAAGTTAAGTGTTGCATAGTTGAGGATGCTCAGGTGGATGAGTGGCTTTACTCTTAGAGATCGGATACGAAATGAACATATACGTAAAATGGTTAAAGTAGCGCTAGTAGAAGATAAGATTAGAGAAAGTCGCCTTAGATGGTTTGGTCACATAAAATGAAGGTCTATCTTCCGATGAACCAGTTAGAAAAGTAGATGTAGTAGATTTGACTTTTATTAAGAAAGGTAGAGATAGATCTAAACATACTTGGTTAGAAATATTAGAAATGTCCTTTCTATATTAGATTTACATGAGAATTTAACTCTTAATAAAACACATTGAATTGTTGATGTTGTTATTGGTGTATATTCTTAGGGTTTTCATTGTGTGTGATCTTGAAGAATATTATTTAGGGTTTATTCAGGATGACTATACCTTTTGATAAAGTTGATTGTAAAGATGCTATGGGAAAATTAACTTAGCTACTCTGGTCACAAAAGAATAACTTTCCACCACATAAATTTCTGAAATTAAGAAAGCAGCAAAATAGCAGCAGCCAAACTAAATTGTAGTTGTTTTTTGAATAGCAACAAATGTGAAAGCTATCCCATCTAGACCCTTAATCATATGGATTGCACTATACATAACCTGGTTACTTTCTTTATGCTTAAAAACAATGTTAGTAATGAATCTTTAAGTGTATTCCCAACCCAAGCAAAGAGCATTTCAAAAGCTTATAAATGTGGTTAATGTAATCTCTTATACTTGTCAAAAGATTTTAATATTTTTTTTAAAATATATTTCAAATACTTTTAACTATTATTACTATTTAGAAAAGGGCCATCGAACGTGCTTATTCTTTTGTAGGGATAAGCTTCAGCCTTTTGCACAATAATGCAAGCAAGAAAAAAAAACTAGAAGTAAATTTATAGGAAAGTGAGGCTACCAAACTTGCCTATTGTCTTCCCTCTTCCATGTGCTTGTAGAGATAAGATAAGAATGTGCATCAATCTAAAGTGATGTCAAATAATTGATCATCAATCTAAAAGCAAACACTAATTTTATATTATAGAATAACAATTAATCATAGGAGTATATTAGGGTCAATAAGTATTGTGGTTAGTTTGAGTTAATGAGTTACAATTGCTCTTACTAGTCATTGGTCTATAATTTTTTTTTTTACTAGTCATAGGTCTATAATGAGCGATATAGTATGTAATAAGTAGCTTAAGTGATCTTAGTGTCTAATAGGTTATTAATAAGTCCTATGAAATCTCTCTCTCTATCTCTCTCTCTCTCTCAAATTTTTGATGAACCTGAATTGTTGTTTATCATACAATCATTTTTGGGTCATAATAGAGTAACAAATTTGACTACCGGAATTTCTGGTGGTTTACTCTTCATTAACTGTGGTCCAATTGTCGGTTAATAGCGGTGGTCAAACCACTTGTTTAATCGGTAAATTGACTATCAGAAGTTTCGCCAGTAATCAATGAATTTTCTGTAGTGTTAATTCCAGTTTAAGATCAAATAAAAATAAACAGAATAAAGCTTTAATCATGCAAAAATATCAACACATAATTAATACACAAGACATGTATATATAATAACAAATCAAGTACTTATAATATTCTTATATCATATACATTGAATGGCTGTTGATTGGCATTACTCAAAAACATAAAGAGTAATGCTCAGAAAACGCACTCAATACACAGAATCAACTGAGTCCACCATTATCAGATCCCCATATACAAATTAAGCATCCCTTCTTCTCCTCTTCATAACTAAAGATTTCTTCAAGCTAGTTGGAACTTATTGTTCCTCAAGCTTTCAAGCGAGCTCCTCCTCCATATGAGTCTTAATAGTAACATCAGACTTGGGATAAGCATAGCAAGTAAGCACCCATCCCTCACTAATCTGATCATCATCGAGAAAACTAACATCAGACTGATCAACCTCACCATTAACCAACTTCCCAGCACAGGAAGAGCACGAACCAGCTCGACAGGAGTATGGCAAGTCTATCCCCTCCTCTTCTGCTCTATCCAGAATAGACACATCGTCTGGACACTCAATCTCCACAGTCTGATCAGGTGTCTGAAGAGTCACCTTATACGTAGCCATGGCCTTCACTCTGCCACCTTTGGTATCAGCTGTCTTTAGCCTGAAGAGAGAGGCTGCTCGATGGTGGCCGGAGAAGCCAAGGCTGAGTGGGGTAGAGGTGGAATGGCGTGGGATGAAAGGAGTGTGCAGAGAAAGGGAGGCTGCCATTGCTGGACTTGGAGGTTGAGGAGATCGAGGAGTTGATTGGGAGGGTAAACGTAAATATGAGGGAGTTGGGGAAGGTTTTGGATGGTGGGTAATGGAAAACGTGGAGCTTGGTTTGCGGTGGACTTATCCCTTCTGATACTGGTGATTTATGGCTGAAGAGGGGATTTTGAAATGGTGATAATGGTGATTTATGGTTGGAAAGAATAAATGATTGTGTGCCACAGAGCAAGAAGAAAATTTCTGAATTTTTTAGATTGTATAATTAGTCTAAATGCGTAATATGGTACATATAATTATGAGTGGAACATATTTATTCTTGTATTTTGACTATTTTTTATGCACATACAAATGTGGCTACTCATATAAATTAATAAAAGTACAAGAAAAGCTATTCATTATATAATGCCATTGAATTTAATGTAAGAATTTATTAATTAGAAAATAAGTTAATTAAATTAAATTGAAGCTTAATTTTATATGTTGGATCTTTTGAGGATATAAAAAATTTATCTTCTTTGCTTAGTTGTTTTATAATTAGATATAAAATATTCTATATATTATATGACTTGATTTTTTAGATTTATATTATGTTTATTTTACGAGCCATTTCTACTATGTTATAGTGTACTCAATACTCTCATACCAAAATGTCGATCAATCATGTTGTACTATTGTTTCAAACCTAAATGGCATTGATTGAGCTCACCACGGGGTTGTAAAAGGGAAGCACTCCTCTGCTTGGTGTTCAAGAGCCTTTCATTCGATTTTTTTTTCCATAGAAATGTCATAGCTATTTATTGGAGTAGTGATACAACGCTTCAAACATGGACTAGAGAGAGGGAGAGAGAGGGAGTGGAGTGTTGTGGTGCTCCAAATCTTGATGTTGCAGCACTATCTGCTGCAACGTAATGGCACTATAGGCTGGAGCGGTGCTGCAAGGTAAACTCAGAGATAGAGAGTGGAGGGTCGCGACGCTCCAGGCCTCAACTTAGTGGCGCTGTTAGTTAGGATGAGTAGTTTTTCTTCCATCCTTTTTCTATTTCACTTGTAGAATTGTGTCATTTGTTGTATTGAAAAGCATATCTTTTCTATTGTAAGTAGAATGAAAAGAGAAGTGTATAGAGATGAGAAGAGAGATTTGTATAATTTCTTCAAATTTTTTGTTGCATTAGAGCCCTGGTACAATATTAAATAGGCAAGGGTTCCCACATCATGGACAGATGTGGGTGAATAAGCTTGTCCAAGAAACTAAAATTAGGTTAGGATCATGGAATTTGGGTTCCCTACAAACAAATTAATGGAATTAAGTGATATTATAATTCATAGGAAGATAAATATTTTATGTATTTAAGAAACTAAATGGATGAGAGAGAAGGCTAAGGAGATTGATAGTTTTAAGGTTTAAACTTTGATATTCTAGCAAGAGTCATATTAAAAATGGTGTAGGTGTGATTATAGATAAGAGTTTGAAAGATAATGTTATAAAAATTAATAAAATTGGAGATAAAATTATAGCTTTGAAGATTATTATTGATAGTAAGATTATTAATATTATAAGTGTTTCTGTTTCTCAAGTAGGTTTGGATATGTGCTAAAAATTAAAATTTTGGAATGACTTAGAAGAATTAGTACAAAAGATATATCTTGAAAAGGAATTTTTATTGGGAGAGATTTAAGTTGACATTTTGGTAGAGAGGTAGAGGATTTTAAAAGTATTCATGGTGGCTATAGATTTGGAGCAACTAATGAAGGTGGTAAGATTATTTTAGATTTTGCTTTAGCTATAATTTTGTTATTTCTAATACCCTATTTAATAAAAGAGACGAGCATCTCATCACTTAGAAGAATGTATATAGTAAACCTCAGATTGATTATTTTCTTATAAGAAAAATAAATCGTTTTGATTGTAGAGATTATAAAGTTATTTCGAGTGAAAGTTTATATATCCAACACCGCTTATTAGTTTGGGACGTTAAGATTAATGGGCAGAGTATGAAAAAATATAGTATATCATTATTTTAGGATTAGATGGTGGCATTTGAAGAACTCTAATAAAAAATATCTTTGAGAGTAAGATTCATGATCTTAAGATTTTGTCGGTGCATGAGAAAATTAATGTTATGTATGAAATAGTAGCTTGTAATATTAAGAATATTACAAATGATGTGCTTGGAGTATCAAAAGAAAAAGCTTATAATATAAAAATAGTTGGTCGTGGAACCAAAATGTGTAAGAAAATATAAAAAATAAGAATCTCTGTTATAAAAACTGGTTTATCTGTAAAAATTCTAAAAATTGGGAAACTATAAAGTTGCTAGTAAGGAGACTAAGAAAACATTTTATGATGCAAAGACTTTAACTTTTAATGATTTATATAATAGATTAGATACTAAAGAGGGTGAAAGATAAATGTATAAGCTAGCCAAACAAAGAAATAAAAGTAGTAATGATTTAGTTCAGGTGAAGTGCATTAAGGGTGGAGATAAAAAAATATTTTCTTAGAAGAGGATATTCAACAAAGGTGGATGAGATATTTTGTTCAACTTTTCAATAAAGATTGTGAAAACATGATTGACTTTAGTAACCTTAACACTCTAAATAAAAGTATAGATTTTTTTTTTTTATCGACATATTACTAAAAATGAAGTTAGAGAGGATTTAAAGGAAATGAACTGTGGGAAAGCTATTGGACCTGAAACATTCCAATATGTGTGGAAATGCTTAGGAGATGAAGGAATTTCTTGGCTTACTAAACTTTTTAATATTATTTTGAAGAATAAAAAGATGTCATATGCGTAGAAAATGAGTGTCTTGATTCCTATCTTTTAGAATAAAGGTGATGCACAAGATTGTGCAAATTATAAATGAATTAAGTTGATGTGTCATTCTTTAAAACTATGGAAGATAGTTATGGAACATAGGTTACGACGTGATATTAATATTTCTCAAAATCAATATGGATTCATGCTGGGTAGGTATACTATGGAAGCCATATATTTATTGAGAGGTTTGATGGAGAAATATAGAGAGAAAAATGAAGATCTTCATATGATATTTATTTATTTAGAGAAAGGATATGATAAAGTTTCAAGAGAAGTTCTATGGAGAGTTATAAAAAAGAAAGAGATTAATAATGTTTATATTCAAGTTATTAGGGGTATGTATGCTCGAGCTGTTACTTGTGTTCAAACACAAGGTGGTTTGACCAAACAATTTTCAATTTCAGTTGGATTACATCAAGGATCAACCTTAAGCCCATATCTTTTTTGCTTTAGTCATGGATGTTCTTACTAGAGATTTTCAAGAGGATGTTTCCTTGGTGTGTGCTTTTTACTGATGATATTCTTCTTGTTAATAAGATTAAAGAGGAAGTTGAAGGTAAACTTGAATTATGGAGGTCAACTTTAGAGTATAAAGGTTTTGGTTTAAGTAGATCTAAAATTGAATACATGTAGTGTAATTTTAGTAGTAATAGATATAGTGGGGAGTTTGTGAGCTTGAGCAATAAAGTCATTAATAAGAGTAAATATTTTAGATAGCTTGGGTCAATTGTTTAAAGTGATGATAGTGAAATAGATAGGGATATTATTAGTAGAATTCAAGTTGGATGGATGAAGTGGAGGAATGCATCGAACTTGTTGTGTGATAGAAACGTCCCACTCAAACTTAAGAGAAAATTCTATAAGATAACGGTTAGATCTGCAATGCTTTATAACGCAAAATTTTAGCCATTAAAAGAGAAGCATAATATTATATTAAGTGTTGCAGAGATGAGGATGCTCAGGTGGATGAGTGGCTTTACTTTTAGAGACATGATATGAAATGAACATATATGTGAAAGGTTAGAGTAACCCCAGTGGAAGACAAAACTAGAGATAGTCGCCTTATATGGTTTGGTCACATAAAATGTCGACATTTGATGACCCGATTAGGGGGGGTGGGGGTAGATGTATTAGATTTAACCTATGTTAAGAAAGGTAGAGGTAGACCTAAAAAGATTTGGTTAGAAAATATTAGAAATAAGCTTTCTTTATTAGATCTAAATGTGAACTTGACTCTTAACTAGGTACAATGGAGAAAAAAGATTCATGTAGCTGACCCCACGTAGTGAGATAAAGGCTTGATGTTGTTGTTGTTGTTGGTATGGCTATGTGATTTTTTCCTAGATTTGTTTTTTTCCACATTAAATCCTGGTGTACATTTCCACTATTTTCTTTTCTTGTTTATTTTGTTACTTGTTTTTCTTCCCAATAAAAATTTCAATGATTAATATATGTGCATTGATTGAAGTTCTTAGAGCTATCTAGTGTATTATGTATAAATAGTTTTTGTCATGATGTTCTAGGCGCCATGCATGTTATGTTTTGAATTTTTTTATGAATTTTTCTAAGCTTTGTATTGAATCAAGCATTTGTTGGCTATGTGATTTGAAATCCTGTCATAATTTTCCACTTAGTTATAACTATAAATATTTCATTTAAATTTTCCATTTAATTCTTATCCCAACCAATCAACAATAGAGAACAAGAGGAGAGAGGAATTCTAAAGAGTGAAAGCTAGATTTGAAAGTCATAGAGTTTGATTTAGAAATCATGCCAATTAAAATTCTTGATCTACATAATGTAGGTTATTATTATAGCATATTAGAAGTCGTCAAGTTTTGTTCTAAAAGTTTTTATCATCTTTTTTTTTTTTGTGAATTTGACAAAATAAAGATTTTATTGTATATTGATAATTTTAATAATATAACTTTTGGTATTTCTTATTTTGGCATTTCTAATTATTTTTATGTAATTGTGCCAAAAATTTTAACATGTAATTTGCATTCCTATAATATTTAGGCTTAATTTGTGACATCTTTCTTACTGCTTTGCTTTTTAAGATCCAAGCATAATATTTATTTGGCAACTACATTTTCATTGCTTTCAAAACATTTTATACTAAAAAGTTATTTTCTACAACAGCTTTAAAAAGTTACATTCTCTACATCAATGTTATGTGCATTGTAGGAGCTTGTTGTCCCCTTCATTACCTTGACACTTTGTTTTGTTATTGTTGGTGTTGGCGTACACTTCAATTTTGGGTGGTGTTATTGGGCTTGTTTATGTGGCTAGGCTAGAAACCTTTTGCGGCACATGAGTTGCTATGGACTTTGCTTATATTGATTGGTGATTTCTTTTGTGTGATCAACCATCCATACAATAATCCTTAATTTCATTTCTATAGTCCTCATAAGATTTTGGAGATCAACCATGACTCCATAATTGTTTGTGATGTTAATTATCCCTCTTTTATAATATTAACTCTTGGTAATGCTTCCTGGATAGTATCCACGTCCTTGCCTAAGGCATGGAGAGTGCTTCATAAAATTGTAACCCTTCCAACCCTTGCTTCGTGTGTCTTCCCATGGCATTTCTATTGCTTAGGCAATCGACTTAGGGTCTCATTATATTGTTGCAAATGCGGCTCATTTGAAAAAAAGTACTTTGGTTTCATGGGCACCTTGGACTCGAGTTGGTTAATCCAAAGGGGAAGTTGTCTTTATCCTATGTACGACTTTGATTCTTTCCTCTCCTTCCATCTAGATGATTGTTATGGGTGAGATCATAGTTTTCTTGAGTCCTTGCTACCTAATTGATCTTGCTAGTAGTCATATATTTGTGTCTCAAAGATTAAACAATACATGTGGAAGTATGAACTATTTCAGACTATGAAGCTACAAATAGCTCATTAAATTAGCTATAGGTTATTTGATGGTACATGATACTAGGATAACCATAATAATTCTATAGCAAATGCGTGCACCAAAACTCAGACTTTTAGAAGGGATGCATTTATTAAGTAAAAGGTCGATGTAGACTTTTTCCTGTTGACCTGATGATTCATGATAACTCATCGGATCACATGGCCTTGTACCGGTGATGCATTATTCAAATATATTTTCTTATTAAATTTGGATGTTATGATAGGGGCCTACCATGGTGGTGACGAGTGATAGAGAATTAGGGTTTGATTCTATAAAAGGAGCTTGAGATATGGCTATTACATCCAAGAAAGGTAGCAGGCTTTAAAAAGCAGGAAGAAAGTTATCCCAAATGAAGCCATAGTCTTGTAAGTTGTGAGGTTTCCACTATATATAGAAATATAGATTGTAATGTCAAACTTTTAGTGATCAGATTACATGAAAAACTCATTACTTATTAGAGCTCGATGCTTTACTTAGACAATGCCTCCACATAACGTATGAATCTTGCAATTCACACATACTATATGATTTACTATTCATGTTGAATTTACTTTCTATTTCTTATTGTGAACTATTAGAACTATTAAAGAGGATATTGATTTGTATTATTCATACCATCGTGTTATGTTATTTAATGTGTATGAGTTGCTAGAAATATTGATTATACTTCATTAAAGCTAAGATATATATACAAAGCAATGGCCTTTTAAATCCTTGCAAGTTTGTTATGACTATTCTGGCTTGCCTATGATGGTGAACTAAAAGTTTTCTGTAAAATTCCTAAGGGCATGGAGTTAATCCTATTTTTTATGAGAGTTATAGGTTAAATTATTATATTACACTATCAAAAAATATGGCTATTACAGTACAGAAAATGAGCTTTCCTGACGGTTTTAACCACAACAAAATTTTTTGCAGCGGTTTTCAAACCACTAATTAGTAATATGAACAGGGTGATAATTTGGTCATTAAGTTAATGTGGAGGAAAAGTGTAACATAGGACAAACTAATTTGGACATGTATGCATAACAAAACAAATCAAATGAATCATTTTAAGGTACTGAAGAAAATTAAGGTTCGATCCTCTGGCTTGAACCTCACTCGAACTCAGTTTCAAACTTTTGTTTTGAAGCTAATGATCAAACCCCATGTTCAAAAAACATGTTGGAGCAAGGTTCGATACTCATATTATAAGTTCAAACCCTATTCAAATATAATTTCAATGTTGATTGCAGAATCCTATGTTCAAAAGAAAAGTTTAATGATTCAAACCCATTATTCATCGCAAATTTTGAACCTCTATTGTCAAACCTTAGATTCAAAAAAGAAGTTCAAATTAGGATTGAACAATATTTGTATCTCATAATACAAATTTCAACATTGTTAAAACCTAATTTGGCCTTCTATTTTGACCCTCATATTATGTGTAGTCTTTTGAACTAGTTCTAAGTATATTTTTGATTTGGGAGTTCTAAATTACTGTCCAAGCTTAACATTTGAAAATGTCTCTATATTACTATAACCTAAGATCATATAAGGCAGACTTTTCCATCTACAGCGGTTTTCATTTGCCGTGAGATTTGGTTTTAGATTTTAGGCTGTTTGGTTGGATTTCCCTCAAATCCGCCTCAAATCCGGCCTAAATCCTGCTACCAAACATCCCCATAACATAAAAATCAATAACTTTCTAGAGTTCAACATTCAAATTCATACAACATCATAAATCATATATGTTAAATGACTGTCAATTACCATTACTCAAACATAGAGAGTATAATGCTCATAAAAAGCACTCAAACACCAAATCAACATAGTTGATCATTATCAACTACCACATGCAAACATCATCTCCTTCTTCTTCCTCTCCTCCTCCACCACTCCCACACCTAACCATTTCTTCAAGCTAGTAGCATCTGTATTACCACTTTTGCAAGCCTTCAAGAATAGTTAATTAAGCTCTGCCTCCATGTGAGTCTTAATGGTAACATCAGACTTGGGATAAGCATAGCAAGTAAGCACCCATCCCTCACCAATCTGATCATCATCGAGAAAACTAACGTCAGACTGATCAACCTCGCCCTTAATCACCTTTCCAGCACACGAAGAGCAGGAACCAGCTCGGCAAGAGAATGGCAAGTCTATCCCATCCTCTTCTGCCTTGTCCAGAATAAACACATCGTCTGGACACTCAATCTCCACAGTCTCATCAGGCGTGACAAGAGTCACCTTATACGTAGCCATGGCCTTCACTCTGCCACCTTTGGTATCGGCCATCTTTAGCCGGAAGAGAGAGGCGGCTCGGTGGCGGCCGGAGAAGCCAAGGCTGAGTGGGGGAGAGGTGAAAGGAGTGTGCAGAGAAAGGGAGGCTGCCATTGCTGGACTTGGTGGCTGAGGAGAGGAGAAGATTGGGAGGGTAAACGTAGATATGAGGGAGTTGGGGAAGGTTTTGGGTGGTGGATAATGGAAGCTTATCCTTTTTGATACTGTATGTGCGGTGGATGAGTGGACGGCATTGAAAGGCTAGAGAGAGGATTTTGAATTGGTGATAATAGTGATTTATGCTGGGAAAAAATAAAATAAAATAAATGAGTCTGAATGCGTAATATGATTCATGTAATTATGAGTGGGTCATATTTATTCACGTATTTTGGCTATTTTTTATGCACATAAAATTCTGGCCACTCATATAAATAAATTAATAAAAGTACAAGAAAAGCTATACATATATAATGCCATTGAATTTAATGTAAGAATTTATTTGAAGATAAGTTAATTAAATTAACTTGATTAAGTTGAAGCTTATTTAATTTTATATGTAAGTTCTTGTGAGAATATAAAAATTATATCTTCTCTACTTAGAGGTTTTATATTTAGATATAAAAATGTTTTATATATTGTATGACTTGACTTTTTTATATTTATTTTATGAGCCATTTCTATCATGTTATAGTGCACTTAGTGCTCTATTTTGTTATAATCCGGGAGTCTGATATTATGCTTTGATGATTACAAACATCATTGGACACTTATCTAATTTTTATGCTTTATACATTGCCTATGTTTTCCTATGCACTATTAACGTTTTAGATTCAACATGCATGAAGCAAGATTAAAGGATTAAGGCTCAAGATTGTGTTTTATGAGTATGTGAGTTAATTTATATCTCAAAGAGTCTGTAATTTTATTTTTCTCGAGTTTATTTTTATAATAGGTGTATGTTTGCTAGGGGTGTCAATTTCGGGTCACGGGTCGGGTTCAGGTCGGACCCGGAACTTACCCGGGTTCAAACGGGTCGACCCTAACCCGACCTGGTTAGGTAAACGGGTCGTAAATGCGAACCCGGACCTGACCCGACGGGTTGTCGGGTTGACCCGACCCGACCCGGGAACTGTCGCGAGAGGTCGCCGGTCACGCGGGGTCGCAAGAGATCGCCGGTCACGCGGGGTCGCCGGTCGCGCTGGGGTCACGCGGGATCGCGAGTCTCGTTGGGGTCGCCGGTCGCAACAGCGGGGGTGCGCGCTGGGGTCGCTCGGGTCGGGTCCGGTCGCGCTGGAGTCGCGCGGGTCGGGGTGAGCCCTGGGGTCGCTGGTCACGCGCTGTCTTGGCGTCGCGCCTACTGGCTGGGGTTGAGCTGGGTCGCGGCCTCGCGGGGGGTCGCGGCAGGCTACAGCGGGCAGCGGGTTGGTGGGTCGCGACAGGCTCGCGAGAAAGCGGGTTGGCGGGTTGACCCGGAAACCCGTCGGGTCAACCCGAACCCGACCCGTTTTTCAAACGGGTCAATTTCTGGAACCCGAACCTGACCCGTTTTGAAACCGGGTCGGGTCCAACCCGGATTTTTCGGGTCGGGTCCGGGTCGGGTTTTCGTGTCGTGTCAAATATTGACACCCCTAATGTTTGCTTAGCAACCATACACATACACACACAAAGAGGAGTGAACATTAAAATATTTTAATTTCTTTGAGGTTCACACTATCTAATTCACTAAAACATAAATTAATTAAACTATTTGATTAAGTGAGATTAAAATTAAAATGGGATTTAACTAATTGTACTGTGTGAGAACCCGAAACATGAAATGCTTTTAAGAAAATAGAATTTTTGCTTGAACTGCAGTGCAAACTGGCATTATTTCTTTGGGCACTGAGGCATCAGGGTTTAGAGCATAGCAACACTAAAAATGACCACTGCGGTGTCGGAGTCTCTGTTCTACAATAATTTTGAAATCGACATATAGCATTGGGACTGAGCGTTGTGGTGCTATGCCACTAAAACTTTTTTTAAAAAATATTTTTTCCCTTAAATCTACCCCCATCGCCCCTCTCTCTCTCTCTCTCTCTCTCTCTCTCTCTCTCTCTCTCTCACTTGCGCTCAGCTTGGTCAGGAAGAAACGAAGGAGAAAGGGGAGGAGGGGAGAGAAAGTTCGATTCTGGTCATTTTCGTCCACTATTTCTTTAACCAAAATTATTCTATTCATTATTAGTAATTATATACTCTTACTTCTATTTTTGATGATTTTGATTTCTACAAATTGATCTATCATAAATATACTAAATATTGCATTATCTTCTAATTTTATAAGTTTTCACCATGAAATTTTTGATAATTTATATATTTGACCAGTCTGAATGATTTGATATAATTTTATTACAATTTTACTGGTTAAATATGTTTATAAGAATTTTTTGGGTAAAATGAGTAGGAAAACCACATACTGAAAATGGGCAGAAGTGATGCACTTTAATTGACATAATAATTCTAAAAGGTTGTATGGGATGAAATGATCTATAGGATCAATATGTACTAGAATGTGGTACTGATCGGATTGAAAAGATATATTATACTGATACTAATCTTATAAAAATGATAAACGTATTGACATTGAATAACTGATATGTTAACCTTATGTGATATTCTTAAGATCCACGTGGTCCATTGATAGAAGCCAATAGACATGAGTCATAAGGAGTTAGAGATTGATGGAGTTATAAGTTGTGGTAATTGATTCACTTGATTCAAGGGTAGTTATAAGGAGTATATTGATTGAGAGTCAAAAAAGGCGATTGATTGGCAGTCATAAGAGCAGGAAAATATACTCTCATATGAATTTCTAATATAATATTGATTATTGATTACTGCTAACTGATACTAATTTTAATGCCTACTGACTATCATACTAATATTATGCAACTGATAAGAATGATTGAAAGGTCATGGATAGAAATCATGAGGAAGTGTTTCCAGGGTTTAAAAAATGCTTTAAAAAAGCTAAATAACCCTAAGCATTGTGGCCTAGGTCTAAGAATTTTGAGAGATTATACTGTTAGATCTTAAGGGATTTGATATTATTGATCTTGTAGATTATCATTGTACAAATTCCTAGTTGAAACCACGGTCTGAAACACGCTAGATCGAGCGGAAGGAGCCTTGAACGAAGTAGGGGTTAGTTCGCTAGAGAAGTCATCGCCGGTGACGTGCAACCACTTTGACTTTATAATGGGAAGATGGAGGAAGGTCTAGAGAGCAAGAGAAAAAAGAGAAAACCCCTTGAGAGAGCTTGGCGGGTAGGATATTGAGTGATGGGAGAAATGATCAGAATTTACTCATTTCAAGTCTAGGGTTTGAAATGGATGGAAATGATCGACTGAGCCACTCCCTTGGATCGTTGCCCTACACCCCAAAAGGTTAGGCTGGTAGAGAAAGGCTGGGGCAAGGCTCAAACACATTGGTGGCTTTGAGCTTAAGGAGGGGACCACATTCCCTAAACTAACCAAGCCAAGGTATGGGCTCAATTTTAATTAGGGTCCTTAAAAATGCTTTTGCACTTAAATAGAATCTCTACACCAGCTGTGAGATCTCGTTCCCTTACTGTTCCTCTCTGAATTGGATTTTCCTCCCAGGATCGGCCGGGACGATGTTGAGATCGGCCAGGCCGATCAGTGCATTGAAAACGGCTGATTTCTGGAGTGATTTCTGGACTGGACCGTCCAGGACGATTTTGGATCGTCCTGGGACGATCAGATACGACAATAATCCCAAGAGCATCGTCCTGAGAAATCGTCCAGGGCTGATTGGTTTTTGTTCTGATCGGCCAGGACGATGTGGCGATCGGCCGGGCCGATCAGACTAAGCATATAAGGAAATCAGCTCGTTTTGAGGAGAGAGAAAATCATTTTTATAAAATATCAGATATTTTGAAGAGAGAGAAAGAGAGGAAAAGTAAAGGAAATCTTGGGTTTCGGAGGCCGCGGAGCACTTTTCGTCTGACGCTGCTCTTGGAGAAAGTGTAGATCTTGTGGTAAGGACTCCGAATCCTATTTCTGTTTTCAGAGATATTGAGTTTTGATCGTGTTGTGATCTGTTTTGTGTTTTCGTAGTCGAATTTTGGACCTGATTCCGTATTGACACAACTTTCACCGCACAACTTTTAGAATGTTATAGATATGAATATTGCACACGATTTGAATATATTCTGCGATGATTTTACCGGTCAGAATTGGTTCTACGCGATTTTAATTGAATAGAAACATATCAGGATGTTTCTTGATGTGGATTCTGTAGAATAATAGTCTTATATTGTTGTTGTGCACGTTCTGTGGTAATTTAATAAATTTCTGTTTTGGGTGATTTTTGTGTAAATTCCGTACACTGCCGTTATGCCGCTGGATTTTCGTATGATTTCCAATTGTTCTGAAATTGATGAATTGTATAGATATGCATATGAATGTTGATATGATTGCTCTGCATTGTTCTTATATTGACTATTGAATTGATTATTGATACTGAAAGACAAGTGGAAACCTGGTTGAACGTTGGTTATAGAAACCAACTTATGGATATCTACAACAGCAATATGGATTCTACAACAGCACTATTGATAATAACCAATGTTTAACCTGGTTGAACTATGGATTTTTACAACAGCACTATGGATAATAGCCAGTGTTTAACCTGGTTGAACTATGGATATCTACAACAGCACTATGGATTTCTACAACAGGACTATTGATCATAGCTAGTGTTTGTGCTTATCCAGTAAGACCATTGATTGGAATTGTATGTATATGATATTGCATCGTATGGATTTCCTAATATGTATTAATCTATTGAGTTCTGATTGATTTATTGATATTGATGGATTTATTAAATTGATTTATTATTGATCGAATTTATTGACAGATTTATGGATTTACGGATTCATCGTTACTGTACGATTTCATTGAGATTGCAAATTACTCTTGTCACTGGATCTTGTCACTGGATACCGACACCAATATGGATATGGAAATTTTATTGATTTATGAATACCGACACTGCTATGGATATGGATATCGTATGGATTCATGGTTATAGACATCGACATTATTGATTCATCGCTATTATAGATTCATTGATTCATAGACACTATGGATACTACTGATACTGATACCGATACTACAGATCCATTGATACATTGATTCATTACATTGATTCATAGTACCGATCATTGATTGATTGATTGATTGATTGAGTTGATTATTTATTGAATTATCAATTTGATTGTTGTATATGATTTTATTGCATTGATTAATTGTATTAATTGATTTCAATTGTATTAGCCGATTGTATTGATTTGATTTCAATTGATCTTACGATGTATTGATTTGATCGTTTATTGGGATTTTGAGCCGATTGATATTATTGATTCTGCATTGTATTGACTTGCTACATTTGATTTATTGATAGGATAGATTGAGATTTATCGTATTGCCTTTCCGATTGATTTTATTGACCAGATAGCATAGATTTGATTTGATTTAATCGATTGATTCGATACGATTGAATTGACTGATCGACGGATTTCTTCGAGATTGACGAGTATTGATTGAGTTTGATTTATCGATTCTTCTATCGCTGCATCGACTATTGATTTCATCGACTATTGATTGCATTGACTATTGATTTCCGTACTGCATTGACTACTAATTTGATTTTCGCTGCATAGACTCATTGACCATTGACTGTTATGGATTTGATTGACTGACATGCATATTGATAGCAGTACCGTGCTTTGATTTCAGTTGTAGGCTTTGGTGACCTGCTGGGCTATTTAAGCTCATTATATGTGGTTAATATTTCAGGTCCGAGCAAGGCAACTGGAATGGAGTTCGATCAGAATGTCAGACGAATCATTTCACTATGGATGCCTGGGGCGTGACAATTGGTATCAGAGCAAGTGTAGTGAAAGGATTTGATTGATAGTTTGATAGAATGGATATTTTTGCATACATATTGAATGACATGTGATTGAATGCACTGAATGACTGTATGGATTTCGACGAGTTTTTATTTTGATTTGGATTTGGATCGATTTGTTTTGCGTTGTTTTTGCTTCGTACCTTTAGGGAAATGTCGGGATGACATTTTTTTAAGGTGGGGAGATTGTGAGATCTCGTTCCCTTACTGTTCCTCTCTGAATTGGATTTTCCTCTCAGGATCGGCCGGGATGATGTTGAGATCGGCCGGGATGATGTTGAGATCGGCCAGGCTGATCAGTGCATTGAAAACGGCTGATTTCTGGAGTGATTTCTGGACTGGATCGTCCAGGACAATTTTGGATCGTCCTGGGACGATCAGATACGACAAGAATCCCGAGAGCATCGTCCTGAGAAATCGTCCAGGGCCGATTGGTTTTTGTTCTGATGGGCCAGGATGATGTGGCGATCGGCTGGGCCGATCAGACTAAGCATATAAGGAAATCAGCTCGTTTTGAGGAGAGAGAAAATCATTTTTATAAAATATCAGATATTTTGAAGAGAGAGAAAGAGAGGAAAAGTAAAGGAAATCTTGGGTTTCGGAGGCCGCGGAGCGCTTTTTGTCTGCCGCTGCTGTTGGAGAAAGTGTAGATCTCGTGGTAAGGACTCCGAATCCTATTTCTATTTTCAGAGATATTAAGTTTTGATCGTGTTGTGACCTGTTTTGTGTTTTCGTAGTCGAATTTTGGACCTGATTCCGGATTGACACAACTTTCACCGCACAACTTTTAGAATGTTATAGATATGAATATTGTACACGATTTGAGTATATTCGGCGATGATTTTACCGGTCGGAATTGGTTCTACGCGATTTTAATTGAATAGAAAAATATCAGGATGTTTCTTGATGTGGATTCTGTAGAATAATAGTCTTATATTGTTGTTGTGCACGTTCTGTGGTAATTTGGTAAATTTCTGTTTTGGGTGATTTTTGTGTAAATTCCGTACACTGTCGTTATGCCACTGGATTTTCGTATGATTTCCAATTGTTCTGAAATTGATGAATTGTATAGATATGCATATGAATGTTGATATGATTACTCTGCATTATTCTTATATTGACTATTGAATTGATTATTGATACTGAAAGACAAGTGGAAACCTGGTTGAACGTTGGTTATAGAAACCAACGTATGGATATCTACAACAGCAATATGGATTCTACAACAGCACTATTGATAATAGCCAGTGTTTAACCTGGTTGAACTATGGATTTCTACAACAACACTATGGATAATAGCCAGTGTTTAACCTGGTTGAACTATGGATATCTACAACAGCACTATGGATTTCTACAACAGCACTATTGATCATAGCTAGTGTTTGTGCTTGTCCAGTAAGACCATTGTATGGAATTGTATGTATATGATATTGCATCGTATGGATTTCCTAATATGCATTAATCTATTGAGTTCTGATTGATTTATTGATATTGATGGATTTATTGAATTGATTTATTATTGATCGGATTTATTGATGGGTTTATGGATTTACGGATTCATCGTTACTGTACGATTTCATTGAGATTGCAAATTACTCTTGTCACTGGATCTTGTGACTGGATACCGACACCAATATGGATATGGAAATTGTATTGATTTATGGATACCGACACTGCTATGGATATGGATATCGTATGGATTCATGGTTATAGACATCGACATTATTGATTCATTTTATAGATTTCATTGATTCGTAGACACTATGGATACTACTGATACTGATACCGATACTACAGATCCATTGATACATCGATTCATTACATTGATTCATAGTACCGATCATTGATTGATTGATTGAGTTGATTGTTTATTGAATTATCGATTTGATTGTTGTATATGATTTTATTGCATTGATTAATCGTATTAATTGATTTCAATTGTATTAGCCGATTGTATTGATTTGATTTCAATTGATCTTACGATGTATTGATTTGATCGTTTATTGGGATTTTGAGCCGATTGATATTATTGATTCTGCATTGTATTGACTTGCTACATTTGATTTATTGATAGGATAGATTGAGATTTATCGTATTGCCTTTCCGATTGATTTTATTGACCAGATAACATAGATTTGATTTGATTTGATCGATTGATTCGATACGATTGATTTGACTGATCGACGGATTTCTTCGAGATTGACGAGTATTGATTGAGTTTGATTTATCGGTTCTTCTATCACTGCATCGACTATTGATTTCATCGACTATTGATTGCATTGACTATTGATTTCCGTACTGCATTGACTACTGATTTGATTTTTCGCTGCATAGACTCATTGACCATTGACTGTTATGGATTTGATTGACTGACATGCATATTGATAGCAGTACCGTGCTTTAATTTCAGTTGTAGGCTTTGTTGACCTGCTGGGCTATTTAAGCTCATTATATGTGGTTAATATATTTCATGTCCGAGCAAGGCAACTGGAATGGAGTTCGATCAGAATGTCAGACGAATCCTTTCACTATGGATGCCTGGGGCGTGACACCAGCCCTATACTATGAGGAGATAGGGTTAGATATGAGATTTGATATTTTGGAAAGGTTTAAGGTCTTTCATTGACTATCTTGACTAGTCAACGGGTTAAGATAATTTGATGTTGCACCTATAAGACTAGTGTTGCTAGTAAAATAGGTTCCAAGGTGATTCAAAGGCATGGGTTGAGAGCATGCGCAAGCTAATGAATGTATGGTTGGGTTTGACCAAATTGAATAAGTTGACTTGGTCATATTCACTAGAGTTTAACACACTCATATATTAGAATATGTTCAAGCCATTTAAAGAAGATGAATTCAAGGCTTGAAAGGGATTTAGTTGACAATAGACAATAATTTAACCAAAGCCATAGGGATTTGACCAAACTCCAAGAGTTGACCTTGGTCAAGTCCTTAAGATTTGACTCTCTGAAAGCTTGAAAACACCTAAGCCATGAATTAGAAGGGGATTAAGGGTTTAAAGTTTGTTAATTTGATCAAGTGAGAGGATTTAACCTAAATGGGTCAAATTTGACCAAACCTGGACTTAGTTGATCAAGCCAACTCTTGATTGGTCAATATGTCCAGTCAGGTCCAAACCACAGGGGGAGATGTTCAAAGAAGTTTGAATGAGTTTAATGTTGATTTGGTGTTGAATTATGTAAACATATGGGTTATTATTGATATGGTCAACCTAGGTTGACTTGATCAACCAAGTTGACCAAGGGATAGGGGCTGGGATCAATAGATTTAAAATGATATTTTGAGTCTATCGAAGGTGGTCTCAAGGCTTGGGGAGGTCATTTCAATCAAATTGACTATTTGGACCCTTAAGGGCTTATTTGGTCAACTTAGGTTGGCTTGGTCAACCAGGTTGACCCAGGGCCTAAGTTTGAGTCTAATATGTTTGGTTTGATGTTTGGAGACTAGTGGAGATGGTCTTAAGGACTGGTGGGGCCATTTGGTTCAAAATGGGTATTTGAATCCCTAAAGGGTATATTGGCCAACCATAATTGACTTGATCAACCAGGTCAAACCAAAACCTCAGTGTGGGTTCAATGGATCTCAAATGATATTTGGGATTCATTGGAAGAGGTTTCAAAGGTTGAAAAGATTGAACCATGTTGAGTTTTGGCCAAAAGTCCAAAATTTCCCTTAAAGGGCATTTTAGTCATTTTGGCCTCTAGTCAACTATGAGTCAAACTAGGTTCAAAAAAATCTATTTTATTGATCAACAGGTCATATTAAAGGTGGTGAAAGTGGTCAGAGGCTTTGGGGAGATTTCCAAAGTCAAATTCCCGCAGGTGACAAGTTTAGTGGCATAGGTTATAAATATTTGAAGGTTTTGCTACCTTTGGAAATAAATCTAGTTTATAGGGTTAGATACCTCAGAATAAGCTCACATTTGTATGGTTGACTTTAATTTTTATATTTGATCAATATGAAATTAACAGATCATAAATCAGAGGTCATTTGACTAAATTTCTAGGTGATAGAAAATTCATCTAGAAATGGTTTCATGACTTAGGCTCTTGACCTTAGGTTTTGCATTGAAAGGTTGAGTTTGAGCTGGATGTTGGGTTTGATTGGGTAAGCTTTAGAATATCCAAATCAATCACAATTAGATAAATGAATGGAGTTGATTGTATAAGACCAAGATTTGATTGAAAATCAGATTGAACTATGACTATAGTCAGCGTTAGAGTCTGGAGTGGGAATTGAATTGAAGGCTGGATTAAAATTTGATTGGGGTCTCTATGATTAACAAGTGGACAACTGTAAATCTTAAGATCATCAAGTAGGAGTTTAGATAGGCTCTAATTACCTCATATAAAAATGAGGTCAATAATTAGCTTAACAACCATACACACACAGGCAAAAGAGAGTAAAATTAAATATTTTTTTTTTAATTTGTAATGTATGATCTTAATCATGCTGTATAATCAATTAAAAATAATAAAATATTTAATTAAGTGAGATTAAAATTTAAACGGGCTTTACCTAATCATATTATATAGTTAACACATTATACAGGATGATCAACTATATATAGAATCCCCTCAGTCAATTAAATTAGGCAAAAAAATGAAATTTTAAAAATTGTTCTAATCATATTATATAAACTTAATCGTATTATACTATGTTTTAATATCTTGCCTAATTTAATTTCGATGATTAATCAATTGAATTTAAGATCGTACTATACAATTTTAATCATGTGAGACCATTAACAAAGCATTATCTTGAATGATCCCATTCTTACCAGGATTAATCCTCAATGAACTATTATTAGATAATATAAATCGTACAGTACAATCTTAGATCATACAAAATAAAACAAACTAATCATATTATATGATATGTTTATCGTACGATATGATTAAAGGCGACTAAATAAAAATTTAGAGTTTTTAGAAGCACTCTATATAATCTTTTATTAGAATATTTAAACAAGACTTTGAGTTGACATTGGTTCTACTTCTTCTATGGGAGAGCTTAAAGAGAGAGCATTGAGCAAAAAAAAGAAGGGGGTGAGATTTTGTGAGCAGAAGAAGAACCTTGAGTGATTCAAGGGATCGAAGTGAGGCCTTTCACCTAATTTTTTGGTTGACCTGTAGGTCCTCTAGTTGTGTTTATGTTTGTCTTGATGGAAGCTCTGTGAGGAAAGCCTTTGGCAGCAAAGGTAGTTGGTAACTCCACTAGACTAAGGAGGTGAAAATATGACTCAAAGACTCTACCAAATCGAGGAGGTGAAAGGAAGACACGATGACTACACTAGATCAAGGAGGTGAAAGGAGGACTATAACTCCACTAGTCTGATTAGGTGAAAGGACAATGTAATAACTCAAACATGTGAAATAAATATTCTTGAAAAATATGAAAATTCTAAAATAAAATTTTGGCGTCGATCTGATGGCGCTATGGTGCTAGACTATAAATAAATATATATATATATATATATATATATATATATATATATATATATATATATATATATATATATATATATATATATATATATATATATATATATATATATATATATATATATATATATATATATATATATATATATATATATATATATATATATATATATATATATATATATATATATATATATATATATATATATATATATATATATATCACTCCACCGACTCCCTCACTTGGTTGCTTGGCTAGAAAAAATTTAAAAGAGTGGAAGAAGAGAGAGGGGAGAGAAATGTCTTTGGATCATATTTGTCGAACATTCATATTACAAATTTTATTCTATTCATTATAAGGGATTAATATCTTAATTCTATTTTCAATGATTTTAATTTTTATGAATTTTAACTCTCTTGAATCTGCCAAAAATGTATTATCTTGTGATTTCATAAGTTTTAATCATATAAGTTTGGATATGTTCATTCTGAATAATTTGATATGGTTTTATTACATTTTAAATAAACTATTGAATAATATCAAATACTATATATATAAACTCCATGTGATACCTTACTAATCCACATGATTCACTAATTGTAAGTCATGATGAGCTGGAGATTGATTAGGAGCTATAAGGAGTTGGGATAACTGATTTACATGATTCAAGGGGAGTTATAAATAGTATATTCATTGGGAGTTATAAGAGGAGACTAATTGGGATAAGTGCAGGAGCAAGATATTCTTAAGAAATAGTCATTAAATATCTGAATACTGATACTGCTATAAACACTATACTAATATTATGACTGAAACTAATATTATTTACTATTTGTAACAATATTTAATGTTATTGATCATGATACTAATATTGTTATTAGCATTAGTACTATTGACAATTACCGATACTGTGACTGATAATATAATGGATTGAGATGTGATGAACTATAAAAGGATAAATTGATATAGATAATCAATACAACATTAATGCATATATTTTTTTATATGATTTATAGTATATTGTTCTATTTTATTTTGTATTGATTTTAGTTGTAAGATTTTAGTTACTTGCTGGATCATGTGCTTATTACGTGGTTCTACATATTTTCATGAAAGGGTAATAATGCTTTTATATGATGCTCAGGACAAAATAAAAATGTAATCATATTTCTTTCCATTGTTCATTGATAAGCTCGAGTTAAATGGTTAAAATAAAAAGTTGATGTAATTCTTTAAATATAGATCATGTAGTGTGACAGACATAGTGACTCCGCCATATCAAGCAGGTGAAAGGAGGGATTTTTTTGGTGTGAACAATATATAAATATGCATCTCCACATGGAAAGGGAGAAGGAATTCTTTTCCTAGCTGTGGATTGAAGGAGAGTCACTATGATAGTGCAATAACCAAAGAGAGGACCTTCAAGGATGTAAGTCAATTTAATTGAATCACTATAAAAATCAATTTAAATTTCTTTACATTTACTCATTTACTTTCTATAGTTTTATTTTCTTAAAATTTAAATTTTAGTACTCTGGTTTGATTGTGTGATACTTATGCAAGAAGATTATTGTGGTTAATTGTGATTGATATTTATTTTGAAAAAAAATTGTTATTTAGTTTTTTTATAAAATCTAAAAACATAAAAGGAATAGTACTTATTTTAAGTTGTGTTGTGAGTGGTGATTTCATTTATTCAAACACTTCCCTATAAATTTAGAAATTATTTTTTAACTCAAATTATTTTTGTAAAATTTTTCACTCACTAGTTTATTCTTCTCTTGCTCCATTTTCATGTTTAATTGGTATTTTGGCCAATTATTAAAATTTCAATTTGATTTATATTCTTTTAACACAAATTTTGAATACTATATTAAGTTGTCTTGGTTCTTATTCTCAGCTTTGTTAGTTGTGTAGAATATGATTGTGTCGATCAATCATGTTGTACTATTATCTCAAACCTAATTGATGTCGGTCGAGCTCACCAAGGGGTCGCAGGAGGGCAGCGCTCTCTTTTTTGGGGTTTGAGGACCTTTCCCCTGAATTTGTTTTTCTATAGAAATGTCACAGCTCTATTTGTTGGAGCATTGCACTGCTCTAGGCTTGAGTTGGAGACAAAGAGCGGAGTGTTGCAGTGCTCTAAATCTTGATGTCGCGACACTATATTGTTGCGATGTCATGGGCCTATAGGTTGCAACTCCACAGTACTATGAGGTAAACTCAAAGATAGAGAGTGGAGTGTTGTGATGCTCCATACCTTAATATCACGATGTTGTATGTAGTAAAAAAGAGAGAAGAGTGAAGAGACAAGAAGAGAGATTTGTATAAATTCTTCTAATTGTCATAGTGAATTTTCTTTATGGTGTGGCTCTATGATTTTTTTTTTCTCGAATTCAAGTTTTTTCACATTAAATTCAGGTGTACGTTACCATTTTTTTTTTCTTTTCTTGTTTGTTATGTTGCTTGATTTTCTTCCCAACAAACTTTTTATGATTGATATATATGCATTGATTAAACTTCCTAGAGCTATCTATCATATTATGTAGAGATAGTTTGTGCCACAATGTTCTAAGATCCATATTATATTTTGAATTTTTTTTTATGAAATTTTTTTAAGCTTTATATTGCTGTGATTTAAAATTCTATCATAATTTTTCTCTTAGTTATGACAATAAATATATCATTTAAATTTTCCATTTAATTCTTATCCCAACCAAACAATAATAGAGAGCAAGAGGAGAGAGGAATTCCAGGGAGTGAAAGCAAGATTTAAAAGTCATAGAGTTTGATTAAGGAATAAGGCCACTTAAAATTCTTTATATACATGAGGTAGGTTATTATTCTACCATATTAGAAGTCATCAACTTTTGTACTCAATGTTTTTATCGCCTTTTTTTGTGAGAATGTTGGCAAAATAAGGATTTTATCATATATTGGCAATTTTAATAATATAACTTATGGTATTTCTTATTTTGGTGGTTTATACTTATTTTTATGTAATTGTGCCAAAATTTTAACAAGTAGTTTGCATTCCTATGGTATTTAGGCTTCATTTTAGGATAGCTTTGTTGCTGCTTTGTTTTTCAAACTACAACCATAATTTTTATTTGGCTATTACTTTTTCTCTCTCTTTTTTTTTAATTTTGTACTAAGAAGCTTCTTTCCATAACAACTTTTAAAAGTTATATTCTCTACAATAATTTATGTGTCTTATAAGAGTTTGTCATCCCCATCATTATCTTGACTATATGGTTTGCTTTTTATTAGAGTTTGCTATATGAGTTTTACTATTTTGCACTAATTCATTGATCATATGAATGCTTATGCTATAATATAACTGCTAACATTCATATTACTCATTTGTCATGCTTTGAGTTTAATTATAGGATTTGGTAACTTGCTGGGTTCTTGAGCTCATTATCTATAGTTAAATGATTTCAGATCAAGGAAAGAGAATATGAATGTGAGATTAACTAAGATCCTATAGGTTCAAGTTCTTAATATTTTAGCTATTCTCGTAAACTTAGGAGAAGATAAATATGTTATGATTGTATAGATCATGAGTAGTGTATATTATTTTTGAGAAATGAATACATATTTAGATATTGATGATTTGATTGATAGTTTATTTATGTTGATATTATATTGATAAAAAAATGAGGTAGCTCTCGTTGTTGTTTATTAAAAGATAAATGAGTAATTCTTCTAAATTATCAGAGTATAGTTGTTAGAAGAATTAATTTTTTACCAGAGTTATAAGAATTAATTGAGAGTTATGTAGATTAAAATGCATACATATATAATTAATTACATGTGTGAATTATTAAAATTAGATAGAATTAATTAAAAGTGACTAATTTGGACCTGATGATATTCCAATAGAGGCGTGGAAATGCTTAGGTGATGAAGGAATTTCTTGGCTTACTAAACTTTTTAATGCTATTTTGAAGACTAAAAAGATGCCAGATGAGTGGAGAATGAGTGTGTTAATTCCTATTTTTAAGAATAAAGGTGATGCACAAGATTGTGCGAATTATAGAGGTATTAAGTTAATGTGTCATACTATAAAACTATGGGAGCGAGTTATGGAGCACAGGTTGCGGCGTGATACTAATGTTTCTCAAAATCAATTTGGATTCATGCCGGGTAGGTCGACTATGGAAGCCATGCATTTATTAAGAGGTTTGTTGGAGAAATATAGAGAAAATAAGGAGGATCTACATATGATAATTATTGATTTAGAAAAGGCATATGATAAAGTTCCAAGAGAAGTGCTATGGAGAGATCTTGAAAAGAAAGGAGTCAATAATGCTTATATTCAAATCATTAAAGATATGTATGCAGGAGCTATTACTTGTGTTCAAACAAAAGGTGGATTGACCAAGTATTTCCCTATTTCGGTTGGGTTACATCAAGGATCAGCCTTAAGCCCATATCTTTTTGCTTTAATCATGGATGTTCTTACTAGACATTTGCAAGAGGATGTACCTTGGTGTATGCTTTTTGTTGATGATATTCTTCTTGTTGATAAGACTAGAGAGGGAGTTGAAGGCCTTCAATTATGGAGGTCAACCTTAGAGTCTAAAGGTTTTCGCTTGCGTAGATCTAAAATATAATTTATGGAGTGTAATTTTAGTAGTAATAGACCTAGTGAGGGGATTGTGACTTTGGGAAATCAAGTCATTAATAAGAGTACACATTTTAGATATCTTGGATCTATTGTTCAGAGTAATGGTGAAATAGATGGGGATATTATCAGCAGAATTCGAGTTGGAAAATGTGCATATAAGTGGAGGAATGCATCGGGCTTGTTATGTGATAGAAATGTACCCCTCAAACTTAAGGAAAAATTCTATAAGATGGTAGTGAGGCCTGCAATGCTTTATGGTGCCGAATGTTGGCTATTAAACGAGAAGCATAATATTAAGTTAAGTGTGGCAGAGATGAGGATGCTCAGGTGGATGAGTGGCTTTACCCTTAGAGATAGGATACGAAATGAACATATATGTGAAAAGGTTGGAGTATCTCCAGTACAAGATAAGATTAGAGAGAGTCGCCTTAGATGGTTTGGTCACATAAAATGGCGGCCTTCCGATGACCTGGTTAGGAGAGTAGAGGTATTAGATTTGACTTATGTTAAGAAAGGTAGGGGTTGACCTAAAAAGACTTGGTTGGAAAATATTAGGAATGACCTTTCTTTATTAGATTTAAATGAGAATTTGACCTTTAATAGGACATAATGGCGAAAAGGATTCATATAGCCGACCCTACGTACTGGGATAAAGGCTTATTGTTGTTGTTGTACTAGAGCAAGATGCACCTAATGAGCAACATAGTGCAGCTTTAGTGTTATCAGATAGTGTGATGCAGTTGGCTACTATTATAACACAGATAATGGAGGATGTACAAAGTAAGCCAGATGGAAGTAACAAAGAAGATGGAAGCAAGCACATACAAATATTTCATAAACTGAAGCCTCTATTATTCAAAGGATTTCTATGACCTTAGGCTATAGAAAACTAGTTTATTAGGATAGGGAAGTTCTTTGAAAGCATACAATGTCTAGAGAGTAGAAATATACAATTAGTTGTATTTTTATTTGAGGGAGAGGAAAAGATATGGTGGGTTAGACAATAGACAAGAATTTTAGGGGAATACCAATGTTGAGATCACTTGGTATGAGTTCATTACAGTGTTTTGGATGTGATTTATACCTCTATTCGCTTGACAATAGATGCATGAACCTTTTATCAAGTTATAGTAAGGATGCAAGACAGTGACACATTATGAGGTCAAGTTTACTGCTCTTGGTAGATATGTTTCTCACTTGATCCCTAATGCTGAAGAAAAGTGCTACAGATTTCTACATGGATTAAATAGAGAGCTGAGACATATGCTAGTACCTTTACAAATTCATAAGTTTTCAAAGTTGGTTGAACGGGCCTGATTGATAGAGATTAATTTGACAGCACCAACATCTAGATATGAGGTGGGCTCCAAGTATAATGTCAACTGGAGGAAGAGCAGAGATGAGGCAAGAAGGGATATAGATAGAGACATTGATAAGAAAAGTTGTTATAGTGATTTAAGGGCATTTGGATTGATAACGTATACTAATGGTTATGACGAGTGTATTCATTATGTTCGACCACATTAAGATCAATGCTACTTATTAATGGGGCAATATTTTTGCAGTGGACAACAAGGACATAAGGTAGCAAATTATCCTCTAAGGGGATTTAGAGTAAGGACTAATTCTAGTGCAGTACAATCTTGACAGACTGAAGGATAGAGGATTGTAAGGTTTAGAGTATATAGTGAAAAATCAACTAATATAGTGAATGAAAAAGCTATCAGTGGTAGCCAGAAGGAGACTATTGCACCATATCCAACTAAACCTACTTTAGTGATACCACATGTGTACAACATATGGTATTTAAAAAACCAATAACAACCAAAAAGTTTTACTAGTAAGAAATTTATTTAAATGATTACACGATATAATATATCATGCATAACATGTAATAGAATGAAATATATGATTATCTGATTTTTTATGAGCTTTGATTTGAGTTTTGATCGTCCAAATTTGATTTATATTAATTTTGTGCTTGAATCTTCAAGGGAAATGTCGAAGATGATATTTTTTTAAGGTGGGTAGATTGTAATAGCCCACATTTTGACTCTATTATATATATATATATAGGAGTCATTATATATCCAAATCATAAACCATCTTCAACATATTTATGTAATTTTTTGACATTGTTGAAAATTCTTAAGAAATTGACATCAATTGGTACAAGTAGGGATTTTGGATCTGTTAAGTATATATTTTACAAACTGATTTCACTAGTAATTTCTACATAAATTTGGTTATTTTATTGATATTTTCTTATAATGTTTTAAGCCCCAAAAGCATTTATATGAATTTTATATAAAAAATTAATTAATTATATAGAATCATATTTAAATAATATTATTTGTTTTATTATAAAAATCCTAAGTTATTAAAATTAAAACCATCTCTATCCTAAAATTGATTAACATAGAGGATCTTGGGAAATTTAGAGAGAAGGGAGGAGAGGGAAAAAAGAATCTTGATTTTGGAGGCCATAGAGTGATTTTCGTCCATCAACCATGCTGGAAAATGTGTTTATCTCATTGTAATGAATAATTACCCAATTTTTTATTTTAAGGATTTTGTATATTTGAGATTTTTTTGATCAAATTTGTATTTTTATTATAAAAAATAATTATAATTTTATATTAGTAAAACTTTCCCCACATAATTTTTTATATATGATAGAGATTATGATTATAAATATTTTGAGTATTTACTTGAGATTTCTCACCGAACAATTTTGGAAAAATAGCAATCTTTACCAATTCAAAAATTTTCTTTGACATCTAAAAATAGAGCTTTAGTTCAATTAAAGCTGTTGAGTATTGTTATATACAATTTTTGATAAATTGATTAATTTTTGAAAATATAAATTTTGGTGTGTCAATTTCGGGTAACGGATTGGGTTCGGGTCAAACCCGGAATTGACTCGGCACTATTCGGCTCAACCCAAACAGGACCAATTTTTGCAAATGGGCTAGTTATTCGGACTCGAACTTGACCCGCTTCGGGTTCGAGTCAACCCGACTTGACCCGTAAGTCTTAAACCTTATTCAATTTCCCGTAGATGGTTCAATTAATCTAATTTCCTGCACACGATTCGGTTCTCCGACAGTCAAAGATGGTAGTGGCCGCTAGTGTTGCAACGATAGCGGTAGCAGAGTAGGTAGTGACGTGACAGTGGGCTAACAACTCGGGCAGGCGACGTGACTCGATGTGGGCAGTTGGGGTAGTTGGGGTAGGCAGGCAGGTGGGGTAGGCAGGCAGGTGGGCCGTGGGGCAGGCAATGCCGGTAGACTCGGGTAGGGGCGATCAGATCGGGCAGACTGGTTTTTTCGAGTCATTCCGGGTTAGTCCCAGCTTTTTGTGTCAACCCAAACCTAACTCGATTTTATAAACGGGTTGGTTTTTCGGACCCGAACCCGACCTATTTCAGGTTCGAGTCAACCCAAACCCAAAATTTTTGGGTAGGATTCGGGTTAGGTTTTATGGTCGGGTCCAATTGACAACCCTACGTTAGGACATATTGCCACATTTTCCAATTATGTTTTATTTACTACATTATATTAGTAATGAATGTGGATATGCTGCTATTACTATTATAGTATGGTGAAAATAATATATACATGACAAAGATAAGTAAATACTAGTTGACTCGTTGGTTGGAGATTATTGATCTATACAGGGCGATGGGCCGATGGACTTTTCTTTAAATACTATGATTTTGTGTTATCCTCTACTGATTCATATGATACTGATTGAGAGTTATAAGAAGTTATTACTATGCTAATGAGTAAAGAGTGATGACTCACAACTGTTATCGACTAACAATTACTAATTAATGAAAAACACCTTGATAGTTAGAACTTTTTATTTTTTTAATGTGAATATTGAAATCCATATTATTGAGGCATTATTTCTATTACTGTATTGATTTATTTTTAATGCATAGATTTAATACTGTTATTATATTTTAATACTGCTCGTATCATTGGACTATTATTGTTACTGATCTAGACACCAATACTGTTTGATACTACTGATTCATTATACTAATGATAAGTATGTGACATACTAAACACATAATATACTAATTTGATATCGCATCGCATGAAATAACTGGATAGTATGCGTACACTCCTATATAATTTTACTATATTGATATGATTTTGATAATCTTTATCAATGCTTTAATTTTACCATTTTATATAATTATGTTACTGATTGATAGTATTGATACAAAAACTACTTTAATGATTTCACACTCGTACTAGTTTACTAATTTTTTCAATATATTATTTTACTATTTATAGATTTTACTGTTACGATATGTGAGTTTTACTATTTGTGCACTGATTCAATAATCATATGAATCTTAATGTATATAATTTAACTGTTGACATGCATATTACTTATTTATCATATTTTGAGTTCATTTATAAGATTTATTTACTTGTTGGGCTCTTAAGCTCATTATATATTATTAAATGATTTTAGGTTAGGGTAAGGAGCAAGACTATGAGATTGACCAAGATCATTCATATTCATGTTCTTATTTTTTTACCTATTTTTTTATACTCAAGGCAAAATAGATATGTTATGATTTTATAGATTCTGAGTAGTGTATATGATTTTTGGATAAATGAATACAGATGTAGATATTGATGATTTGATCAAAAGTTTATTTTTTTTGGTATTTATATTGATAAAAAAATTAGGTAGATTTGATTATTATTTATTAATAGATAAAAGAGCAATTCTTTCAAATTAGATTCTGGAGCATCACAGCTGACCCTTCCCGCACCCTTTTTTGCACGCCAATAATGTTGCATGTGATCAAACCAGGTAGACCGTGATCTTCTCTCTCTCTCTCTCTCTCTCTCTCTCTCTCTCTATACTATCACAATTTCTTCCCCTATTTGAAGGATTCTCTAACCATGTTGCCTTCCTCTTACCATATAAAGTGAAATAGAATCTAGGGCATAAATATATTCCTCTTTTCTCTCTCGTAACACCCATTGCAATCCTCCCTTCTCCCTTCTTTTCACTCCTTTCTCGTAACAGCAGCCTAGAGCAATCTCCTCATCCAATTATGAGTTCAAACTTTCTCCTTTTATCCTCTTCTTGCTCCTTTCTTCCTATTTGTTCTTAAGATATATAAATCAATGTTTCTTTTGTAATTTTTTTTTGGAATTGATTTGGTGTTGCCTTAATATATCATTATGATGAATTTTAACTTGCTTTAGGAGGAGGTCTTATAAACGTTTGATGTTTGATTTGATTAAATCTATATATTATTTTATATCTTTTGGATATGTTATTCATCAAAACATTTTTATGGGGTTTTCTTTTAGTTTTGGTCTACATAGAATGTCTTTGTAGGTCATAGATTAGATTGCAGTAATTGAAAATTGATTTGATGTTTTTTGATGTGACTAAATATTTATTAGAATGTTCATCGTTATGTTTTGAAGTACGTGATTCTAACTATTTGGCATCCCTATTTGTAGGACCTTTGAGTCATTTTTCTTGTAGCTTTGTCAGTTGATTATCTAGTAGGCTTGAAATTTTTTTTTTTCGTGTAACTTATATAGAGGGAAGTAACAGTTATTTATTTTGGTGTAAAAGTACCATTCGTCATTAATGCCATATATTCGTGCTATTTGTAATAGGATTTTAGAAACTAATTTTACTATAAGTCCTTTTATTGTAAACTCTTTTATTTTATGTGTATACTCATCATGAATTAGTAAGTTTCATAAATATAATATTTTTTATTTATTATTGCATAATCTCTTGTATATCAATTTTTATATTTTCATGCATGCTCTTATTTAAAATAAATATTATATTGTCAAATCATATCAATTTTATTTATTGTAGTAAATGGTACTAATGTTGTAAATCATGTTGGTTTTATACTTTGTTATTTGCATGTTGATTTAGATAATTTATGTTTGTTATTTATAAAAATACTTACACTGTATGATTATGTGTATATCAGTAGAACCCTTTCATATTTTGGCTAGTTGGGGCCAACGATCCTTTAGAGTGATGACTCAATAGGAAGTCATTGAATTTCCTTGGATTGTTATTTATCTTCCTATTGAAGAGTATATGATAAACTGACAATAAATATATATGTATAAATGTAAGAAAATATAATTTGACATGAGTTGAAAATAATAATGACTAATACATCATTTTGAGGCATGATGATAGCTAGTTTGATTACATTTATAAGCATAAAAATTATTTGTATTGATAGTACTTTAGCATATACATTAATAACATTAGCATATTAGAATTCTGTTGTAAGAAATATGACATATGTCATTATTATTTTGATTTGATGACTATAGCTTATCACTTCCATCCTTAGGGTTGTTCAAACTATTTGCCCCACACATTTATCATTTATGCTTTCATAGATAGAAGTACTTGCTAAGTTTGATTTATAAAACTCACAAGTTCTCTTTTTTACAACAAGTCCTGCATGCGTGTTTAGTGGACCATTACCTCAGGAGTAATGTTATCAGTAGTAGTCTAATTTTGATATTTTATATTTTGTAATAGTTTAGTATGATTTATATTATGAGGGTTGGGTACTTTATTTAGTGTTATTTATTCTATTTACATTACTTTTAACTTGTAATGAACCCAACGACAAAAACATTCCAAAGCAGCAAAGAAATGCACAAGAGCGAAGAACCAAATAGAGGAGAACGAAGGAGAAAAATCAATTAGCAAGGATGATCCACTACGGAGAGTCACCGTCAAACTCCAAAAGGTAGAAGCCTCTTTCCCTAAAATAGAAACAAAATATAATGCAAAATAAAAGCACCAAGAAGAGAGCACAAATTTAACAACAACAGAAATAACTGGTAAAATATCTGATTTAGCAGAAAATGACCAGATAAAAAAATAAAACAAAGATCAAAGTGGTAAGCAACATATAACAAAGTTGGAAGAGGCGAATAAGAATGCAGGAAGACCTATAAAGTAAACAGAGCAGCAAAAGAGTATTAAACATGAATGTAACATAATTGAGCACAGCAGCTACCAACTACTCATTAACATAGAGCAGGTAAATAGCAATCTTAGCCAGCTTAACTACACAATAATTCGTAGCTTTAACAATAGTAGAATAATTGTAATTGAAATTCAGCAAAAGTGACTTAACTCTACAAGAATTGTGCTAAGAAGACATGTTCACAGTGGTAATGTTATTGGCAATATCAAAAACTTCCTAATCTTGCAATTTAATCCAAAGGGATTGAAAATGCAAATTGGAGCAAGCTTTTAAGCCAATTTCCAAAGCAATGAGATAGGCATCAACAAAATTAGATGTTGGATACGCAAAGCAATAACCAAAAATCCAATTACCATTATCATCACGAATAAGCCCACCCATGCCACAATTAAAAATAGAAAGAGTAGCATGAATAGTAATTTTAAG